>BLBF01000017.1:16988373-17039131 GCA_015471245.1 Laticauda colubrina | reverse complement strand
CTACAACTTTAACAGAACTACAATGACGTGGGATAATACCTGAAGGAAGCTGAACAGCACACATGTAAGTACCCGCGATAACTTAAAAAAACATATATATATAACTTAAAAAAACATATATATATGAAATTGCTTTTTCCAACTCTAATTTTATCATTTTCACAACAATCTTTATTTTCAAGAACAACAATCTTCATTTTCATTTTCAAGAACATATACAAATGATAAAATGGAATTGGAAGGAGGATATGAGGGCAAAAAAGAGAACATGTCTTCCTTTTGCATGACAGCTGCTAACTCCAGCTCTTACTTCTGAGATTCCCAGGTAGGAGGAAAGAGCGATAGAGAGATTGTAAGGGGGGGGGGGCTGGAATTTATAAATTCCAGCTAATATCGAAATGGAAATAATGAGTGAAATAGAATGCCCTCCAAGATACTCACAACTAGGGATTGACAGGAGACATACCTGGTACCTCCTAGATCCAGTGACAAAGGAGAATGTTCTATGAATTTATTCACATAGTTTTAAATAATATCTCATTCCAACCAACTCTAGAAACCTTACGTAAAAACAAGCTAAAACAATCAAAAAGAGGAACATGATACCTGTCCAGAAAAAAAAACACATAGACATCTTATAAGGGGTTACCAACTAGCATTTCTCCCAGAATCTGGGAGAAATTTTCAGTGTCTTTCAGAAGTTTGTCAGGGTGGGAACTATATGGATCTCTGGGGGAATATTGGGTAGGCATCAAGGCAGAGGAGGCATGTTTCCAAGACCCTGATAGATGGCACTATCTAGAGTTCAATGACTTCCATTCTGCTGAAACTTATTAAATGTGGGGAAAAATATTAGAGATAAGTGGTTCTTCAAGTAACCTGTCCCTATGCCACAAAAGGTTTTTACAGCTGTGTAAAATACTGATACTGGTACAAAGATTGAAATTGGCAAATCAGATCACCAATCTAGAACAGATAGAACTGTAAACATGAAGCAGTTGTGTCTGAAGTCTGTGAAAAGAGTGGCCCAAAATTTGTTGACCTGAAAATGTGGGAAGGTAGCCAAGTTTAGCCATGGGACCTGTTAATGTATAGAACAGGATTCTATGTCCTGTGTTTACAATAGGAAAATCATGTATGTATGTATGTATGTATGTATGTATGTAAGTATGTGTGTATGTCATATGAATTGCTTATTTTTCTGTCTCCAGCAAAGTAACTTATCTGGCAGAATTGAATCCACAAGTTTCTGCTGTTTTTTTTTTTTTTTTGCCCTGAGATTGAGGTAGAATAGATATTTATAGCTGTACCTGGCCTGTAGGCATATGCTTAATTACAGAGAGTAAAAGAGGAGACATGCAATCTGAAAGAACAAAATACAAAAATAAAATTATCATGAACACACTCATGTACAATTTATTCCCATGTTTTGTAGAAGTCCAGTGACCTTTCCATCTGTTGCCAAGGATAGACTCTGCTCGAATAGAATATATCTCCCTAATGTCTCTTGAAATGAACCAATTTATCTGAGAAAAATTTCTTCCTCTGCTTATACAAATATCCAAAACTTGATGGTCCCTGCAAAGACACTGTTTAAATAGCTTTTAGAGCCCACCCTCCCCTACTTTCAAATGATAGATTATCTGTGTCCAAGTTGATTAGTAAAGTATACGCTTTAATGGCCAACCACAGAAACACTGCTAATTTGATTACCTGCTCATTTTGTTTTCAGAAAACAAATGCTTATTTGATGCATATGAGCTTTTTTTTTAGAATTCTCAGTAACAAGAGTGCTTTGTTTAATAGCGTTCTCTTGAAATGACTGTCAGATCTGAATTACACAAAGCTGAAATTTGGCATTACCTCAGTGATTTTTGTTTCAAATGATCTTTAAAAATGTGATAGTTCAGACATATGATAAAACATATCATAAAACATATGATAAAACCTTATATTAGGAATTTGGTGCCTTACTATAGTTTCTGCTCACCTCCAAAGTTTTTTTTTTTTAAATAAACATCCTTTTCTTTTTAAAGCTGCCCCAAACCTGCAGGATTTGGCATAATCCTCATGCTGTGATATCTAGATTTCCAGGAGCAAGGAAGTGCATTCCAGAGGAATAAGAGACAGTGAAATTTAGAACTTCCCTAGAACTTCCCTAAAACTTCTGATTCTTTAATGATGCAGGTAGTTTAGTTTAGCAAGATTATTATCTATAGGTAAGAGTATAGGGTGGAATAATTAAATAAGAATGGCACTAGCAACCTATGTGCCAGATCATTTCCTAATATTTGCTGGCATGTCTTAAAACCTAAGTCCAATTATTGCATTATTGATTTCTCCAATTAGCACAGGCCCTACCACATATAGGAGCATGTAGTTGGAGGCTCCTTGTAAACATTTTCTTTCTGTTGGAACGGGGGCAGCCCATTCTTCACTTAAAGGGGAAAAGAATACAGTATATTTGAGAGCTGCATTCCAAAGTCTACCTTGCCTTTGATGGGGAAAAGGAAAAACTCTGTTTGAATAAAGGGTGGGGGGAAAGGCTTCCTATCATTAAATCAATGGTAATTAATATTAGATGGAATGAAAGGAATTGTCCCGAAAAACAAATTTGATTCAGGATCATGTCAAAGGCTAGGTAGACATTATGGTGCTGTTGCAAACACTTTGAGAAATATGATTGTACAGATCTGGAAAATAATGGGGATAGAACCCTAACATTTTAATATTTGAATATGCAATTGTATTTCACAAAGGGAGCAACGTATTCTTAACAGGAAATAAAGACAGTTATATTGATAACAGTGCCAAAGTTTATAGCAGAAGAATTCAGATCATTAACTGCAGGTCATTTCCACAGGGAAAAAAATTGTAACTTTTCATTCCATTAACTTCCATTAACTTGATCCTGTAATGTTATTTCTATAAATACTTTAAAAAATGTCCTTGATAGGCAAAGAAGAGAAAACATAATGATAAAATTAAAGCATCTTACTTTCTAATGAAACCAGAACTGATTACTTTTGAAATGAACATGATTCAGGGAATGGTCTTTCTTAATGGTCTTTCTTTTCAGACACTTGTTTCTATAAAACCCAAGTTAATGGCAGAATTATATCCAAATTCATAATAACATTCCAGCTACTACTTGACATTTAATGGATCAAGTAACTAACAGATGCTTTAAAAATTGGCTGACAGTGTATAGACACAACATTTATGCAAAATATTCTTCAATCTTTTCTCAAATGTTCTTGCAAATTCTTGGCCTTTGACTTAGGTCTCTATCTAAAAAAATACTTTTATTGACTCCATAGGTTCACATGATACTTCTTTTGTGTAATTTAAATGTCTGAACACTGCTTGAAAACAACAGCAACTAAGAAACACATATTAAAAAAATCTGACATATAGTAAAATGATATTTGTAAAATATATTTTGTAAAACAAGCAATGCAGCTGCAATGGAATATCCATCTGGATTGAATACTCTAAAAACAGAAGATGCAAGCTTCCTATTTCACATCCCAGTGATTCTCTGATACTGTGAGCATTTGGTATTTTTCTTTGCAAGCATACTCTAGAGATGCCCTAGAATGTGCTATGATAGCACAGTATGTATATATTAGTTTCAGTATATTCATCTTGTTAAAATATTGAAGTGTGCTTCATCTAATGCAATTTCTAGATTGAACTAACATCTGCCATGCTATGTCCATTTGTTAAGATGCCCTAATGCATAGGCCATCTTAACTTGTCCTTGGCCACATTTTCTTTTAATATTTCCTTATTTCTTTACCTTATTTATCTATTCTTATAGTTTCTTATCAGCTGCTATACATCTTAATTTATTTTTATTTTTCATGTTTCTTTATCGTGTTCATTGCAGGATATATTACTGGTTTATAACTTTTTTCTGTTTCCTTTTTTAAAATATATTAATTATGTAAACCATGTTCATTTCTTTTAAATAAAAGGCAATAGAAAAATATTGAAACAAATGTTGGAAGTTGCAAGAATGATACATATATGTGGATTTTAAATCGTCTCTCAGCTTCAACAATTGCTTGGTTCAATTGCTTGGTTCATCCTCTAATTCTGGAAGATGAAGGCAGCAACATCAGGTAGTTGAAACCACCTCATTAACCATGGCCTCGGGGCAAAAGTCAGCCTAAAGGAAGCTATTTATAGATATAGCTAGTCTAAAAAACAATGGCAGAAGTTTTATCACATTTTCATGTCATAAGCCATGACAGGTATGTCCACATACATTCTGGTTCATAAACATTTTTGCCAAACATTTTCACCTCTAGAACATGGGTGGGCAATAAAGTTTTCTTTTAGTTGGAACTAAATGATAACAGATGATGTGAGATGCAGATCAATAACATTTGGAGGGTTGCACATGGTCCATGTCTATCTACTTATCAGTATTCAAACTTAATAAACTGGACAACATAGTTGAAAATTAATACTTGTCCTATGTATCTTCCTGTTGATATTATCCCCACAAGGAAATATAGTAAACAGAATTATAGGCTAATAAAGGCACAAAATTAGGAGTTCCTTGCAAATGCCAACATATATCAAAGTCAATTTTGGAGAAACTCATCTACCATAGTTCAGATCATTTTTTTTTTTTGACAATCAACATTAATCTACATCAAGTCTAATTAATGAAAGTATAGTGCTAATCCTGAGTTTCTGGGAAAAGTTACAGTGCTAACAGGACATTTATGCAAGAACTCATTTATGTTGCACTTAGTTGCAAAGCAGGTCAATCAAATGTAAAAAAAAAAAGAGATACTAATATTAAAACCTTTTATGTGTGCTATAATATAATCTGGAAGTTTCCAAGCATTTTTTCAGTCTGAATTTGCAACAGTGTCTTTTTAGAATACTACAAAAGTAATTTCATGATACATCAAAAAATGTTATAAAATAATTCCTGAAGGGAAAGAAGAAAGGCATTTTAATAACTTATGAATAACGGAAGGACTTGGTTACTTGAAGAACACTGAATTTTGTTAGAATTTCCCCTTGGCAAAAGATAATTATTAAAATAAGGTGGAGGAGAATAAAAAAGCTTTAGTTTGTGCAGTGTCTAAGCAGACTCTGAAAATTTCTCTTCATCATTCATAATTTACTCTACTGTACCTTTAGTGGTACAATCAATATTAAATACATCTTAAATACATACACAAGAAAACCAATGCTACCAGATGTGAAAATAGAGGCTGAATATCTTTTCATGATTACTTGGAAACAAAAACAAATGTTTTGCATCCCCTTCATAAAATATGTAGACCACATTATTGGCAATATATGGGCAATGTATAAGAATCTCAGAAAGAAAAAGAATGTGATAAAGGTCTTTGAAAAAAAACTTAAGGACAATATGAATATTTATCAATTCACAATTACACAGTTCCAGAAATTTGATTTAACCATACAGTTTTAGATAGCATCGATTCATACAAATTCACTTCTATTACTATTTGACATTCAACAAGTAAAATTTCTGAAGACAATTAATAGATGCCATCCAGTGATACATGTATGTTTAATATGGGACTGTAAGCCACTAGGAATTCCATGTAGGATTTCTAAGATTCCAATCAACTCAACAGATCACACACAGAAAAGGTTTTCCTTGGGATGGCTGCTTTCCTGTCTCCTCTCAAAAGGAACTAAACCAGAAAGCAAACATTTATATTATTTATTACAAGCGCAGCTCTCTAGTTTCTAATGGTCTTTGGATCTCTTTATTCCTGGTTCATCTTGTGTTATCTGGAAAACATGCTCTTCTAGAAAATCAGAATAGATAGTTCTAAAATAAAACTCTCATAGCAACATTTGAAATGATTAATGTGATGCTATGTAATGCTTCTATAACGAAGTCCAAAATTAAACCATGGGATTTCCATGCTTGATTGTTTCTTGAAAAGCCAAAAGAACTATAATTCTCTACTCATTTATTATAAACTCAAGCATACTTACTGGAAGAATAAGTCTCTGTGTGTGCACATGTGTGTTTTAAATGACATTAATATATGAGATGTAGAAATATAGTAAAAATAATTGTCCCTGAAATAATTAATGTTGCATTCACACTTAGGATTCTATTTTTTCTAGGAAGAATAGTAAAAGTCTATGCCAACAATTCTCTGCATTCTTAATTTTCCATTGTGGCTTTTTGACAAGGCACTAATTAAGAGATTCATAATACTTAACATCAGGAACAAATATTATTTCCATTTATTATTAACAGTCTTAGAAAGTATTGAAGTAGAAAAAATAATTGCTAGTTACAGTACAGTTCTTTCCACATATGGGTATGAATAAAACGCAAGATTAATCTTACTAACCTGTGGTGTCATTCCATGGCAGATGTACATGATTGGAATATTTTCTGTATCTGGTCCCTGATCAAGGCACAGATCACTTTTTAGAGAATTCTGTAGCTAGGAAATATATAGAGCATGGGTAAGGACTCAGAAAAAAAGAATGTAAATTTCTTGTTAAAACAGAACAAGAAGTATACCTGTTTGAAACTATATTTTTGTAATAGATGTTTAACTATCATTGAGAGAAAAAAAGCTAATTTGTTTAAATTAATACTGTGAATTAATACTGTATACTGTGAAACTTCAGCATCTGTAATATTTAATTAATTAATTAAATTTAGGCACCACCTGACTCTGAACTGGGTATGGACAACTTACAGTATAATAAACTATGAAAGCAAACCAAGATGGTTTGGTCCTTCCATACAAAAACACAGACAAAAACCTTACAACCAACTTTGAATAAAAAAAAAAAATTCAATTAAAGTTCAAAGAATTTCAATTTAAAAAAGAATTTCAAAATTCACTAGGATTCCAACAATAAACTTGTTCAGAAAATAAGAGGTTTGTTCAGTTTTGGCTGAACTTCAGATCACCAATGTGCATTTCCCCTCCCTCCCCACAAAAAAACCCCTTATCAAGTAATTATTACTGCCAGATGATACAGCGTAAATTGTATTCAAAGTATCTTCCCAATGTCTTGGATTCAATTTTTTAATATCCAACTTGTTTCACAGTACTACAAAATACGATTGTTTTGTACACAACGGAACAAAAATACAACATTCACATAACCCACCCACCCCCTTTTAAGGCCAAAATATTTTTATACAAGCTTTGGAATTTGCTATCATGAGATTTGATGCTGACTACCAACATAACTGGCTTCAAAAAAGAGGTAGAGCAACTTATGGAAATCATGGGGATCAGTGGCTTGATGGCAGTGTGACTGTCTCTAAAGGTTATCTACTGAATGACTAGTCAGCTTCCTTATTCAGTTGGTTGGCCATTGTAAGATAAGACTGCTGGAGTCGATGAGTTAGGGATTTGATCCATCAGGGCAATGCTTATATCATTATGAACACTATTATCCAGTGCTGATTAATCACAATATTCTCAGTTGTAATTGCAACACCAGAGCCCTGGTGGTACAGTGGATAGAATGCAGTATTGCAGGCTAACTGCTCACAGCCTGGAGTTCGATCTTGACTGTCTCAAGGCTGACTCAGGCTTCCATTTTTTCAAGGTGAGTAAAATAAAATTCCAGATTGTTGACAAAAATATCCTGACATTGTAAAATGTCCAGGGAATGCTGTGAAGCACTATGGGGTGTTATATAAGTCTATTGCTGTTATAAGCAGACACATTTTGTTCTTAAAGCTTTTCTTTGTGGGCCATGGTCAGTCCACCTGCGGGAAACCGCTTGTCCCTATTTCCTTCCTAAGTCTGTTCAAGCAAATACAATTTCTCTTACCACCCCATAGGCAACAGTGTCAGAGTACATTCTCATCTCGGGATAAACACTGACAAGATACCACCGGAAGGTCTTGCACTGCAGCTTTTTCCTCAAGGCCTTCCTCTCCGAGATATCACCAATGTCAATTCCAGAATCCTACACGTGAAGGCCATAAGAAAGGTCAGAAATATCAAAGTCATTCTTGCCATACATAAACCATTTATTTCATTAATGTTTCAACTTTAGTGAACAAGAGAAAACTTCCCACAGATTTTGATTTTTAATCACTTCCTCAATTATCGTTTCTGAAAAGACAATTTCCAGATTCCAAAACAATTAAAATCAAATAGTAAGATGGTCTGGAAAACATTTCTGTCAACAAAATCAGGAACATTTTCCAGACATTACTAGGTTGCTGAAGCAGAAGAATGGCTTTATCAATGCAGATTCATATTTTTCAGTCCATTTTTTTCATATATGAATATAAACATTTTGATGGCATATTCATTAGAAGCATTTGCAAAACTTATATAGTACATTGCTGTCACTCAACAAATATTCATATAAATCCAGTGTTGATGGCACCTCAACAGCACATGTGATAAGGAAAAGGAAAACTGATGAAAGAAAAATGCCTGATGCTGTTTTGTGGAAAGATTACTTTTGGATTGAATGAAGGCTCATAAAGGGTTGATTTTAGTGCATTAATTTTTTTTGGGGGGGAGGGGGATAAAAATATTTCAAGGTATATTGTAATAAACATTTTACAGGATTTCATCACACAGTGAAGTCTGAAGCAGAAAAAGCATATCTTTTGTTTTAATGGAAGGGGGGGAGGTTAAATGCAAGAAGAGATGTCTTGCATTTAAATAGATTTCTTTCCTGTATTTTAATAGAGCATTATCTTCTGCTGCATGATGCACGCTAATAAAATTAAAGACATTATGGAGGTAAAAATTGATTCAGCCTTCCATTCTTCTAAGATCAGTTAAATGAGGACCCAGATTATTGGGGATACTACACTACAGATTGTAGGACACTATACTACAGATAATACACTGATTGTGTAAACTGCTTAGAGAGGGCTGTAAAGCACTGTGAAGTAGCATATATGTCTACTGTGCTGATGCTATTGCTAAAAGTGTGTGGGGGAGAGTTTTTCCCAAAACAATTCAGTCCTATATTAGAATTCAAGTCTGGAGATAGTTCTTTTATTTCAATACTCTCAATTTCTCTCTCAATGATCTTAATATACTGCTATGGATTAATTGATGACTGAAATTGATTTTTAATGTTCAGCCAATATTTCTTGCATTGTGCCTGCACAAAACTAGTCCTATCAAAATCAGTTAGAAACAAAGATATTTGTAGCAAGATGACACACTGTTCAATTGAAGATGGAATTATTATATTAAAAACTAAAAAATTAAAAATCAGTCAGAAATACAACTGAGCAAAGTTTCAGGTGACACAAATCATGTGATGAACATTCATTGCTGAACCAGTTCAAGGCTATTTGATCATATTTTTTTATGATACAATTATCCTAATCTGGTTCTTGTATGATAAAGTTGCTGAAATAATTAAATGTAATTGCAGTCTTACTACAATTTTAAAATGACTGTTTCGAAAGCCCCTGTCACACTGCATCAAGGGATGCAAAGAGGATGTAAAATGGACAAAAAAGCTTGCCATCCGTTGGTCAATGCGATGTATCCGTTCTGTACTCACTGCCTCCGTTTTGCTTCCTCTCTATCCATCCAGCATCTGTTTATTGACGTTTCATCCGCTCAGAAGGTTTTGAGCTGCTCAAAACTTTTGAGCAGAAAATGTATCCAATGCATCCGTTCTGCATCTGCTACGCATCCGCTAGGCATCCATTCTGCATCCGTTACGCATCCGCTATATTCGCTAGGCATCCGCTGCACATCCGCGCAACTCCATCTGCTCCAGCGGTAAACGGACGCAGGGAGGAAGCGGAACGGACGCAGAACGGATGCAGAACGGATGCCTAGCGGATGCAGCATGGAAACAAAGCATGTAAAATGGAAAATATGTTCGCAGAGGGGACCTATCTCGGATATTAAGGATGTCTAGAGGATGCCTAGAGGATGCAAAGGGACAACTATACTGCCAATAAAAAGGGGGAGCAACTCACCTGGATCTCTCTTTCAGAACAGCAGCCCAGCTGCAGACCTCTGCAGCCTTCATCTGGCTCTTCCTCTTCCACAGCATCCAGTCATGTCCACCGTGGATCGTAACAAAGTCCTTTTGGCAGCCACCATCCTTCTGCAACAGTGCGAAACCATCTACAGGCTCTGTGAACTCTACTACAGGAAGAAAAAGAGGCGGCCAAGAAGCGTCTGGGTACGAAGATGGTTCGCCAGAAGAGCAGAGGACGGACTGATGGTGGAGCTCAGGAACGAAGACACTCGGGCATTCCAGAACTTCATGAGGATGCCTCCATCCAGGTTGGACGAAGTTGTGCAGCGGCTGACACCCAGGTTGAGCAAGACAAACACCAACTTCCGGCCCAGCCTGGAACCTGGGCTCAAGGTGGCACTGACTCTGCACCACCTGGCCTCAGGGACCACCTACAGGAGCATGCAGTAGGGTTGGAGGGTGCCACACAACACCATCAGCATTGTGGTCAGAGAAGTGGTGCAGGCCATCATCGAAGAATACAAGGAGGAGCTCCTCCAGTGCCCCTCCACTGAAGAAGGATGGAAGAAAGTTGCAGAGCAGTGGTATCAGAGGTGGAATTTCACACACACCGTTGGAGCCATCGATGGCAAGCATGTGGCCTGCAAACCGCCAGCCAAGTCGGGGTCCGCTTATTTCAACTACAAGGGCTTCTTCAGCATCATCCTCTTCGCCATGGTCAATACTGACTACAAGTTCATGTACATTGATGCTTCAGGCAACGGGTCAGCTTCAGATGCCCAGGTATACAACGCCAGTCACCTCAAGGAGGGGCTGGAACACAACCTCATCATGGGCTTCCCAGATCCAGACCCCCTGCCCAACAACACGCAAGATGTGCCCTACTTCATCGTGGGGGATGACGCCTTCTCCCTCACAACCTACCTCATGAAGCCCTACACCTCCAAATACCTCACCCGTGAAGAGAGGATCTTCAACTACAGGCTGTCCAGGGCAAGGCAGGTGGTGGAGAATGCCTTTGGCATCCTGGCCAACAGGTTCCAGGTACTTCTCACCACCATGCAGCATCACCCAGAGACCGTGAGGAGGATCATGGAAGCTTGCTGCATCCTGCACAATCTCATGCGCACCCGCTACCCAGTCTTGCAGAACAGGCTCGTGGACCTCCAGCAAGGCAATGGGGACATGGAGCCTGGGGAATGGAGGCAAGAGTGAAACCAGATAGACACTGAGGATGTGCCAGGCTCCAACAGAGCCTCACGTGAAGGGAAGAAGCAGCGCAACCTCCTGAAACACTGGTGCAACTCCCCAGCTGGAGCGGTGGAGTGGCAAGACAGAATGATAGATGCTTAATGGATGCTTCCTTCAGCCTGTCTCATCACACTGATGAGATTGTGCCATGTATGTTGAGTGGCCCTACAATGATCAGGGCATTTAATAAAGAGTTGTGTTTGTGTTGACATGTGTGGATGATTATTACATTATTATTGATAATAAAAGGCCATAGGTGTGGCACCTGGGAGGGTGGACCATCCCGTCCCACTATGCTTGCACTGGAGGTTTATCTATCCCACAGCTATTACCCATCCCAAAGGTATCCCTGCCCATCCCACTGCTATCGTAACCCATCCCACAAGCATGCAAAGGCTAAACCATTTCTAAAAGTTTCCACCAAGACTTTATTAAAAAAAAGAATTGAAGCAAGTGTGTGAATCAAAACTAGACTTTATTAACAACAAGCTATAAAACAAAAATGAGTCTCTGGCACTCCTCTTGGTCGCTCAGTCTCAGGGGTGAAGGGTCCAGGTGCTGTGGAGGTGGCTGGTGCTGGAGTGCTTGTCATCAGCTCCTCCAGAAGCAGAAGCAGCAGAAGCCCCAGCCCCAGAAGAGCGAGCCCGTGCTGCAGAAGCCCCAGCAGAACCAGAGTGAGGGCCAGGGGGCGGGAGGGTAACCCTGTCCCTCTTGCAAGGGCTGGCAGCAGATGGCTGAGGCTTGCTGTGCTTCCGCATGGTTGTGGGGTTGCTGGCTTGTAGGGAGGCTGGCAGGAACCAAGGCTGGCAGGAAGGCTGGCAGGGAGGCAGGCACCAAGGCAGGCAGGAAGGCTGGCAGGGAGGCAGGCACCAAGGCTGGCAGGAAGGCTGGCTGGCAGGCAGGCACCAAGGCTGGCAGGAAGGCTGGCAGGAAGGCTGGCAGGCAGGCAGGCACCAAGGCTGGCAGGAAGGCTGGCAGGCAGGCAGGCACCAAGGCTGGCAGGAAGGCTGGCACCAAGGCTGGCAGGAAGGCTGGCAGGGAGGCAGGCACCAAGGCTTGCAGGAAGGCTGGCAGGCAGGCAGGCAGCAAGGCTGGCAGGCAGACATGAACCAAGGCTGGCAGGAAAGCAGGCAGCAAGGCTGGCAGGCAGACTGGCTGGCAGCAAGGCTGGCAGGCAGGCAGACAGACAGCAAGGCTGGTAGGGAGTCTGGCAGCAAGTCTGACAGGCAGGCAGACAGCAAGGCTGGCAGGGAGGCTGGCAAGGAGCCTGGCAGCAAGGCTTGCAGCAAGGCTGGCAGCAAGGCTTGCAGGCAGGCATGCAGGCAGGGCAGGTAAGGCTGTCAATCCGTCCGGCAGCAGGTCTTTCCTCTGGATGGTGACCTGCTTCCGAGCTGCTTCCCTTTATATCCGCGGGGCTTACGCAATACATCCTCCCCACATGCGCAATTAACGCTCAGCATCCATTAGGCTTCCGCTGTGCATCTGCTAGGCTTCCGCTCTGCATCCACTTCATCCGCTGTGCATCCGCTCTACATCCGCTGTATCCGTTCCGCATCCGCTTTGCTGAGGTCCCCCGAAAGCCTAGCGGATGTGCCATCTGCTCCCATCCACTTCCATCTGCTGGGCTTCCGTTCCGCATCCGCTTTCCATCCGCCCTGCGTCCTCCCCTCCATCCGTGTTATCCGCTTCGGTTATGCAAATTTTTGCCCCTTTTGAGAGCGGATAACAACGGATGAAACATTTTGCTTGTCCGTTGTGTCCATTTTGCATCCATTGGCTAGTGTGACAGGGCCTTAACTGATAATCCTCTTAGACTTGTCTAAGTGACATGTTGTCTTGTGCTTATATGTTTCTCTTGACAGACTTCTTAATTTAGCAATATAAGCATTGGTGATTATCAGTTATCACTTGATCTCACAAGTCAGATTCTTGAAGAAACTTATGGAATTGAATTGGATATTGTTTTGTTGCATAAGGCTATGTGGTCATGCTGATGTCCATTTGTAACCTACCTCCTGAGGAATATTCCATGCCATGTAAACATGGCTTTTGAATTCATCCATCCAAACTTCAGCTACTCTTAATGCATTTCTTCGGACATGGGATGTTAGATCTTCTGTGTATGGCTTATGGGCTCGTTCAATATGGGCAATCCTAGAACAAGGTAGGACTTCAACGCTACCGCCACATTGCCAGACCTAGGAAAAAAAATGTATTTTGCTATATTAGATAGATTGATTCTACCAACTGTTCAGTAGTCCCTTGACCAGATTTCACAATGTATAGGAATTTCTCCTGGTAGTATACACACTATAGCTCATAGTGTATGAAAGCAAGTTATGAATTCACTTCTGGTATTAAATATAAAAAGTTGTATTTTAATTTTAGATATATATTTCTGCCCTTCCCTATTTAGAATTTGAATCTGGGTATCTGAACCTCAGGGAAGTAAAAAGAAAAAATCAAGTAACTCCTACAAGGCTGAACCTACCTACTTTTGACCTAAAACATAATTTGCACAAAATTACTTAAAATGGGACCTCTGGTACCCATTTTAAGTAATTTTATGCAAATTATGTTTAGGCAAAAATGAAAAAATAAGATACCATCTTAAGTACATTAACATAAGGCCTTCCAAACTGAAGAACTCCACTTCATCCCTGGAAAATCCTTAAATAAAATCTCTCTGTGAAATATTACTATTGGGTAGAATTTTGGGAGGCTATTTTCTTTTAGCTCTACTATATCTGGACTTTCTGGACTGTTTTATTTTAAATTAATCTTTTATCTCATACTGGCTGAAGTAAGTCAGCTGACCATTCAATCAAAAAATGAAAATTAACTTTGTCAGGTTTGTTTATTTCCTATTCATAATAGACGACAATACCTCAAATAACTGGTATGAGCTATTAAACAGTTCTTTTTAGCCCTTGGATGAGAGAAAACCAAAAAATGAAGATGCGGTTAGGAGAATAAATTAAGAAGCCAAAAAAGACAATGATGAACCATTTCCATATTGTTGCCAAAGAAATCCATGAGAAGTCCAACTCAGATGGAAGTTCTTTCCATTCATCTGTTATGCTATGTTCAGTGACCTATTTTATACGTATATTTTAGACCATTTGGCTACATACAATAGACTAGCACACTGGCTGGGAACTTCTGGGAATTGAAGGCCACATATTTTAAGGTTGCTAAGATTGAGAAACACTGATTGAGAAGCATTGATAACATTAAACACTAGATGAATATGGGAAAAGGTCAGGATGTTTATAAGGGTGGGTGCTCTGTTTTCTTTTGGGGTTGGTTTTTTTTTTAGTCATTCCCTGATTATATCCAACAAATGCTCGAAGACAAAAGCTTCATGTAGCTTCATTGATCCTCTACCTTATATTGACTTCATCATTTATGCTGTTAAGAGCCTCTTTTTATGTCTAGAATTTTGTTATATAATGAAAAGAAAAATGGGGTACTTTTCATTTCAGCGATATCAAGCTATTATGGAAAGCAATACGATATTATAAATAGCATATACATTTGTGAAGAATGTTTTAAAAAGTACCTATAAACTGTTTTTCATTAATAAAACAATAATGAATAATGCTTGTGAATGTTAATAGATTTTCCTCTGGCAGTACATGTCATTTGTTTTCATTTTTTTTTAATAATACAGAAAACCACAATAGGTTCATTGATTTTAAACAGAAAATAAGAGACAGAAAGTACAAAATATGAAATTATAAGGAGAAAACAGAAAACAATTTCTATCCTGAAACATAACATCCCAAAAGTTTATGAATGAGATCCATTTTTGTTTACATTTTATTGGCTTCCAACACAGTAAATTTGACAAACAATACTAAATTTCAATTTTTTCTATTCAAAAAATAGGATGTTAGGATGTTTCAATGCTTCACAAGGTTTGCAGAACTAATCTTAGATGCTGTTATTAAAAGTGGAGGAACAGTAGATTTATCCCTTTCACCGTTTCTTTAAAGTAGCATATTACATTTGAAGTTTTAATTCTCTGGTAACTGGTTGCCTCTTATATACTGACTGTTATATAATGCACTATATCCCCCCTCCCCCATTAAATGTGAATACAAAGTGAAAAATCTCAGTTATGTGCCACACTGAGGTGGAGTTTTCTTTGACTTTTATTTTGTTGTTGTTGTTGTTGTTGTTGTTGTTGTTGTTTTTAACAAGCTGTTGTAATTGCCATAGAATTGCTGAAAAGGTATAGGAACCCCTGCTTCCTCACTAGCACATGCCATGCAGTGGTGGTATTTAATTTTTTTTTACTCCCAGTTCCATGGGCGTGGCTTGGTAGGCATGACAGGGAAAAGGATATACTATAAAATCCCCATTCCCTCCCCACCCCACTATCCTGCTTTCCATCTCCATTCTACTGTGCTGGGCAATCAAAGAAGACCTAGCCGATCAGCTTGGACTCGGGAGGCAGAGAATAGATTGGGGTGGGGCCAACCAGAGGTGGTATTTACTGGTTCTCCGAACGACTCAAAATTTCCATTACTGGTTCTCCAGAACTGGTCAGAATCTGCTGAATACCATTTCTACTTTGTAGTTTTCTAAACATTGAAAGTAGTTTCTGGATTGTTCAAAGAATTAAAGCACATCTTTAACTGAATAAATATATTGAAAAATACACATTTTAAGCAAAAACTGCATCTAGAAATGTGTGTATCATAAAATAAAATCTCTAAAAGAGGATTATGTATTTATTTATTAAAATTGCACACTGTTTCCTATGCTAAATCATAAAATACATAACAATGTATCAAAACAGTGGAAAACAAGATCATAATAAATATGCTTTATTTTTAATCTAGAGTGGGAGGGATAGGAGACATTCTTCCAGCACTACACTTGAAAGACCGGTTGAAAAATAAGTTTTCAATGCATACCTAAAAAAGTGTTTCTAGATCCAAGCTGAACTTGAAGAGATTCCAAGAAAGTGAATAGTTGGTAAATAGCATTCTGTAACTCTTGATATACATTGTAGGACATTCCGTGATAATCTTGGAGATCGTTTACCAGGAAATGCAATCTCAGGTTACCACATTCTGCACCAACCACAGCTTTCATATTGTTGGTGTTTCCATGTAGAATACATGGCTGAATATCACCTCTGATGCCATGTAATAGGACAAGAACATACTCATATATTCTGGTTTTACTGGATTTAGTGGATTTAGTAAGATATATATTTGACAATCTGGTATTAAGAGTAATAAGAAAACATTTTAACATTCAATTTAGAATTAAATCCTATTAAGACCTGCATATTTATCTTTTTCTTCCAAAATCATTGTCTGAAATTCAGGAAAACTGAACAATATCTTCTTGAAATTGTAATTTCTAATAGCAGGGGTCCAATCTCATAAAACTGATATGAACATAACCTGCATTTAAAAAAATCTTTTTCACCTATACAGTGATGCTGTTATATACAATGCTGATGGATTATTCTAGCCACAAATTTTGTTTCTTTCAAACTTTGGAATTTCACAGATGTTACTATTTCTCACATTAAGATGCATAACAAACAATTATTTTGTACCAATGACTACAACTTTGAAAGTGTGAGACCAAGTTTGGCATTGGAACTAAGTTAGAAACCTGGAGACATCATTGGTACCATGAACCTCATTACTTTGCATTCCCACCTAAAGCATATAGGTTCATAAATGTTGGCCTATCTCACTGACCCAGACTCATTTATAGTCATTTAAAAGATGACAGCTTTTCGTTTCTATTTTCTATTGTTTTACATTTCTTAACCTGCTATTCTCAAACTAATTTGGGATGGTGGGGAGATTTCAAGTTGCCTAGGAACTATTTTAACAAAACTATATGGTGTTTCCCCATTTTTACACATCAGTATATTGTATAGAAATTGTATTTTTCTTCACGCATAAAATGTCAGATTATGCTACTGTTAATTCTTGAAGCTCAATGAAGTGTAAATCTGTACAATGGGGGCTGAACAACAACTCTGAATAGTACTGAATAGTTCTGAACTTTTTAATGAATTTGAAATAAGGAGGCATCATTTAAGATGCCACTTTACCATATCTTTGATTTTGCTAATAATTCTGTCATTTAACTGCAAAATTAAACTGCACCTGCTTATAATACACACAAGTACACAATTGGCCTGATTTAACATGTGCTACAATATGGTTTGTAAACAGCAATTACTCCCTTCCTTGGCACACTCCAATTAATCAAACCTGTGGGTCTAAACACTGTCAGTCTTTGTTCTATTTCTGCAGTCTCATTAATTACACTGCTTCAAGAAGCATGAATTCATTTCAGATCTTAAATGTAAAGCAGAAGCTGTCAAGGCAAGGGCTGATACAACTAGCTGGCTGCACAGAGCAGAATCAAAATCCAATAAGGATTAATGCAACTAATGTTTTACAAATATTGGTCTAAATGCATCCACCTTCCTAAAATAAACTAAAAAGAAAAGCATACACTTATTATAAATAAACAAAAACATACACTTATCCATTGCCTGACCTCATGATGTTTATGATAAAAGACAATAAGAGCAGGTAAGGATTTATACTGGATGGGGAGAAAAGGCTGGTTCAGGGCTGAATTATTGTGGCTGTCTATTGTGGGTGAAAAAATAACTTCGAAAGATGCTGAGTCAGCTCCTGACTTTGCTGTGTGCTCACAGCATGATGCAGGCAAACAATGACTCTCTAGGCAGGTGAGAACTGTAGTCTACCAATATCGTTTCTGTGGCCACATATGTCTCATGCCCAGTGGAACCCTTTCAACTTAGTCTTTGCAGAAGCTATGGATATTTTTGTATAAAGCCTAGGGCAATTAGAGTTGCACCAAATTTGGAAAATATATTTTCCAAAGGCCTTCCTTTTCTCACAAGTTTTCAAAAACTCCATCCAACTGTGATTATAATACATAGATGAAATAATTTACCTTCTAGGAAAGAAAAATCCAGGAATTCAATACGAAAGAAGGACTCTAAATGGTAAAGTAACGGCTTTTGTATAAACTTCTTATCACCATGGTGGCATGGCCTTTTATTCCATGCTAAATATAACTCAAGCACAGACATGGCATAATATCCTAAGCTTCATATGCATGGTAATAGCTTTTTCCATGCTTTTCTTCTCAGTCTGCTTTTTTCATCTTTTATAGGGCTTCAATTTGGTGGTCTTTTAGAACTGGGTTTAATTCCACAAAGGACTAGCTTTCTTTCTGAACAGTTGCAACTAAGACCCAACTGCCTATAGGAAGCCAATCTCATTTGAGTGACATCAGTGGAACTGGATAGAGGTTTATTTAGAGAGGCCAGGCTAGTTGAGCTAGTTTAAATAACAGAACAGGACACAAATCAATGTCTGAATCAGAACTGTTAGTCTAATGTACTGTTAATAATACTGGGGGGGGGGGGGGGTGGGGGGGATTATTGGAATGTTTGGAGAGTACATATTTTCCTGTCCTGAAATTCAGGCCAACATTTTCATCAAAGCAGTAGCCTTCATTATGTCCGGATGTGGAAGCAATATAAAGAAAAAAACAACAATGGGTTAAGAAAAAACAAAGATTACATCCTATTTCTCCTTCTCCTCTCCTCTTAAAAAACAGTTTATAATTATTAAGGAAACTGGAGATTGCATGAACTGAGAGAGAAGAGGAATAGAAGAGCAAGGATAGAATGGTTACAGATTAAAGGGAAATGGAAGAAGAACTGAAGTGAGAGAACTCTTTAAAATATCAGACAGTCACATGCTTGCCTAATATTTGCCTGCTGAGCTTGTTGAAACATTTAGTGAGTAGCTTCACCAACCATTTGCTGAATTTACTTCATGATGAACTTGGAACCTTTCCAATCACCTTCCTCAGTTTCAGTCTATGATCATTAGCATGCAATCTTCAGTGAAAGGGTCTGGATTTGGTACATTAAAGTCAATGGTGGGATTCAATTTTTTTTACTTCTGGTTCTGTGGGTGTGGCTTATTTGGTGGGCATGACTTGATTGTCATGTGACTGGGTGGCTGTGCTTGGTGGTCGTGTGACTGGATGGGTGTGGCCAACTCAATGTCGCTCATGACAAGGGGTTCCTCGTCTGGCCCCTCCTCTCCCAGCCATTTCTTGTCAATTAAAAATAATAGCACAGAGTTTTTTCTCTCTTTCTCCTCCTTCCTTCCTGTTTCTTTTTCTTTCTTTCTTCCTATTTCTTTTTCTTTCTTTCTCTTTTTTTCCTCTCTTTCTTGTTCTCTCTCTCTCTCTCTCTCTCTCTCTCTCTCTCTCTCTCTCACACACACACACACACACACACACACACACACACACACACACACCTGGGCGGGCGGGCAGCAGAGGTACTGCTGCAGTGGGTACTACTATGGGAGGCTATGGGATCCTGTCTTCCTGGTCAGAGCACTTTGCTGTCGGTAGCTTCTCCCATGGGATGAAATGTTTCATGCTTGCTCCCTTCACAAAAAGCCTGATGCCACTTTCTCCTTTGGCCGCACCGGGACCCCACAGCCCAGTTCCCTTCTCCGACTGAGAGGAGAACCTTCCAGAGGTGGTATTCAACCGGTTCTCACCGGTTCTGAAGAACCCTTAGCGGTGATAAGGCATGGGTCACGGAACCGTTAGTAACTTCTGCTGACCACGGCCCCGAACTGGTCCTCTGGTTGCTGGTTGCTCAGCTGCCCTACCCATCTGATGCTCGCTCAGGCTGCTTGCCCGCCCGCCCCCAACTGAGCAGCCCTGATCTGCCTGCCCTGATTACTGGTAAGTGCGAGTCATGCTAGGCCCTGCATGGGGCCTTTCCGTGCCTCCCCCCTACTGCCAGGGACCTTTTCAGGTAGGAGGAGGCCAAGATGGGGTGCCGGGCCAGTCCAGAGGGTGGGGGGGGCAGCGGTGGCAGCAGCGCAGTGATGGAAAGCAACCCCAGGAGTTCCTGGCCTCCTTTTTGCAGCACATCCACCACCCTCCCAGCCCAGCAGAGCAGGGAAAGCTGAGGAAAAGTAAAGGAAAAGCTTTTGCAGATTTGGAACAGGGGACAAAGAATTAGCAAGATGAGCTCCATTTTTTGATGCAAAGCACCTCAAGCATCCAGTAACATGATGCAGATCATGCAGTTGATAGGTGACCATCTCCAAGCAGATAGCATCATCTAGTAACCCAGAGCATACAGGAGTCTTTTAACTCTTGGTAAGGTGATTTTGGCTCAATTCACAGCATGCCAAACCAACATTCACATTGTCCACCCCCCCCCCCCACGCTCGCAGCTCATAAGTTCTTCCCAGAGAAGAGGTGTGTGTGTGAGAGAGATAGAGACAAGGAATGGAAGGAAGGAAGGAAGAAAGGGAGGAAGGGCAAAAAGGAAAGAGCAAGAAAGGAAGTAAAAGCAAGAAAAAAAAGGAAGGGAGAGAAAGAAATAAAGAAGAAAAAAGAAAGAAAAATAGGAAGAAAGAAAAAAGAGGAAGGGAGGAAGGACAAGAAGGAAAAAGCAAGCAAGCAAGAAAGAGGAAGGGAGAGAAAGAGAGAAAAAGAAAAAAAGAAGGAAGGGAGGAGAGAATACTCTGTGGTATTATTTTTAATTGTTCCATTATTTATCATATATTAATATTTTGCACTGCCTACACCTAAAATGATTTTACTGCCTTTCTTTTGCCCAGGTATTTTCAGAGTTTATAGACTATATGTCTATAGTCCAGAGCATAAATACAGGTGTGTTTAACAGAGTTAAAAGGGACCTTGGGGGTCTTCTAATCCCACCCGCTGCTCAGGCAGGAAAACTCTGAGGAATCCAAAATATGAATAGAGATCCTGGGAAAGGTGTCAGAACAACATAATAACACTTAGAAAGGGACCTTGGGGGGAACTCGATACCATTTCAGAGAAATGGCTGTCCAGTCTTTTGTTAAAAAACTTCCAGTGTTGGAGCACCTCGAACTTCTGGAGACAGGGAGTTCCACTGGTTAATTGTTCTCACTGTCAGGAAGTTTCTCCTTACTTTTAGGTTGCTTCTCTCTTTGTTCAGTTTCCATCCTTCTGGTGCTTGGGAAAATACATTGTTTGCTTTCTGGTGCTTGGGAAAATACATTGGCCCCCCTCTTTCTGACAGCCCTCTAAAAGCCTGTTGCCTATCATCCTTTTGGGCAAAGCATGTGAGCCACTTCCTCCTTTCAGTGGTCCATGAATGTCAAACTCCTGCTCTACATCATTAACAGATAAAAGGCTGCAGATGAGGTTTTTCCCCACCAGTCTATCAACATGCTGGGGAAAAAAAAACTTTGCCTGCTTCTTAATATCTAGCAATTACAGCCTTGTACTGGAGAGTGAATACTTGCCAATCTTATTTATGAGAGTAACATATGAAACCTTTTTTAAAAAAATCTTCCTTAACTTCCAGATGAAGGGCATACAATATACTGAAATAGATCTCCACTGTAGCAAGCAAAGAACCCTCTTCGAATCACTAGAGAGTAGCTAGCAGTCAGTGAGGAGCAAAACACTTCACCATCAGAACAGAGTTCTCTAATTGTTCATCAACAGTTAAGGAGACAAGCAAGCACTCTGCTCCTATAAGGACAACCCTTTCTGAATTGATCACATTGTTTGTTTATTTTTTTTAAATCCATAGATGCATGCTGAGAAATAGTTACAATAATTTGAATAGAAATCCAAAACAGCTCATCACAAGAGAGAATACTAGCAAGTGTACATTTTATGCAAACTGCTTTTTGGCTTCTGAATTTGCTAGGTTTAGGCAATAGGTTCATACTAGCTGGCATTCTCTTCAATTGGATGGGTGGGTGGATGGGAGAATCAGAAAGAGACCTCTCCTCCCTGTCAGGGTTCCAAGTAATAGGCCTATAGCAAACAGAACTCCGAGGCAAATAGATTCTTCAAAGAAAAGTTTGTTGGACATATATTGGCCCAGGCTGGTGAAAACCAACTCTCAATGTTCCCACAGTTTTCACCTAATTAAAATGAAACATTTTCCCCCTTTCCCAATCTATCAGTCACATAGTCAAATTATGGTGCCTCCCGGTTGCCTAGTAACTTCACTCCTCCTCTTTCTGACCACTTGTGAGGTTGCCCTTGGTTCCCAGGAGAAAGTATTTTGGTTTGGCTACAGAACCCCAGCTATCTCTATTCTGCCCTCCCTATCCCTCAGCTCCAGTGTGGCAACACTGAAGCCTCAAAATGGCCTTGGTCCAGAGGTGGTATTCAGCAGGTTCTGACCAGTTCTGGAGAACCGGTGGTGGAAAGTTTAAGTAGTTCGGAGAACCAGCAAATATCCCCTTGACTGCCCCTGCCCCCATTTATTCTCTGCCTCCCAAATTCCAGCTGATCGACCAGGTCTTTTTTTGTTGTGGAATTGGAAAGCAGGTTAGTGGGGAGGGAATGGGGATTTTGCAGTATCCTTCCCCTGTCATGCCCACCAAGCCATGCCAAGCCATGCCAAGACCACCAAGCCATGCCCACAGTACCGGTAGTAAAAATTTTTGAATCCCACCACTGTCTTGGTCAGGGCAGCTTCAGGGTTGACACTCCCTACCTTATGTGAATAGAAGACTGCTAGATTTCTGTTGTTTATCTTAGGAATCACCTCTGTAAAATGTTAATTAATCCACAAGAAGGACAAAAACTTAACATTGCAATATCATTTTTCCCCTCCTCATTACCCAGTAGACTAGAGCAGGGGTCGCCAACCTTTTGGACCTCAACTCATAATTTTAAATCCCGTGGACCACTAATATGAATATTGACTCACGATGGCTTGCTGACATTGGTGGGAAAGTCATTCCCATATTCCAGAGCTGCAGTATGACTGGCCCTTTGGTTATCCTGGAGCAGCTGCTCCTCCACCCAGGTGCACCGGCCTGCCATGGACTGGAGGAGCAGCTGCTCCGCGATGACCAAAGGGCCAGTCCTGTGACTACTGTAGCTCTGGAATAGGGGAACAACTTTCCCACCAACGTCACAAGCCACCTCAGGGCGGATTTCCTTCCCCCGCCATTGGTCTTACCTTCCAGCTCCAGCTCGCGTGGCTCTACTCAAGGTAAGGTTTGCACTTGGCCAAAGGATGGGGGCAGTGGGTGGGTGGGCCATGTGGCAGTGCAACCTTGTGTTCCTGCACAGCCCTGGATTAATTGCTTTGGGGATACATTTCTCTGCGGACCACCAAAATTTTCTTGCAGACCACCAGTGGTCCCCGGCCCACCAGTTGATGACCATGGAATAGAGAGCAGAGGAATTCTGAAGTACAATGAGTCATGGGAGAAGTAACTAAGTGCCAAGGAATTGTAACAAGTAATAATAAAGATGGAGCAATTTGTCTTACAGCAATGAGGCAAGAGACATGTATTTGAAGCGAAAGGTGAAAGATAAATGATTGAAATATCAGAAAGTTGCAGTGCCCTGCTACTGAAGTTAGGTTTTTGCAAAAAAAAAAAAAAAAAGTTCTATGATGCAGTTTATAATGGATGGACTTCTTGTTACAATGATTTATTTTATAAACTCCATTCTTTGCAAAGAACATTGTTTTTATGACTTTCTATAAAATTAACTTAAGATTGTGGTACAGTGATTTTCTCTGACAAACTGATGCAACATGAGGCTCATTTTATGGTTATCTGCATTCTGTTGTAGTTACATTTGCAAGTCTAAAAGCCTTGGAACTCTCATTTTAATAAGCTAGAAATAAGAGTAATCAAAGCAGACTAATATCCATGTTATAATTATGCAATTATAAAGTATATATTGGCTGTTTACCACATAGAGTAATTATTATTCATAAATGCTTCAAGTCACTGATGCTCTGATGCCATATGCCTACAAAATGTTTTCCAAATACATATATCATCTTATTAGACTGGAACCATTCTAGAACACTGAAGCTATCTCTGGAGCTGCAACTGTGAACAACCTCTGACATGTGTTACATCATATGACAACAATAAAATAATAGAACAAGTAAAATGATTCCAACACATTTACCTCACATTTATTACAAAGTATGTATATGTGGAAACTAGAACTGGTAAATAGAGAAAAATATATTTCATGATGTCTACATATAAAAAAGCAATAAAATATGCTTATTTTTTCTTTTTCCTTATAGATTAAGGTTCCTTAGGGGGCTCTTCACTTCATTGGGCTCATTCATGTATTGATTAGACTGTCTTTTCTTTAGAAACCCAGAAACACTCAGAACAAGCACAACATTTAAATAATTAAAGAGCTATCACTAGCATTTTCCTAAGCACGTATATCTAGGACTGAAATATGATTTATTTTAATCAGATTTATAAAGAAATGGTAGAAAGGTCAATCCAATGTTTCCAATTCAATATTTTCTCCTATACACAGGCTTCATATGGTTTAAAACAGTGTCTGAAAGTTTGTCTCTGTAGAACTTCCTGCAAATATCTTTTTCCTCTCTGTCCAAAAGACATTAGCATAGTTTCCTATCATTTAAAGGCAAGAAATACAAGACAGCTGCATACTAAACTTTACAAAAAGATGACTATGAGTAAAAACAACTCTTTTTCATCAAAACAGAAAATCCAAGTATTTTTTTTTTTTTGTCTTCTGCAGCTAAAGGTTTGGAAGCACCCCCACCACTACTAAAAATTTGTTCACTTTAGTTTAAAATTTAAATATTTTTAGGAGGAGACAGACAAAGTCATGGAACATTAGTTTATTAATGACGATTGGTCTTGATGGATGTTTACAGTTTCTGGAATCATGGGGATTTATTTTTGTTGTTTGCCTGTAAATCAGACAAGACACCTGGCAACCACATATCCATGTGTTTTTCTAGGCAACTTTTTAGAAGTAATTTGCCTGTGCCATCTTCCTAGAGCTGAGAGAAATGAATGGTCCAAAGTCACCTACATGACTTTGTGCCCAAACCAATACTAGAACTCAGGGTTCTCCACTCATAGTCCAGCTTTAACAATTAGATCAAACTGACTTTCAGAATGATTAAGTAGAATATACAGTATTAGGTAACAGTTGATAAGAAGCAAAAGAAGAGGAGCTCTATTACCCTCCTGCCAATTCTTATGGACTTCCTTAGAGTATTAGATTGTTCATTACATGATACTGGATATTGAACTAGATGAGCCTTTGGCTTTGATTCCCATGTCTATAAAGTGAAAACTGCTGGAAGAGATTATCAATACTTTCTGAAAACATGCTAAGGATATTCATCAGAAGTGGTATTCAGCAGGTTCTGACCAGTTCTGGAGAACCAATAGTGGAAATTTTGAGTAGTTTGGAGAACCAGCAAATATCATCTCTGGCTGGAGGTTTTACAATATCCTTCTCCCGCCATGCCCACCAAGCCACACCCCCACAGAAGCGGTAGTAAGAAAAAAAAATTGAATCCCATCACTGGTATTCATCAATTCGGCTGAATCCCAGATCACAAAACAGAATAAGATAATTCAGAATTGATTTTTTTTCTTTTTGTGCTGAAGCAGGTAGATCTGAACTTTTTCTGGTCAAGGTGGGCACCTACAAAAGTTACAATACCCTGCAGTCTTGGCAGGAAATTTACTTTTTGCATAAAATGACAGAATATGTATTATGGAGGGAGGGAGGGAGGGAGAGAGGGAGGGAGGGAGGAAGGAGAGAGAGATCCAGTCTCCCTTCTCTTCATCCAACACTACTTCACAATGGCTTCTCTCAAATCCCATCAACCTTTGCTTTCAGGCAACCTCTGAGTTCCTAGTAAGTGATGGTTGGGGGACATTAAGATAAAGAAAGAGATCTTTAGTTTTACCATTTTCTCTGCAATGTAGTTATGATTCATAGCTGCTGACCTCTGATCTGAAAAGTTCCTGAGTGCATTAGCACTTGACACGATCTTTTACAGAAGAAGACCAGCAAATTAATCCCTGATTCTTTCACCTTACTAAGCTCCATTTTTTAAAAAACATCTTAGTCCTTATGGACATCTCTTAGTATTGCCCACCTGTCCCACTCCACCTCTCCCCTCAGCTTATTTGATGGTGCTACTTGTGTTGCCCAAAGCAAAGGAAAGAAGATTGCCAATTATCCTCTATCTGTATCTAAACAAATGAATAAACATTTGAAAAGGACAAAAAGATTTTAAAGGGATGCAGCTCAAAAGCGACTATATGCATTTCTATAAATATGGGAAACTTTGGCCTTCATAAACCACAGATTTGTTTGAAAATTCTAAAACAATCACTTTTCTAAATCTCCAGACACTTTTTCTCATGTTGTTCCTCTTGTGCATTTTGAGCTAGGAGCAAGGTACTTCCTTACCTTTAAAGTCACTTGTTTTTATGTTCATCAAAATTCTTACTTTCTTTGTTCTTTGGACTATTTCCCAGGGGTCAATTTTCATCATACAAATATCAATTCATGACTTTTAATCTCACTGTATCTTAAAATTACAAAGTATGTACTAATCTTCTCTTTTTATTTTGGAAGGTATTTTTCAAAAGCAAATGGAGATCTTGTTAACTTCCCCAAGATTCATTTCTTAGTTGCAAACCTATTCTACATAGAGGACAAAAACAAAAGACATTTGCATTGTCTAACAACTGTTGTATTATTGTTTCTCATAAGATTGCATTATAAAAATATTCATTTATTTATATTCAGCTATAACTAAGGTTAATTATGAACGCTATGTGAAATGCTTGATATATTGTTGGAATTATCAGTCCATTATAGCTCTGTAGTTTATTTTGTTGCTGTTAAAGCACTGTAATGTATTTTGATGCAAGTAAAAGAAAAAGAAAAATGCTATTCTTGCACACTATCCAAATGTAAATATATTTTTATATAAGCAGGGTTGGGCATCTGTGGAGTGATTAGAAAAATAATTTCTAATTCTTTAAATGATCCAACACAAAATCATGTGAAAAATCATCTTGCCCTGTCCATCAGTGTTAACATCAGTACTGGGCAAGCTGAATTGTCTCCCCAGCATATTACTTGAGAGATTTGTGGCCATTTTCTGTCATGAAAATTATTAGGAAGGTTCGTAAGGATGATTGATTAAATTCCTTGCCAGTGAACAGAACTATCAAGTCATTCAGCTCAACACACAGTGCACAAATTAAAAAAGAGAAGTCAGCCTTCTGTGGAGCTGTTCCAATTCTGTCTTGACTCACTAATGGTTCCAATGGAAGATGTAGCCATCTCTTGTTAGCAATATATTTTTGTAAAGAATTTGCCCTTTCATCTGTTGACATTTATTAAACTGAATAAAAACAGGGATTGGAGAATACAGAATAAAAGTGATTATAGAGTTCTTTTGTAGCCTTTACTATAAAAGAAGTTTTACATAGGCAATTGTGTCTTCTTTTGAGAGTCAGCTTGATTAGTGATTAAGAAATCAGGTTAGAAAACAGAAGATTTTGATTTCTAGTCCCATTTTAGGCAGAAAGCCATCTGGGTGACCTTTTGGGCCAATCACTTTTTCTCAGCCCTAGAAAAATGGAGGCAATGGCAAACCATTTCTGAAAAAACGTTCCAAGAAAATTATAGGGATTTATCTAGGCAGTCTCCAGGAATTAAATATGACTGAATGAAGCAAAAAATAAAATTAAATTAAAATTTAAAAATGTCTCAGCTTTAAACACCATAGTTTTCTTTCAAAAGGAGGAAATGTAAAATATCATATTTGGTACAGAGAAATGTAGGGTACAAATATAAGAAGGACGATTCATAGCTTAGAAGCACAACATCTGAGAAGGACCTGGACCACTTGCTAAATATGAGCCAGCAGTGTAAAACATCTGCTAGAAGGGCTAATTGATCTGTTATGGTATTTAGTAATGGGCCAAAAAGGCAGCCATCCAAAACAGAACCATATGAGTGGACAGTTCTTTGATTCAGCTGGGTCTAATCTGTGGGAAATTTAAAAGCCAGGACCAAACTTTGAAATGGGCCCAGAAATGCACAGCTAGCTAATACATTGTAATATAACTCAATAATTTTGCTGTAGTTATGATATAAATAGCCACATTCTGGAGAAAGTGATGTTTGTTCCCTACAAAGAGTAAATTCAAAATTAGGTCTGAAAAAAATTAAAGCATGCCTAACCGATTCTAGTTCAGCTTTCCCCATATACAGTCACAGCCAACATGCTAAACAAGATTGGTAAAAGACATTAATTAAAGCTTTTATCAATTATATTCTGTTAATACAGAAAGGAAAAAACTCAAAGGAAGATTGGAATAACCCCCGACTTGGCTTTTCAGAACGAAAAAAAAATATTCTTCTAGCCAGATAAGAACATTACCCAACATTTTTGTCCCTTTCTATAAATATCCCCAAGAATCTATGCAGGAATTTTACAGAGGGCTCAGGAATTTTGGGAGTTGAAGTCCATAAGTTGTAAAGGGGCCATAGTTGCTCATCCCTGCTCTAGAAGTTTAATATGTGGAAATCATACAGAACTGTATGTTGCTTTCACATTGATGATACTTTCAGATAACTCTGTGCAATGGTTGCAAGCAGACAATTAATGACAAAGGATATAATGTAGACTATTATGTCAGATATAAGACTATGGGGTACAGCATAGGTTTCCAAGCCCAAGCTCCTGACTAACCAAGAATGTTAGGATATATCAGAAGTCTATTTCTCTTCAACTCATTCCAATCAGCTATGCCTTGAAATGCACAGTGGTTTTTAGACAATTACTATAAATTAAGACAATAAAAGCTACTGTAGGTGAAGATGCAATGCGTGCAATTAAATTTTATATCATGGTAGTCCCCCCCTTTAGTAAAATGATTGAAAAAAATCCCACCATTAAATTCTTGGGGGAGGGGGTGTTAGGAATATAAGTCATCTAACAGCTATTTGGGTTAGAAATATATAAACCAAGATAGACATTTTAATACTGTCTCTTTAAGAGATTGCAAAAACTGCAATTGGGTGTGGTTTTTCAAACAGCCATAAAATGGAGCCAGAAACCTGGATTGTTTAGTCTTAGTCTCAGAAGAGAGTGTGAGTGTATCTTTGTTTCCTTCTGTTGGAAAGTATTGCCGTTGCTCCATTTTTCCTAATTGACTGATATTCCTGGATTTAATGTAAGTCTGTTACTGAACTGTTTTTTGACACTGGACTTTGATATTTGGATTATCCCTGGATTGAAAACTGACTGATTTAACTTGTGAATGACTTTGGATTGCTTATTTTGAATTTTGCTTAAACCTTAATTAAAAGTAAAACCTTACATTTACTGTACAGTGTATCTGTGTACTGTGTGTGTATTATTCAAACACTACTCTCTATCCGTCTCCCTGTATGCGCTCATTCTCCTAACAGGGAATTACCTCAACAGGGGTGTTAGATGGAATCCCAAAACATTAGTCATAACAATAACAATGAATACTATTCATTGACATACTATTTAGAAGACTTTATGAAACAGTCAGCCACGTAGGCAGCCACCTGGAATTTGAAGCCATTGTTAAAATAACAAGGTGCTAAAAAGGTAAGTGGAAGGGTTGTCCATAAGAATGTAAAGCAGCTGCTCAGAAATTAACAGAGAAAAAATTATGACGGCAGTGCTGGGAACCAATCTGTTCTAGAGAAATATCTAAAGGGAAATAATGTAAAAGACCCCTTGTACTAAAGAACCTTTATTTTTTAAAGTGTTTATTTAATTTACCTTGCATTCTATAGACTATTTGTAGAATCCAAAAGAATAATCAAATATACTAGTTGCAGAGAAAATTAACCAGTGTTTTTTCCTGACGCAGTGTAATTGCAATATACCCAGTCCAATGAGTGTCTTGATTTTTAAATTTCGATAAAGAATTTCTGTAACCCCACACCTCTTTACGGTAATCTTTCCTGTTTCAAGTTTACCATAAAAGTCAATAAATCAATGCTTATGTTTCTACATAAGTACATCTCTGTCTCTAATTCAAACCAACCGCACTGAAGGAATAAGTTTTTGAATTAAAAAAACATGGGTCCAATTTTTTTTTAAATACAATGATTTGGAAAAAAAAACCTACTATCTTCCTAGGAATACTTTTACTCACTATAAAAATCAGCTGGCCTGCTAAAAAGTCAACAAGATTATATTTTGTGAGGAAAATGTTGAGATACCAAAATCATATAGACTGTAGTTAATCTATATGTCTTATCTGTGGAATAGAAATTGTATCATTATGAAGAATAACCTTCAGCAAAGCCAGGGAAGGGATGACATATTATTCATCTTATTGTTTGTCTAATTCCAAAATAGTTCTTCTATCTTAAATAAGCAAGAATATCTTGGAGAAACATTTTCCCTGAACAAAAACAAATGTTTATAGGTTCACTACTTTTTAAAACATGCAAATACTTCTACAGTTTCATTTTGCAGTCATTCTATTTTCTATACAAGTTAATAAGTCATATTAAAACCCATGTATCTTAGTATGTCTGCTCAGTGGTCCTGTGAATGCAAACATACTTCTAAATGATATGGCTACAAAAAAAAACAATTGCTCATTAAGAGTTTTCCTGTCTGAACAAGGAAATATGAAATATTCAAAATTTACCTTTGCTGATAAATATGATATTATAAATGTGGTAAATGACTTCAGGTAATTTCCATAGATCAAAAGAACTGGAGGGTTACAGTCTACAGTGAAAAATTCCCAACCAACACAGGTGCATATTCTGCTAAACACTATTATATTATTTATTTAACATATTCATATAGTTCCCTATCTTATACCAAACTCTGGCACACCCAATCAATAATTTAAATAATATTAGTAATAAAAGAAAATGAAAACCATAATTAAACTATTAATATCATAAAAATATAAAACTAGTGCCAAGTTCATCTTTTGAAGTGCAGTCACTTCATATAAGAGGACAATGCAATGATTCAGACTTAGTATAGATTAAAATGGTAATACGTTTAGTTAAAATCTTATGAGCACATGACCGTGGACTGGCACATTCAAGGACATAAACCAAAAGAATCAGACATCTTTTGAAAAGATATATGACAGTAACAGTTTTTGCTAATGTTTAAATAAGTTTGGTAATATAGTTTTTGACTTTTCTCATGAAAGGAGCCAAATATGCAAAGAGCCTGCTCAGCCTCAGTAATATATTATGTACATTCAGTAATATTGAGATATTCAGCTTTCCAATATATAAACAATGTTATTGCCAACATTAAAATTGAAGGTTAATTTTAATTTTATCAAAAAATAGTAAATCTGGTAAAAATGCATGTTCGAACTCTTTGTTTTTATTGTTTGTGATGCTTACATATGTTGAATAAATCAAAATAATTGTTTATTTTGATTATTCCTTACTCTGATCCCAAGTTCCACGTTTTCACCTCCATAGATCTCCATGCCTTCATCTAGTAGACCAATTTCTTGGAAATACTCCCTGTCTACTATGAAACATCCGATCAGTGCCGGACTCCTGAAAAAAAAGCAATAATGGAAAAATACAAATTGATTTTGAATGCATATAATTTAAGGTAAGCCCACAATTCATGGACTCAGAGCTGTTCATTGTCCTATCTTCAGCTATAAGATGAATTAACATGAACTTTATAAAAAAAAAAACATGAGCAAAGATGTTCCTTTCTGGGTTGGTTAAAAATCATTACTCAGTTTTAATACAAGTAAGATGTTTCACATTGTGGTATTTATTTATTAATTTCATCAATTTATATGCTGTACCCTCTCATTCCTCTATTAGGACTTAAGTATAGAAACATAAATAATGTCAAAATTACTAAAGAATTCCACTATTTGACCTCTATTTGTCAAATTCTTCAAGCACATTTTAAAAAATGGAGTCCAATAAAATTAAAGGAAAATCTGTTGGGGAAACTGCATTAAGATCTCCATTCCAATCCCTTTTTAACAATAGGCAGATAGTTTTATTATGTTCTTGTCAAGGTTCCGATTGTAATTTTTCCTTTGGAAGTCTTATTTTTCTTCAAAATTCCTTGGTAAACACCAATTAAACTCCAGTCTTTCCAATAGTACCAAAATAGCAGAATCAATAGATCTCCAGAATTTTTGCCTTAATTGTGAATGTCATGCAAATCCTTTATTAAGATGACATGCACAAAAATGTGACTGCATTGGAAGCAGCAAGCAAATTTATATCCACAATTTATATATGTGTCTCTCCATGTGTGCTATGTTTACAATTTTCAATAAAAGAATGGATAAGATAAGTTAAGAGCTATCAGGCAATCACAATCTTGCTCTCTTCTGTCCAAGATTTTACTTTACTTCCTTTCTATTTTGAGCTCCCACCTTCCTTATGTTTCAACAATCAAGGAAAGCAATCAAAAAAGCAGGAAGGACAAACTTCATTGTGCATATATTATTTCCTATTTGGCTTTCACATGATTGAGAATGAAAATAGCACAAAATTAGCACTTATGTGCTAACATGTACACACTGTTAAATATATGAAAACTTTAGAGTAGGTGTCTTTCCTACATATGTGTGTGTGGTCCACATCAGGATCAGTGTGGCACTTCAGATTCAAAAGATACTTTGGAGCACATGGGACACTCATTTTTCAACTCCTTAAAATGACTTACAATCCTTTACAGCTGTTGTATAATTCCCTGGAAAGTATGCATTTAGTTGAAAGAGTTGCAGACAGGTCCGATTTGTTCATTCAAGCTGTGTTTCCCCTGCTTATGGCCCTCAGCAACTCATTTCATTGTGCTTCCACACTTTTGCGGCCATTTCAATTATACTGCCATGACATGCCATGCCATGCCCAAACATATCTTCAGGAAAGACTAGACAACCGGTCTGATGAAGTCAGCTAAAGTGGGAATCAGGACCCCATGGTATTTATATACCAAGGAAGAGTGTTAATTCATTTTTAAAAAATCCTAGTGCATACTTTGACATGCAGAGACAAAGACAGAAATGTCACTATTATTATGTGAGCAGGAGAAGAGCATGGGGGACAACTGGATTCCAATTAAAGGAGTTCAAGGGTTGTTAGACAAGAGAAGAAACAATTTAGCATTCATTATGACAGTGGTGATAAAGCTGTGATAAGGTGAGGCATCTGCTCTTGATGTGATCATTAGATTTCGAAAATCACAAGTCCTAAAATTTCTCCTTATTCAGATCAGACTCTCTGCGATAATAACAAAATTATCAGAGGCTAGAATGAAGAAAACATCAGTCAATCACGAATATTATCCTTCAGGTTTGTAATGAGCCCTCTTCTGATTTCTTTTACTGTACAATAGAATATTCTAAAAAGATGCTTATGCCAAAACATTCATATTTTATTCTATTTATTCCATTAATGTGTCTTTCCCTTTACTAACAAATAATTAAATTACTTTACTAATGTAATTGAATTTTGATAGAAAAAAGTAAACAGCATTAAACAGTTCCTGCTGTTTAAGATGAACATGTCCATCACCTCCTACATTCCATGTGACAATATTACATCACAGTTAGTGATTGTTCCGCATATACATGTAATTGATTTGTAAGCAGCTACCATTTCTAATTAGCATGACTGCAATTTGAAACTAGTTTTACATTTGACCAGCACACTGAACTATGAAAGAGCCACTAATTATAGTTACCTAACTATTTAGGGGAGACATGGTTTATCTGACCAAGTCATGAAAATTATCCCAATTTGTCATGACATAAATATGTTTTTACTAGAAGTGAAAATGTCTCAGTAGACAATCACAGGGCATTAACTACATTATGCCATACGCTTCCAACCTTTCACATTTCATTTTTTCCGATCCTGGAGTGAGTTTCTAGACATTATGTAGTATGCTTCAGTCATTTGTGTGATTGATCTCCCTTTAATCTCCCTTGTGATCTATAAGTTACCATTACAAATCAGAGGTGTCCACAGGATTGAAACCTGATAAGGAGCGCTCTGCCATAAGCTCTGCTGCCCCTTTCATGCATGCAACATCATGATGTATATACAACAGGTATGAAGATTCTGTCACACTATCATGATGGTGCCTTTTTCATTCGTACCTAATCCTCTGTGGACCTCTTTGTATGAAATCCAGACGAGCCACAGGCACAGATATAAGTACAGAACAGCAATCTTCTTTCTTATTGACTTTTAATGCAATGGCAAATTTCGTCCTGCAGTATTTCAAAGTTCTCTGCTGCAGTGAAAGATTTTGCTACTTTATTCCCAGGATGCCCAGAATTCATTTTGAGTTTCTCGCAATAAGAATTTTGGAGTTTACTTGACTGTTGGCAGGAGGCTAATAGCGATGTTTTTTGTTACACGCTTTCCTCTCAGGCTGAAGCTTCTCTAGATGCTCAAACTTCCTAAATAAAGTCCTTAAGAAGATGATTCTTTATGATGCTTCCCTTGAGATTTAATGGAAATATAAGAACTGCTGGGGAAAAAAATCAGATCACTCACATGCACATCTTTTGCAGCTAAATTGGAACTAGAACAAAATATTCCATCAATGCAAATTTAATAAAATACTCTTCTCCTTTGCAAACAAACAAAACACAATTTTTCCATCAAATTGAAATTAAAAATGATCACATATATGATTTTTCCATGATACTATCTATATTGGGATATGGAGTACTGTGCTGTACAGTGGCTCCAATTGACTCATTTAAATATTGGCAGCAATCTGTTCCAGATGTCTTCAATATAGAAAAATGTTTTTTTAGTTTTCTGTCATAATTATGAAACCAGCACTTCAAATGTGGACTCTTTTAGAATGTTTCAACTGCAGAGCTGACTTTCTTCCTTATAATATAATGTTGTAAGTGGACAAAGGAATTACTAAGACTGTGGAGTTAGTGATCAGCATATGGTTGATGTCAAATTCACTCTTCTCTTAACGTTTACATTTTCCTAACATTTACACAAAGCCTAGAGATTGTTGCAGAAAACAACATGATACTTCTTCCAGTCAATTTTCTGCTGATATTATGATTGTTGTGGACAACTTATCGAATAATGTCCATGATAGCACTTACGGTATAATTGCAGAGGTGAAGACTTCTGCCTCAGTTGTAACATTGCAAAAACAGCTTTAGTGTGCTTGAATAAGACTGATTATTGTACAGAAGTTATACATCTATGGATCAGCAACCTTTCAAATACTATGTGCTATCACAATCTCATGTGATGGCCTGAGTGCTCTCTGCCTAAATCTCTGGAGACCATAAACTTTATTAGCAAGACTGACTTCATAAGATTTTAGCCTTTTTAACAATTTAAAATTATTTCAATTTCATTCTGGAGTCTATATGCATGACAATCATGTGGTGCTTATAGATGTTGCCTTAGCCAACATGATATAGTATATAACCATATCAGAGATCCAAAACTTGGGTATTTTCGTTGATTTATTTGGCCTTTTAATTCTGCTTTTCATGAAAATGTATTCACATATGTACATTACCTTATAGGAGCCGTAGTGTTTTCCAACTTCCACCATGATTTTGGTGGATTTAGATATCGACACCATAATTCCCAATCAAATCCTTGGGCAGATAGTGGGTATTCTTCTAGTTCAAAGTTGTCATATTTGATATTATCAAATGATGGAGATATAACTCGTCTTCTGTTTTCTTTTATCCTGGTGAGTACTGGCTCAGCCCTTAAGAAAAAGAAGATGATCAGTTTGTTTCAGCAGTGATAGGTAGCAAATGATTCTTACCTTTGATCCATGCACCCTCCTCAACATACATATACTTTCTCTATATTTCTCACATAGGTGAGAAATGAGTAATTATTTACTAAATAAATACTTCTATTCATTTAAAATCTTACATCAAAATAGAAACAAACGTGGGGGAAAGGGAAGCTGTTAGTTAAGATGTCTAAATAACAAATGGGAAGGACACAAATAATTAAAGGTAACTAATAGATGCTAATGGACTCAACATTTCAACAGTAATCAGTGTTGGCCTTTCAAGTTCTAAACAGCAGAAACTTAATTGCAAGCTGTTTCAAAGTTCCCATAGCAATGGAACACTAGATGCTATGTAGCAAATGTCACCCTTAACATTATTTTAATGCAAAATACAGTATGATTGGAGCTATTAATGCTATTAATTGGAGCTATTAATGAGGAAGATAGACAATAGGTACTGCATTTGGAAAGTATCTTCAAAGAAAGTGTCTTTGATTTGGAAACTGGGAGATATTTTGTTTACTAAAATCCTGCTTCTGGACTATTTCTAAAGCTATAGCTTGAATGGACAAATATACAGGAAATATTTACTGATGTAGCCAGAAAGAATGCTTAAGCCCATGTCACACTGAACCAATGGATGCAAAGAGGATGTAAAACGGACAAAAAACCTTACCATCCGTTCGAAAACGCGATGTACTCACTGCCTCCGTTTGGCTTCCTCTCTATCTGTCCAGCATCCATTTATGGACGTTTCATCCGCTCCGAAAGTTTTGGGCTGCCTAAAACTTTTGCGCGGAAAATGTATCCAGTTCGTCCGTTCTGCATCCGCTACGCATCCACTACACATCCGTTCTGCATCCGTTATGCATCCGCAATATCCACTAGGCATCCGCTATGCATCCGCGCAACTCGCATCCGACCGGACGCAGGGAGGAAGCGGAACGGATGCAGAACGGATGCAGAACAGATGCCTAGCAGAAACAAAGCGTTTAAAGTGGAAAAAACGTTCGCAGAGGGGACCTATCTCGGATATAAAGGATGTCTAGAGGATGTCTAGAGGATGCCTAGAGGATGCCTAGAGGATGCCTAGAGAATGCCTAGAGGATGCCTAGAGGATGCAAAGGGACACCTATACTGCCCATAAAAAGGGGGAGCAACTCGTCTGCATCTCACTTTCAGACCAGCAGCCTAGCTGCGCAGACCTCTGCAGCCTTCATCTGACTCTTCCTCTTCCACAGCATCCAGTCATGTCCACCGTGGATTGTGACAAAGTCCTTTTGGCAGCCACCATCGTTCTACAACAGTGTGAAGCCATCTACAGGCTCTGTGAACTCTACTAAGGGAGGAAAAGGAGCCACCCAAAAAAAGTCTGGCTCCGAAGATGGTTCGCCAGAAGAGCACAGTACGTACTTTACGACAAGCTGATGGTGGAGCTCAGGAGCGAAGACACTTGGGCGTTCCAGAACTTCATGAGGATGCCTCCAGCTATGTTTGACGAAGTTGTGCAGCGGCTGACACCCAGGTTGACCAAGACAAACACCAACTTCCCACCCAGCCTGGAACCTGGGCTCAAGGTGGCACTCATTCTGTGCCACCAGGCCTCAGGGACCACCTACAGGAGCATGCAGTACGGCTGGAGGGTGCCACCCAGCACCATCAGCTTTGTTGTCAGAGAAGTGATGCAGGCCATCATCAAAGAATACCTGAAGGAGCTCCTCCAGTGCCCCTCCACTGAAGAAGGATGGAAGAAAGTTGCAGAGCAGTGGTATCAGAAGTGGAACTTCCCACACACCGTTGGAGCCATAGATGGCAAGCACGTGGCCTGCCAAGCGCCAGCCAAGTCGGGGTCCACTTATCTCAACTACAAGGGCTTCTTCAGCATCATCCTCTTCGCCATGGTTGATGCTGACTACAAGTTCATGTACATCGATGCTTCAGGCAACGGCTCATCTTCAAATGCCCAGGTATACAACGCCAGTCACCTCAAGGAGGGGCTGGAAAGCAACCTCATGGTGGGCTTCCCAGATCCAGACCCGCTGCCCAACGACACGCAAGATCTGCCCTACTTCATCATGGGGGATGACGCCTTCTCCCTCACAACCTACCTCATAAAGCCCTACACCTCCAAATACCTCACCCGTGAAGAGAGGATCTTCAACTACAGGCTGTTCAGGGCAAGACAGGTGGTGGAGAATGCCTTTGGCATCCTGGCCAACAGGTTCCAGGTACTTCTCACCACCATGCAGCATAGCCCAGAGACCATGAGGAGGATCGTGGAAGCTTGCTGCATCCTGCACAATCTCATGCGCACCCGCTACCCAGTCTTGCAGAACAGGCTTGTGGACTGTCAACAAGGCAATGGGGACATGGAGCCTGGGGAATGGAGGCAAGGGTAAAACCTGATCGACACTGAGGATGTGCAAGGCCCCAACATAGCCTCACGTGAGGCAAAGAAGCAGCACAACCTCCTGAGACACTGGTGCAACTCCCCAGCTGGAGCAGTAGAGTGGCAAGACAGGATGATAGATGCTTAATGGATGTTTCCTTCAGCCTGTCTCATCACACGGATGAGATTGGGCCATGTATGTTTGGTTGGCTGACAATGAACAGGGCGTTTAATAAAGAGTTGTGTTCATGTTGAAATGTGTGGATCAAAGATTACATTGTTATTGTTAATAAAGGGCCATAGGTGTGGCACCTGGGAGGGTGGACCATACAGTCCCACTATGCTTGCACTGGAGGTTTATCTATCCCACAGCTATTACCCATCCCAAAGATATCCCTGCCCATCCCACAGGTATCCCTGCCCATCCCACAGCTATCTTAACCCATCCCACAAGCAAGCAAAGGCTTAAACCATTTATAAAAGTTTCCAGCAAGACTTTATTAAAAAAAAGAAATGAAGCAAGTGTGTGAATCAAAAATAGACTTTATTAACAACAGGCTATGAGACAAAAATGAGTCTCTGGCACTCCTCTTGGTCGCTCAGTCTCAGGGGTGAAGGGTGCAGGTGCTGTGGAGGTGGCTGGTGCTGGAGTGCTTGTCATCAGCTCCTCCAGAAGCAGAAGCAGCAGAAGCCCCAGCCCCAGAAGAGTGAGCCCGTGCTGCAGAAGCCCCAGCAGAACCAGAGTGAGGGCCAGGGGGCGGGATGGTAGCCCTGTCCCTCTTGCAAGGGCTGGCAGCAGATGGCTGAGGCTTGCTGTTCTTCAGCATGGTTGTGGGGTTGCTGGCTAGCAGGAAGGCTGGCAGGGAGGGTGGCAGCAAGGCTGGCAGCAAGGCTTGCAGGCAGACATGCAGGCAGGGTAGGCAAGGCAGCCAATCCTTCCGGCAGCAGATCTTTCCTCTGAATGGCGACCTGCTTCCGAGCTGCTTCTGTTATATCCACGGGGATGACGCAATGCATCCTCCCCACATGCGCAATTAACGCCAGGCATCCGCTCGGCTTCTGCTGTGCATCCGCTGTGCATCCGCTTCATCCGTTCGGCGTCCATTCTGCATTTGTGTATCTGTTCCACGTCTGCTTCGCTGAGGCCCCCGGAAGCCCTGCGGTTGCGCCATCCGCTCCCATCCGCTTCCATCCATTGGGCTTCCGTTCCGCATCTGCTTTGCATCCGCCCTGCGTCCTCCCCGTGTCCGTGTTATCCGCTCCAGTTATGCAAATTTTTGCCCCTTTTGAGAGCGGATAACAACGGATGGAACATTTTGCTCCTCTGCTGTGTCCTTTTTGCATCCGTTGGCCAGTGTGACATGGGCTTCAGAATGTTCATAGATTGAACATTATGACTTAAGCATCATATTTTTCTGGACCACTTACGTTGAAAAATGAAAACGTATTTTGCATTTATCTCACATCCATGGGGAAAGAATGCTCTGGATGAACTCAGGTTAAGAGTCTGATTTAACCAATTAGAGGTGATCAAAAATGGGGTTCAGCATAATGGGCAGGGGGGACATGTGATGCCATAAATGCAATGATGTCATCATGCAAATAACAATTATGTAATTTACATTTGCCATGCTGCAACTGGCACAAGTGACACTACTGGAGGATTTGCATAATGATGTCCTCATACATGTAAGATCAACATAGCTTCTGTCAGAAGCCTTTGAGAATTATTCAAGCATATTTCCCAGCTTGGTGCCATTTCAGATATATTATTCAGAGGCTTTTGGTTTTTTTGTTGGTGGTTATTTCTAAAGATATGCAGCCTAGCACCAGTGTGAGTTAATCTATGAAATATGTAAAGGGACACAGGAGAATATGTAAAGAAAAACAACTTTATCACTATCTGAGGATGGGAGAATAAAGTCAGCAGTTGTGTACCTATTAAACTCATGTACTGACTCTTGGAATCAGGAAACCAAAACTGGAGGAATATAAAAGCAGATTAGAATAAACAGTTTGATCTCTGTGATACAACTGTCTTCCTTGTAAGCAAGCTACAGCCCAGCCTCGCTATGGGAAAGTAGCTATGTTGGGATGTGTGTGAGTGGTGGTTTGCTTTGTTTTGCTTTTTACAAACTGTGAATTCATAAAATGTTATTGTTGCTGACTCTCCTGTATTAGTCACAGCATAAGATCTAGTTACCTCTCTCTGGAGGAAGCAACTGGTCCTATCCCTGGCAAACAGTTGTGGTAGAAAGCAAGGGTCTCTTTCAGAGGTGGAATTCAGCAGGTTCTGACTAGTTCTGGAGAACCAGTAGTGGAAATTTTGAGTCATTCGGAGAACCAGAAAATGCCCCCTCTGATTGAGATTTTACAGTATCCTTCCTCTGCCACGTCCAAGCCACACCCACAGAACTGCTGGTAAAAAAAATGAATCCCATTACTGGACTCTTTCTTGGAGCTGAATTCCCTTGCAACCACAAATTTTGTATGGACTGTAAATTGTCCTTAGTCCCTTTTCTAATAGCCTTATCTGATGGCTGCAGATATTAGAAGATTGTACTCTCAGGAGACTTTGCCAATTTTGTTTAATGCACACTTAATTTAATGTATTGTGCTTTTATCCCTCTGACTCTAGGAGAGATCAAGAGACTTTTGTTTAAAAAGATGTGAAAAGATGAACCTTCTATAACATATTAATATAGGAGTACCGTGTTTCTCCAAGAACAACCCCCCCCCCAATAGGAAGTCCCAGCATGTTTTCTAGGCATAAGGTTAAATTAAGCCCCTTCCTCCAAATGTAGGCCTATTTTAAAACATGTGAAATGGGGGAGAAGGGTGTGCGGGGGGGAAACTTGCCATTAGGCACCATTGTGTACAATTCCATGGCGGCTCTTTAAGCAGAGAGTCTGTATCATGTGCATCTCTGGGAGCACCTGAAGCTTGATGGGGCTGCCTGGGCCCTTAGTGGTCCCATGCCCTGTTGTGAGTTTAGAATCCATGGGTTGGAAAACAACCCCCGGACTCCTGAAGAGAACTTGTTGAGGGAAGAAGTCAGGGCAGGTTGGTCGTGGCCATCGCCACATATAATTTTTTTATATAAAAAAAGATTAGGCCATGAGGTTGTCATGTATAGTGCACAGCATTGTATGCATGATCTTGATACTTAGTGTCACGCCTTGTGGACTATTGTTCACAATAGCATGTTATATATATAAAGCGCACCTGAATGGCACAACTACATTCTTTTGGAAAGGTCTGGCTGAGCGACTTGGGAAAATCCCAGGAGGCAGAGCAAGGAGGTTAGGGAGGGTAGAACAAAATTGGCACGCGAGACTGGTCAGTTGGTGTTCGCACTTGGGGGAAGAGGAGCTGGTGGAGTGCCAGAAAGGCAGCCCGCTTGTCTTTGTCTCTGTTTGTCTTCCTGCAGTAGCAGGAAGCCAGGCATTGCCAGAGCCCTAAGTGACCCAGCAGTCTTTCTCCCCCCCCCCCCCACTCTTCTCAAGCAGGGCAGATTAAGAAAGCTGCCTCCTGAGTAACAGTTCTGAGTTCTGTAGCTTGATCTGAGCTCGAGCATGTCCACATGGCATGCCGAATTTGGTGCTTAATGGAGCTCTGCAGGTTTGCCAACCCACTGGACCAAGAACTACTCGCACAGGCTGAGCTGGCATGATGCGCAGGGTAGAAAGTGGTTGGCTGCATGGGTGTTGTGAGAACATGGGCATTCACTGATAAGGGTGTAAATACACACGCACACACACCACCACCAGGCTGCGCGTGGGGGAAAAATTAAGACATCCTCGAAAAGACAGCCTAGCCATTTTGGGGGGGGGGGGGGCTCAAAAAAAAAAAAAAAGACCCGGATTTATTTTATGAGAAACATGGTAGTATTGTTAATATGCAACAATATACTAATAATACAAGCAGTGGCATGAAAGTCAAAGACTTGAGAATCATTTAAATTTAGAGATCTAGCAATAAAAAAGATTTGGTTGAAATTGTGTTGAAGAAATTATTATTTGGATGTTTTAATTTATGTTGCTCTCTATATAAAAGCTTTGAAGTATAAACTACCAAATATCCCCCCTAAGGTGATATTGACCTAATCTCTGCTAATCTTAGTGAAATCCCTTAAAACATGGTTGTGTGAAAAGGTTTGGAGATCAAAGGGAATAGTGATCCTGTTAAATGGTCCCATTGTTTGTCACCTAATCCTGTCTCTTAGCTTAGGAATGTGGTAGCATAAAAATGTAATAAATAAATCAAAATGATGTCTCACATTGGTGGGAGGAAAATTTCTCTTAAAGGGGCAACCATGACCCGTTATTATGTTTATAGCCCAGGAAGATTACCTCCCAGTTTTAAAAATTATAGTCAAGTTCTAAATGATAATAAAGATATGCTTGGGGGAAAAAATGCAAGATAATTTTTTGAAAGTAAATTCTGGACATTCTGATGACTTGCTAAGTTTGTAAATCTCTGGATAGCTACTAGATGACAGCAAGAGGATACAGAACTCTTTTTGCTATTTTACTATGTAGGTGTCTGGATTTTTGAAATCCTTTTTGGCCTCCCAGAGGCTTGAGGAAAGCCTTTGCAGGGTGAAAAATAGGCCTGTTTTGTCACTTCCTGTATTTCCGGACACACTGGAAGTGATGAAATGGGCCCATTTTTTGGCCTGCAAAGGCTGCAGAAGCTTTCCTCAAGCCTCTGGGAGGCTGAAAAAGGCCTCAAATGGACCAAAAATCAGCTGGGAGGTGCAGTGGAGGTAAGTGGACATGAGGGCATGCACTGCCTTCTGTGTGCTGGCACATGAGTGTAAGTGCACAAGTGCATGTACAATTTTTGGCACAGGAGCCCAACAAGGTTAGCCACCACTGTCCTAGGGCATGCAGGGAGGAATGGAGAAGAGAGCAATGCGTGTGGCTTACAGGGGAGGATAGGGCCCTGATTCCTTTCATTAGTCACATCTGGGAAGAGAGTTTAAAAGAGATGCAAGCTGAGAGTGCCATCTGTTGGGAACAAATGTGAGTTTATCTTGTGATTACTTTGGTTATCTGCGTTCCTGGCATCCTCCCACCGGGTTGAATTACTATCGTTCCTTCACATCTGGAATTCCTTCTCTTGCCCTGCCAGACTAATTACCTCATCTTGCCTTGATTGGACTTATAGTTACAGTTTTTGTTGACCATGTTTTGGACTTGAATCTCTGCAGCCAAAAGCTGTTCCTGGGAGAGTTCTTCTCCAGACCAGAAGGTAACCAGGCCATTGGGAGCAAAGTTGGAGCTAATAAAAGGACTTATTATTATTATTTGACTGTATTGCCTTTGTATCATGCCCTGGGTCATTGAAGCCATTGAATATTCATGAAAATAGCCTACCTTTAAAATATTCCAAAAGCACATGCCCAACATATGCGGGGTTTTATTTTGCAATTCTGTTGATTTCCAAAAGACACTTTGACTATATTGTCTTTAATTTGATAACCTAACGATGCTTACAAAGATCTATCTGATGCTCAATTAAATTATATGGAACCCAAGGAAGTTCTCTCTATACAGATAAACATAGTTTCCCATGCAAGATAAAAAAAGTTCTTCTGAATAAGGCAGTTCAAATTGTGCAGAGAAGCAATTCAGAAAGTTCATGAACCCTCAGGTTAAAATACCTCTGGTCATTGTCTTTTCAGCTCAACTGAAGTTCAATTTAATGCCTGAAGAACAATGATATTTTATAGTTCTTTCAGACATTGGATGGAAGTGAAAATGAAGAACATTAATAGAATAGCCCACATATAGTAATTCCTCGAATCGCTAGTGTACATTTGTTTGAATTTTATCAGTCGAATAAGTCTTAGAACAGATGCTTCAGCATTCTAAATGTTCCAAAATATTCTTCATCACTGTACTGAGACTGCTTCTATTTTACAGAAGTATTTAGAAGTAAAAGTGAGAATGCTCCAAGTGATTTGGATTGCAACTCTTATAATGCCCCTTGGGATGAAAATTCTCCTAATGTTATTTACCATGTTCCTAATGTCAATTTCAGTCCAAAATACTGCAGAGAAAGTCTGCAACAATGGACTAACCATATGGCTAGGCAATGTTACAATTAATTATTTAAAAGTCTGAACTTTTACATTTGCACTAGATTTCATCTACTGTAACTAGCTGCTCTATTAGTGGAGATGTACACATGTGACAGTGCTGCACTTTAAACATCTGTATGTTTACTTCTTAAACTAAATTAATATTGGAAATTATATTCACATCCTTCGCTTGCTTAGGTTTTCTGATTTTTCTGTGGGTTTCTTGCCTCAGTGTATTTGTAGCTCTCATAACTGTGGCCTTGGATATAGCTGTCCTTTAGATATGTCTATATGTGTTTATATGTTTAATCTTACTTCTGGCCACATGATACCATCCAATTGGTGAAAATGTAGAAAGTTAAATGATGTCATAATATAGTGCAATTTTGATTAAACCAAATGTCAATACAGCCATTTCTTAAAGGCTGAAGTCTTTATTCTTATTCTTCCTGAATAAAAACTTTATTTTCAATACATCAAAATTATGGAATCTTCAAATTTAGTTTTTACTTACATTAATACTGCACTAAAACCTAATGCCTATTGACAGTGGATTTTTAACACTGCATAACTGACAATCAAAAGGACTTTGTCCACCAACATTTAAGCCAATTTACCCAGTATCATTATCCCATACACAATTAGAAGATTTTTCTCATGTTGCAGCCTGCAGCACTTTTTAATTACAAGTCCACAAGAAATGACACAGATCTAGAAGCAGCAAGACGTACCAGCCGACGTTGAATTCTACATGTGCATCAAAGAGTGCAACTACTGGAGCAGTAGCTGCCCTCCAACCACTAACACGAGATCGAATCAGTCCCTCTTGCTTGCTGTGGCGGACCATCTTAATGAACTCCGGTTTCCGTATGTTCAATTCATCAACATATTCTTTTAGCTTCTCTTTCAGCTCTTCTGCATAGAGACAAAGATGGTTAGCAATATCTTTCATGTTCCCAATATCTATAAAGGGCTGTCTACAGAGGAAGACTAACAGTGTCAAAATGTGTGTGTGTGGGGGGGCACCTTGAGCAATTAAAGCTCTACCTCTTTTTGCATGTGTGAGATGTAAAATTATACATAATAAAATTAATCGCCTTGCTGCACACATCAATTCAATACCTATTAACCTTCTGATGGACCATCAGGTATTTATATTTGGAACTGGTTTTTATGAAACATAAAGGATCAAAAAGAATGAGATCCTGAAAATTGCTTGGATCCCCTATTTTCAATAAAATCCATTTTGTTTAACATATGAAATAAATGTAGTGACTTCATGTAATGACTGTTCAAGGTTACGACAGACTTCCCCAGGATTACTTATGACTTAATAGAATAGAATAGAATAGAATAGAATAGAATAGAATAGAATAGAATAGAATTGGAAGGGACCTTGGAGGTCTTCTAGTCCAACCCCCTGTCTAGGCAGGAAACCCTACACCACTTCAGACAAATGCTTATCCAACATCTTTTAAAAAACTTCCAGTGTTAGAGCATTCATAACTTCTGGAGCAAGTTGTTCACTGATTAATTGCTCTATCAGGAAATTTCTCCTTAATTCTTGGTTGCTTCTCTCCTTGATTAGTTTTCACCCATTGCTTCTTGCCCTGCCGTCAAGTGCTTTGTACAATATTCAAACTTGGTTTTGAAGTCGCAAGGTCATCTGAACACACTTTAGGTGCTTGAAACTGATCTGCATTTATAGTTCCTTGCAGTGTCCAGTGGTCATATGACCATGATTATGACTTTTGTTTGCTGGAAATTGCTGTTTATTTCCAGTTTTCCTTTCCTTTCTTTTCCTCTTCTCTCCTTTCCCTTCCCTTCCTTTCCTCTGTATTGAATTTTAAATATTTTCTTAAAAGTATGTATGTATGTTTTATCTTCAGTTCAAAGACAAGATATACTCTTCCAGAAATATATAAAGCAATTAATTTTGTTAACCTGGACCTTAAATGCTATTGATGCATAAGAAACAGAAAAGTCACTGAATCTTATACAGTAAAAATATTAGAAGCAAGGAGAAAAATTTGGCAAATTATTGAGCACTTGATTGAAACAGCAACAACAAAGTAATATTATTTTTAGCTCAGGGAAAAGTATACAATGTCTCTCATCTTTCAAATAAATAATTCTTTTTATTTCAATTCTATAATATAGAATCAAAGGTCCCTGAATAGCAAATCAATATTTTTTAAATAATAGGGTACCTCTAACAATTTAATATGATACATATCAGTTTTCCCCATGTCTAATTAAGCTACTACTGCCAATTCTCATGTCTCCAACTATATTTTTTAAAGAGAGACCAACAGTTGTTGCCTTTTTTTAGAAAGAGTTCAACCTACAAAAGTCCATTTATCACTGTACAAAATGACAATGGCATTGAAAAAAGTGACTTATGACTGATTTCACTTTTATGACCATTGCAGCACCCCCACGGTCATGTGTAAAAATTGAGATGCTTGGCAATTTATGACTGTTGCACTGTTCCAGGGTATTTGTATGTGGACCTTTTGCAAATTCTTGACTAGCAAAGTCAATTGTGGAAGCTAGATTCACTTAACAACTGTGTTATTAACTTAACAACTGAAGGAATTCACTTAACAAATGTGGCAAGAAAGCTTGTAAAATGTGGCAAAACTCACTTAACAAATGTCTTGCTTGGCAACAAAAATTGTGGTCGTAAGTCAAGGACTACCTATATAGCCAATGTAATGATAAACTTTCAGATTACTAAGTGTAAAAAAAATAAGTCACCTAACAGGTATTTGGGTTTGAAATATATCAACCAGGATAGACATTTTAATACTGTATCTTTAAGCAAGTGCAAAAACTGTAATTGGGTGTGGTTTCTCAAATGGCCATAAGATGGAGCCAGAAACTTGGGTTGTTTTAGTCTAAGTCTCAGAAGAGAGTGTGTCTCAGTGAGTCTCTTTTTCCTTCTGTTGGAGAGTATTGCCATTCCTATATTGACTATTATTCTTGGATTTGATGTAAGTCTGATACTGAACTGTTTTTGACACTGGGCTTTGTTGTTATCCCTGGACTGAAAACTGACTGATTTAACCATGAATGACTTTGGACTGCTTATCTTGAACTTTGCTTACACGTTTCTGGAAGTAAAAACCTACATTTACTGTACAGTATATCTGTGTGCTGTGTGTGTATTATTCAAACACTCCTCTCAAATACGTCTCCCTGTATGCGCTCATTCTCCTAATGGGGAATTACCTCAACACTGGTTATGGGCCCAAGCCATACCAGGCTCAGATAACTGAGAGTTAATTGAGAGTGAGTGAATGCACAGTACTGTATGCAGACCGCTGTTTACTGTTTAATTGTGGGTTACTATCCTGGTAAAGATGGCACAAGTCACTTCAACAAGTCTATCACTAATAACCTGGCTGGATGGAACAAACTATGTTTCCTGGTCTATGAAGTGCAGTCAACTACTGTGTAGAGAAGGGTTATGGAATGTAGTTCAAGACCCACTGGATGTAAATGTTTGGGATCCAGAAAATAAGGACAATGCCAAGAAGCTTGCTTTAAACAGAACAATGAACCACCTCTTTGTATGATTGGACTAACACTGAGTGACCAGCAGCTAGTCCATATTCATGGAGAAGAGCCTGCTTCTAAGTGATGGGAGAATTTGAAGAGGATTTATGTTCGTGACAACGTAGGTGCACACATACATCTTACACATAAACTGTTTAGAGCATGTCTTCTGAAAGGTGGAGATATGTTAGCTCATTTGGACTTCATGAAAAGAACTTTTCAACAGCTACATGAAAAAGAACTGATATTTTCAGAGCTGCATCAAGTTTACATCATTCTTTCCTCATTGGATGAAAGTTATGATGATTATGTATCTTCACTGGAAGTCCTGCCCAGAGATAAACTGACATTGACTGACATAACTGGAAGATTGCTAGAAGAAACAAGAAGATGTCTGGATAGGGACCAAATGAGGAAGGAACAACTACAAGAAGAGGATTTGTGTTCAACTGCCTATACTGTTAGGATATGTTTTTCTTGTGGGGCTAGATTCTGTAAGAAAGGAAAACAATAGAATACTGGTAATCATCAGAAGACCAAAAAGAATATTAGTTTAGCTATGTATAGCAATTCAACTGTAAACCATGATTTGTGGGTTCTTGATAGTGGAGCACTGCAGTGCATTACTAAAGATAGAAAATGGTTTGTAAATATGTCCATGAGTAAACAACATGTATCAATGGATGGAAGATTAAAGCATCAGGTGAAGGTACTGCATATTGTTCTTGTATAAACGAACATTTAATTATGTTATATGTACCTAAACTGAAATTTAATTTATTATCAGTTAGGGCTTTAGTTAATATTGGTTATGTAGTAACCTTCAGGGGAGATAATTGTATAATAGAGAAAGAGGGCAAAAGGGTTACTGCAACTTTAAAAAATGATTTATATGTAATACATGATGACCAGCTAAAGATGGTTAACTCAGTTTATAACAATGTTAAGCCACATGTTGAATGTATACATTTACTATACAGACGTCTGTGGCACATTAATTTCAAAATGCTCAAACAAACTGTTGAATTGTAAGAGGGAGTAAAACTGAAACCCTGTAGCAAGTATTTAAACTGTAATGCTTGTAGCCAAGAGAAGAGCAAGGTTACTCCTACAAACAGACTAAATGGGTTTTAGACCAAAGAACTTTTAGAGGTTGTGTTTGCTGACATTATTGGTCCTAAGAAACCTTGTTTAGGAGGTGCCTGTTGTATTTTGAGTATTATGGACCATTACCCACAATATGGTTTCTGCTATCTTATGAAAAACAAAACAGAAATATTCCAACATTTCTTTAACTAGTTGAGGTTTGCTGAGAGAAAAATGAAAAGTAAAGTAATAACTTTAGTTACTGATAATGGGACTGAATTTGTTAACAAAAGATTCCAAACTATGTTGAAATTGGCTGGTGTTGAGCATAAACATTCTGCACCTTACAGACCACAACATAACTTGTTTGTAGAATGAAGAGGGCAAATATTACAAGCCATGGCTTGCACTATTTTATTTGACTCAGGTTTGCCTGAAACACTGTGGGGTGAGGCCATAATGTGTAGTAATCATGTTTTAAATAATGTAGTTAATACAACAACTGGATAATTACTATTCACTCAATGGCATGGCAGAAAACCAAATTTAAGTTACTACACAGATTTGGAGTTCCAGCATTGGTGCATATTCCCTCACAAATAAGACTGAAAGGGCAACATATAGCTAAGAAGTTATTTTTTGTGGGTTATGAGGCCAACCATAGATCGTTTAGATTCTGGGATCAAGGCACAGCTCATGTTTATTGTAATGCTAATGCAAAATTTCTTGAGCACGTTGGGTGGGATAAACTGGAACAGGAATCCAGCAATGATATTATTATTGACACCCAAATAGTCCCTAAAGATAAAATCAGTAAACCACAAATAGCCATTAAAGAGGAAGAACAGGAGGAAGTAGGAGAACAGGCACAGGAGGAGGTAGAAGAACAGCAGTAGGTGGCACAGGAAAGTCCACCAGTAAGCCCTGTATTACCAAGATGTTCAAACCGAGTAACATGACCACCTGATAGATATCAGGTTAGTGTTGTATGTCAAGTGAATACAATTCCAAGTAATCATAGTGAACTAAAACTGTATCCTGCTAAGGATCAGGTTGCTTGGCAGAAAGCTGTTAAGCCTGGGTTCCCCAACCAGGGTTAGGTAGACAAGCTAAACAGAATGTGCAGCGTTAGTCAGATAGGCACACAGATAAATGAGTGAGCTAAGCTTGTATGTTTATTAACATACAGTAAAAATAACAGATACGCTTGTGCTATCAAGAATATATTTTATTCCAGTATAAGTTTTATAGCATAGTCAAAAACAGTCCAATATTCATTTACCATGTAGTCAGTCCATTCAGGGATATTCAGTTAGCAAAGTCCATGTAGAATATCCTATTGTCAGTTCACATAAATCAGTCCGTTGTTATCTCTCCCGTTCGAGCAATGCAGTCTTGCTTCCAAGCAGTAATCAGGGATCATCAAAGCCAGAGAGAGAGAGAGCAAGCTGTAGCCTTGCTACTTTTATATGGTTTTCATAACCACACCCACAATTGCTATTTTACAGTTAAAGCTGCATACACTAACTATGATTCATAGTTAGTATTTCACCTAAAACAGTTAGGGTGAACAATGTTATCCCTAACATTCTCCCCTTTTAGGTTACAATAATAACTATGAAACATTTACAACTTTAAATTATATTTTTCGCAACTTTCTTTAAACTTAGTTGGTCCTTGAGCTTTTGTAAATTGGTCTGCTATGTTTTCCTCTGACATGCAGTAT
>BLBF01000017.1:16913043-16988363 GCA_015471245.1 Laticauda colubrina | reverse complement strand
TCATAGTTAGTATTTCACCTAAAACAGTTAGGGTGAACAATGTTATCATTAATGATGACATTGATGTTAATGATGTTAATGGATAAGGAACTGGAATCATTAAAAAAGTTGGAGGTATATGAAAATGTTAAGTTACCACCAGATAAACATGCCATAGGATGTAAATGGATTTATAAACTGAAGACAGGTGTAGATGGGACTGTTACCCATAAAACCAGGTTAGTAGCACAAGGGTTCAATCAGACAGTAAATGACTACAATGAGGTGTTTGCACCTAGTCTGAAGGCTACTACATTAAGAGCAGCATTAGTGTGGGCAGCTGAGGAGAAATACATTATAAATCATTTAGATGTAGAGACGGCATATCTGCATGCACCGTTGCAACACACTATATATTTAAAGAAATCTTTAGTCTCAAAAATGATAATATAAATGATTGCTGGAGATTGAAAAAGAGTCTTTATGGCTTAAAGCAATCAGGATACAAGTGGAACCAATGTATAGTAAAAGAATTAACTAAGACAGGTTTTGTAGCTGGCATGGCTGATCCACATTTGTTTAAAAGAGAAAATAATGGTGTAATTTCATTGTTGCTATTGTTTACTGATGACATAGCATTAATCACCAAAACTGAACAGGAAGCTACTAAAATAATCTCACTGTTAGAAAAGAAATTTAAGATAAAACAGTTAGGAGAAATCAAACAATATCTTGGTTTAAAGATAGACAGAAATCTCACAGGCAGATAAAATTAACCAATTACTAAAAAGTTATAAAATTGAATTTTGTAAACTGGCTAAAACACCAATGAATCAGGAGTTTAGCCATAGTGATGTTCAAAGTCCTGTTTTTGATAAGGACATTTATCAGTCTTTGATTGGTAGTTTATTTTATCACAGCAATTGGTCAAGGCCAAATATAGCATACAGTGTTAATCAATTAGCGAGATTGAAAGCTGAGACAACTGAAAGGCACTGGCAAGCTACGAAGCGTGTGTTAAGATATCTGAAACAAACAATACACTATGCATTGCATTTGGAGCCTAAAGATGAACTGAATTTAACTTCATATGATGATCAAAATTTTGCTACAGACATAAATACAAGAAAATCTACTTTGGGTGCTGCTGTATTATTGGGAAAGGTATTGATTGGATGGAGGTCTATTAGACAGAAACTTCTAAGTTTGTCAACAATGGAGGCTGAATTCTCATGCTTATCTTTATTGTGTACAGATTTAGTTTTGTATAAGCAAGTATTAATTGATATGGGAATTAATGTAACAGATTATATTGTTGTTTGTAAAGATAACCAATCAGCAATACAGATGGCTTCAAATATTGCTGTTAAGACAAGAACTAAACACACAGATTTAAGATATTTAAATGTGAGACAATGTGTGCAAAGTAAAATGATTAAGCTGGAATATTGTATGTCAGAAAACAATACAGCAAATCATTTTACAAAGGCCCAAGGCTCTATAAAGCATAAGGCTTGCTGTGAAGATTATGGACTAAGAATGCAAGGTTATATATATTCTCTTACCCCAAAGGGGAGAATGTTAAGAATATAAGTCACCTAACAGGTATTTGGGTTTGAAATATATCAACTAGGATAGACATTTTAATACTGTATCTTTAAGAAAATGCAAAAACTATAATTGGGTGTGGTTTCTCAAATGGCCATAAGATGGAGCCAAAAACCTGGGTTGTCTTAGTCTTAGTCTCAGAAGAGAGTGTGTCTCAGGGAATCTCTTTTTCCTTCTGTTGAAGAGTATTGCCGTTCCTGTATTGACTGTTATTCTTGGATTTGATGTAAGTCTGATACAGAACTGTTTTTGACACTGCACTTTGTTACTGGATTATCCCTGGACTGAAAGCTGACTGATTTAACCATGAATGACTTTGGACTGCTTATCTTGAACTTTGCTTACACGTTTCTGGAAGTAAAAACCTACATTTACTGTACAGTGTATCTGTGTGCTGTGTGTGTATTATTCAAACACTACTCTCAAATATGTCTCCCTGTATGCGCTCATTCTCCTAATGGGGAATTACCTCAACACTAAGAATAAAGGGATGATTAGTTTTGTTATTAGTGAAAACACTTACCTGTTGTCTTATCAACACAAAAGGAGAAAGAGTGTCATGCCCCTGTCGGAATCTGATTCCTAAGGGGAGGCCAAGCAGCTGACAGGGAGTGGGCGTATGGCTCTGGTGGCTATGGAAGAAACTGGGGAAGGGCAAAGTCTGGCTGGGCAGATCAGGGGAGAGATAGAGTAAGGCAGAGAGAATTCAGAGGAAGATCCAGGCCCACCCCCTCTTCATCCAAGGAATGTGGGGAGAAACAGAGAAGGGAGCAACATGAGTTGCCTGGCTTATGGGGGAGGAAAGAAAGGGGCTCTGATTCCCTTCATTAGCTGCAGCTAAGAACACAGTGTTTAAAAAGGAAAATTGCGCACAGCAACTTGTTGGAAGCAAATCATGAGTTATCTTTTATTGTTGAGTTCCTGATCTAGGTTCCTGATGTCTTTCCAACTGTGTGTGTTTTGTTGGCCTTTGAAGTCTACAATTCCTTATCCTGCCCTGTCCAGTTAATTATTTCAATGTGGTTTGTGTGGATTTTTATTTACAGTTTATATGTACTTTGTTTTCAGACTGAATTTCCTCCACTTAAAGATCATTTTTGGGAGAGTTTTTTCTCCAGCTGAAGGGGGCAAAGCTGGAGGTATTAAAGGGACTTTTCTTACTTATGTGGCTGTGTTGCCTTTGTGCCATGTCCCGCGTGATCACAGAGAGAGAGAAAAAAACAGAGAGAATATGACTCTACCATAATATTTGTTGGGATATATTCACTATAGATTGAGAAGTTGTATTACTGTAACCTAACCCAATTTTTTAATAACATTGTTTCAATGTTTCAATATTCTCATAGGTGAGAATCATGCTGGGAAAAGAAATTACTTTGGCTTGAGGCAGAGGCCAAGGACCTTACAGCTAGATTATAAAGAATAAATTAATGAAGGTAATATACTTTGCAAGCTTTATAAAAAAAAAAGTTGCTGTCAAAATTTTAGCATCTGCATTTAACAAAGCAATCAGGCTTGCATAGTCTACAAAAAATTTTCCTGGCTTTAATGTTACAGTTGTATCTGGAAGAGGAGTCTGCGTAGAAAAAAAACACAGGGATCTGTGCTGCCTTTCCTCCCATATCCTCTGAATCTTTGCCCCAGTGTCAGCAGAACAGAGTTGCCAGTAAAATTGCAACCTTGAAACAGGTGTGGGAAGAGGTGGGAGGGGAACAGAAGGAGGGGTGCATTTGGAAGCTCTACACTTACCAGCAGAGAAAAGCAACCAACTAAAACCAGGTGTTTTTCCTTCAAAGGGAATGGATGGTCCAGACGAAAAAGAAATATAGGGGCCCAGCAAAGCAATTTTGCTTGGAGTTTGTCAGAGAGGATGTTCAGATCCTAAGCCTAGCTTTCGAGGGTCCCCTCCATCTTACTCCCAGGCACCCTACACTCTGTATTTGAGTCTATGTTCACTTCATGACCCACACAATTGTTTAACAGCTGCAAATGGGAGTATCAGAACTGCAGTTATTAATCAAAGTAGTCAACTGGGCAATCACATGATATCTCACTCAGACTGACTGAGATTCTGCGATCAATTTATGGTTGCAAATTGAAGACTACCTATAACAGTAATAAGGAAATATTGTAGAGGTAATTCAAAAGTAGTATAAAAGAGCATAGCAATTGTTATAGCAATAATAATTAGCATAGTAACATAAAAATAGCAATAGAATAGAATATAAGATAGTGTAGGAGAAAAACAGGTAGAGCTGGAGAGAGTAGAGTGAAGCATGATATCAATTTAGAAACACTGTTCCCACAAATGTTCCAAGTCCAACCACTCTTAAATACTGCTTATCTATCTGACTTATCTGCAGCCAATTTAGCAGTGAACTTTAGTTGACTAAATTCTTTTGTATAGACTTGAGCAATACATCTTTTGAAAATGTCAATTAATGTATGTCCTGATCCTTTGTGCCCTTTAGACAGTGTCATGTCCCTGTTAGAATTTGACTCCAAGGGAGAGGAGGAACAGCTGACAGGTAATGGGAGTGTGGCTCCAGAGGTTGTGATAGAAACTGGGGAAGAGCACAGGCCGGCTGGCCATTCAGAGGAAGACCCAGGCCCATCGCCCTCTTCATCCTAGGACATCCTAGGGACAAGCAGATAAGGGAGAAATGTGAATGGCGTGGTCTATGGGGGAGCAAAGGGCCTTGATCCCCTTCATGGGCTGCAGCTGTGAGGATTGTTTAAAAGGACAAACTGCACATGGGCCAGTGCTGGAAGCAAAGCGTGAAAATATTTCTAGTCTGTTCGTTCTTATTTGAATTTTGGCATTCTTCTCAGTACATGTATTTTGATATCTGTGGATGTCTTCAAGCCCTTATCCTGCCTTGTCTCATTAATTCTTCAGTGTGATTTGTGTTGTTTTTTTTTTCTATTTATAATTTATATGTATTTTGAGTTTGAATGGAAGTTTTTCCTTTTTGCAACTGTTAGTGGGGGAGTTTTTTCTCCAGTCAATGATAATTGGACCTTTAAAGCCAAGTTGAAAGAATTAAAGAGACTTCAACTTTTTTTGTGACTTTGTTGTTTTTGTAACCCACCCTGGGTCATCACAGATAGAGACAATAAAAAGCACCCACATATAGAATTGTAAGGTTAAATTTCACTTTTATATCATATATGTTCTTTTTTTCCCAAAATAAAATTTCTTCCCAAACCTGATAGGATGAAGAAAAAACTACCTGTCCAGGTTCCAGTGCTTTTACAGTTCTCCTAATGACATGACATTATATAAATTTCATAAAAAGAAGTAGATAGAATTTCAGTCACAAATGTTTGATGATATACCCTCAAATTATAGGAGCAAAAACAAAAAAGCATGTTAAAAAAAACCCTAATACCATTCTTCAAGAAAAATGTTCAAACTACATGGTTTTCCTGTCTTCATGAATTTAATATTATATATATTAATTCTTGTAGTAAATTGAGCTACCATATTAACAATTTGCTCTTGTGAGATCATCAAAAGATTAATCTTATGCAAAAAGTCACCAGTCTATCTTATCAGCACTACAGAATCTAATATCTATATACCTGAGAATTGTTGAACTATAGGAATAATATTTTATTGTTGCTTTACTTTCAGCCTTGAAGCCAGTGTTTTATAAAGTTTTTGCCCTAATTTCCAATAATTCTGTTTTAATAATTCATTCTTATTAATGATTTAATATGTAGTCAGTATCTAAAGCACACAAAGAAATGATCCAGTTTCAATTTAGCAGATACAAATAGTTTATAAAGTTCCTGAGTAGCATTTCTCACATAGGCACTTAGAAGCTCCTTAACCTATTTCTTTAAAAGTATTGCAGTGAAATTTTGTCCTAGTTCATAAAGTATATGCACTAATCAGATTTGAAATATAAGTTTTGGAAGGATTAGTGATCTGAAAGAATCAGTTGCTGACTGTCTACTAATGTCAAAAATACTTCCAAATTTTCTTTTCATTGTGACATATTTAGTTACCATCTTGAACCATTAAAAACCAATGACTAGCATAATGGGGTATGATATGAAAGCTCCAACCTAACCCCCCCACCAGGCACCCAGGTGAAACCCAGCTTGCTAATAAAGAGCAGCCGTCCCTTCACACGCAGCCAAGCTGCACTGAAAGCCTCCAACACAAGAACAGACTGTTGCCAGCCAATCAAAGCCACAAAACAGACAGAAGAAACCAGGAACACCAATCAATCAAACTCCAAGTCCAATGAAATAGGTCCAGGCTCCCAGCCAATCAGAATGAACCAGCCTCAAATTTAAAAACCAGGAGCTGTAAGACCCACATCCATACAGAAGCCTGAGGATGGCAGATGAGATTCTGCTGAAACGTTGCTACAACTTTAACAGAACTACAATGACGTGGGATAATACCTGAAGGAAGCTGAACAGCACACATGTAAGTACCCGCGATAACTTAAAAAAACAAATATATATATATATATATATATATATATATATATATATATACATACATACATACATACATACATACATACATACATACATACATACAGTTGTGGTACTACATATACACTTGTTTTCAGGAGATTGGATACAGCTATATGTCTACCAAATTAAATTCCAAATAATAGATTTAGAATGTTTCACTATGTATAGTGAAATTTGCTTGAAAGAGAGCTAAAACGATTTGAAAGATCTAATTTTTTAAATATAACCTTATTTTTTTTAAAAAAATACAAAGTTGCAACATAAACAAACAGAAATAGAAATTGGAAAATGGCTCAGAAAAGAATAAAAGTAAAAGTGCAGGGAAATGAAAAGAAAAAAGTAAGAAAAACAGAAAAAGAATGATTTCTGATTTTCTTTGGTACATACAGAGATATAAGAATGAATCTAATTATTGCTCTAAGGTTAATATCTGTCTACATTATTTTGATAATCTCATATAACTCTAATCATCAAATTCCAAAAAACAGCTTTTCATTTCTTTCCGTTACTTGCAAAAAGTCCAATGTGTTTCTTAAGTAGAAATAAAATTTGTTCAATTTTTTCTGCAATCAAGACTGTCAATTTTGCCATCTCTGCCAATTCCACCAGCTTAACCATCCATTCCTCCATTGAGAATATTTTTAAGTTCTTCCAACCTTGAAAAATCTTGCTGCCGTTGTCATATATAAAACCAAGATTCCATAAGATGTTTTTATTTGTTGGTCCACTAACCCCAAATAATTATCTCTGATTTCAATTGTATATTTACTTTTAGAATATTCTGCATTAAGTTTGTCCTCAGTTTCCATTTTTAATAAAGGTTTATACATCTTAGCAATAATATGATCATCATTTTACAGTCCTACATCAAATTCACTTTCAACTTTTTCACATTCACATTTCTTCTTGTCCAATTTAAATCCTTCCATTAACTGAATATAGGAAAACCAGTGGCATGTAAAATCTTTAAACTCTTTTCTCATTTTTAAGTTTAATTTTGTTTGGGAAACAACAACAAATCAGCATAGGTTAACTATTTTTATTTAACTATTTCCCTTCTAATAAATGCTTCTTGGGTATGACTAACAAAATGATATTTAAAATACACATTTACTTTGACTTTATCATATCAGAAATAACCATGCCATCCAAACCTTAAATTATGTTCTTCCAATGCCAATAGTCTACTATTTCTTAAAATCACCCACTCTTTTATCCAAACGAGACAACAAATTGAAAAAAATAATTTCACATTTGGTAACCATAACAACCTGCCTTTCTTTAATATCCTATAGAAGTTTATATTTAATTTGTGGTTTTGGCTTTGCCAAACAAATTTAGAAATATCTTTTTGCCATTTTTCTGAAAGAAAAATAACATTCTAGGTAAAACATTCATCTTCATCACAGAAATTCTTCCCAACAATGACAATTATATTTTTTCCCATCCCAGTATATCTTTTTAAACTTCATTCCATACCTTAACATAATTATTCTGATACAACATTTAACCTTTTTCTCAATTTTGAAATGAGATTTTTTTCATCAAAACATCTTGATCTTGAACATCTTGGTGCAGTCATATTTTTAGCCAACCTCTTTATTTTCTTTTTTCTATCAAAAATTCAATTCCTTTTAGAGGAAGGATTTTATCAGTGAAATATTGTCAATTTGAAAGTCTCATTTTTTTTATTTTTAAACCCATCATTTTTTAATCTTCTATGTTTGGTGGTTATGCTATATAGCTGAACAGTTTTGGAAAATAATTTAAAAAGAATGAAATCAATTCTAAAAGTTCAACTTTCTAATTTTTTTTTAAAGCCACACTAAACTTTATATACCCACAAAGTACAATGAACTTACCACTGCAAGGGCATTTTATATTTCTCACTGTACAATTCCTTCTGTAGAAGAATGTAAATAAGTTGTATACATGTGCCTCAATGTCTGAAATAACTTCATATTTGAAAAACAAAATTGTCCCAGAATTTAATTCATAATGAAAGACATTTTTGGACAATAATTTCATATATGGATTTATACCACATCCATAATGGGGTTTCTCTACTGATAAAGTTAAGTCAAGATAGAGCTTTTGTTGAGAAAATGCAAACCACTGTAACTTCCTATTTTGTTTCATATTTTATGTTGCATTGATTACTGTTAATAGTTGCATAATAATTTGTCTTTAATAATAAACCTGCAAATTTTAAAATAACACAAGATTGTTAAATATGTAAAATGAAACTAATATAATATTAAAAAATCCCATCTGACATATTCAATTGTATTTAGTTTAACAATATTTGTAGTTTTCTTGATTATTATGTTCAGGAGTGGGTTTTTGTCTCCTTTTCCTTCACTTGTACATTTCTTTCTTTTAAAATGTTTATTAAAATAATATATCAATATACTCAGCAGCCAGACAAAATAAACAAATATTATATTCAATAAACTTTAAAAAATTAACTTCATCTAACTTTAAAAATTGTCCCAGACAGTTCTCTTCTCATCCAAGAGAATTGTCCCAGACATTTTGTTCTGTCAGAACTGAAGAAGCTTCTTGAATGAAAAGTGAAGCATCTTCAAGTAAGACAAAGAAATCCAGTTGCCTTTTGAAAAAACATCATTGGAAACAAGCATGACTGAATGACTGAGAATCTCCTCAGATAACTTTAAAAATACAATGCTTCACAATAAAATTATTGTGTATATTTAAAACTCCAAATAAAACCCCCAAATTAAGAAAGTAAAATGACATAATATGAATTAAAAAATTTTAAAACCCTGAAAACATCTAAATTTTGAAAAGACATATCAAGCTGCAAAACACCTGGGTAAAAGAGTTATTTTACATTCCAATCTACAATCGGAATGATGAAGTTACTGAATTTCTGGTTGCTCTTCCATTGTGATCGGAGCTGAATCCATGATTGTGCACAGTTCTCCTTCAAGCTCCCTTGTTGGAGGGTCCCGATTGAGACCAGAACCACCCTGGAGGGGTGGTGAAGAAAGGGGGAATCACTTGGAGGGTTGAGGGGAGTCACATCTCCCCTCCCTGACAAGAAAACCCCCCTCAAAAGACAAGTTGAAGCAGTGGTCAGAAATGACCACCACGAAGACGGGAAGCAGTCCAGGAAATTATGACCATGCTGGAGAAGTGAAGTTGTGAGTGGGGTGTGAACCAAGCTAAACATTTGGATAAGGTACCCCGGAATTAAGAAATAAGGGAACTTTTTTTGGATGAAATTATGTAGAAGAAGCGACCAGAGAGAGAAAGAAGGGAATTGGAACTTATAAAATTGGCTTTGAAAATTGAAACAAGCTAACTTGGAGGTGAAAATTTAGAGAAAATATTTGATCACAAAAGGCTTGCAAATTAAATTGGATAATTATTGGATTTTTTGGCACTAAATGCTGGCATTGAATGTGTGGAAGAGAATAGCTAATAACTGGAATTAGTGAAATTAATAAAAGTTTTATAAAAAAGAAGGAAGAAGTAAAAGAAAAGGTGGAAATTTGAAATAGAATTGAGAGTGCCACCTAATGGTACAGAAAAAATTTCAGTGACTCTTTTTAAAGTGGTGGATCTTTTTAAAATTGACTTGGAGCTTAAAACAAAATAAGAGGAACTCCATTATAATAAAATTAAGATCCTGAAAAGTGAAATAATAGAATACTACAAAGGGGAAGATATTTGGAACTACCCAGTGACATTGGGAAACAACTGGGAAATAAATCAATAGAAAGAACATGGAAACAAAGACTTATGGTCATTGATTGTTGAAATTAAATATAAAAAAATGCTGGTTGAAATAACTTACTGGACATTTGGACTGGATATAATTATTAAGGAAGGGGTGAAAAAGAATAGCCTAAAATGTGGGAGAATTATTTGCAGAAATGAGATTGGATTTACAAGATATGAAAGTAATGATGAAAGCAAGAAATGTGCAGCAAAATGTGCAACAAAAATTAGAAATGGCTACTCAAATGGAAGAACAAAGAGAGCCAGAGGAGGAGGAGCTAAATGAAGAGGAAACCAGCTTTGAAGATCAAATGGAACAACGAGCATTCAATGAGCATAAACTTTAAAAAAATTGTGGTTAGAAGTGATAGTGAAAGGGAGAAAGGTTCAAAAGTTAAACAAAGGAAAGGGAAAAAGGAGAAGATGGAATTACAGAAAAAAGATTGAGTGAGAGAAGGGGATAAAATAAATGATTGGAATAAGAAATGGAGGCAAATAATAATGGGAAAAAGGGGAATCAAGAGAAAGGACTGAAAATAAAGAGAAGCAGGAAGCAAACAAGAATGAAGAGAAATTACGTTGTTTGGAGGATGAGAGACAATGGGAAAAAGAATAATAAGGAAGGAGATTCTACAGGGTAATATATTGTGATGTATAAGAATGAGGATTTGAAACTGGATAAGATTGGAACTGATTTTTCTTCTTCCTTTCCTTTCCTTCTTTTCTTTAAGGATTGTTGTAATATCAGATATCGACTCTACTGAAACAGACATTTGATAATGTCTGTACAGCAAGGCACAAAATTAAAATGAATCATGAGAATTGTAATGGAAAGATTAATATGAGTTTCTATAATTAATTGAATAGATTAATACTTTTGATGATATAAATGATTTATAAGGTGATTGAGAAGAAGAATACCATGTGGAATCTGACTTAAAATATATGTATGGATGACATGTAGTAGACAAGAGAATATTAGTGTTGATGTAGAATGAGGTAATTATAATAAATCAAAGGAAATAAATGGAGGGAAAGTATAAGGTAAATAGGTGGTTAGCTCGAATTGACAACTAAAGGGGACAATTTTTATCTAACAAACTAAGAATGAAATTTGTGAACAATGGAATAACAGTATGTGTAAAATTGAAAGTGTGACAGATAAAAGTAATATGTATAATGAATATTGAAAAGAAATAAGAATCCGAGATAATATTGTAAAGCAAGATATGAGAATATTTTAAGAAAAATGAAATACACTAAGTTATGAACTGAAATTGGATAAAATAAGTTCAATGAATATGATATTCAGGAATATTTAAAAGAAAATAGAACAAACAATAATAAGATATGAATAACAAAGGACATATAATCATGGTCATGTTTATATTGAAATGTAAAAACCTGGAACCACATTGCTCACCAAAAAAGATATTTAAAAAATAAAAATAAAAACAAAAAAAGAAATTGAATAATAAAATTACTATGTATACAAATAATATGGTGATTGGCATTAGAAGAATTTATTGGAATATTGAATAATTTAACAATTTAACAATGAACAATTATAATTTAATACAAATATGAGTATTAATATTAGAATTATATAAATTCTATATATTATATAATTATATAAATTCTATATATTATATAATTATATAAATTTATATAATTTATATAATTATATAAATAGAATTATATAAATTCTATATGAATGTAAGGGATATGATTAATGTTGTTTTTATTGGCACCAAAATGTATGATGCTTAGGTGCTGGACTGTTTATGTACTGATGTTTAAAAGTGGAATAAATAAAAAACTTGATTAAAAAAAAAGAATGATGAAGTTACTGAATTTAAACAAAGAGGCTACTATTTATTTCCTTTTTCTGAACAATATGCATAGGATTCCCAGCTACAACCTGATGGGATCATTTTTTTTTTCATTTCACAATCTAGGACAGTATATCTCAACCTAGTAACTCTTGCCCATGCTGTCTTGGGAATTCTAGAAGTTGAAGGCTGAAGGTTGAGAAACATTGATCTAAGGTTAAGCAAATAATTGCTGAATGAAAGGGAAAAACATTCCTCATCTGGTAGTAGATTAACCCTGCAGAATTGTTTTTGTTGATTTTTGAAAAAGGTAAAATTAACATTTAGTAATTGCAATTCTTGGATTACCCATTTTAGGATCAGTGAAGTTTATCTTCTACACAAAAATGATATGAAATCCAATTTTGTCAAGTACAGTTGTTACACACTTGATTGTACATTGGCTAGAATTGTAATTAAACTGCAAGTTTCTATGCAATATGGTGATTGTGGACGAAAAGAACCCTATGGTTTCAGTTCTACATTACCTGAAGGTTAAGAAATGGCCATCATTTCAATTCTCCCCAAAAGAAGATGCACCAATCTTTGTATTTTATCAGTAGTCATATTTCAAACAAACATTTTAAAATATGGCAATGTTCTCATGTACTTGGAAGGCAGTTTTCCTATCAAAGCAAGGAATAGGCTTTGGAGTAATCATGACAGAAAACAATCCCTGAGTTGCTGTAAAGAGTCCCTGATACCTACAAGGACTTATAGTACAATAGTATATTTCTTTTACGACCAAACCTTCACTTTAGGCTTAATTGACATGAATGGATTCAGAAGGCCACAAAGCATTTTTATGTCATTCAGAATTAAGGTTCAAGCTGTGTCTTTGCTGCATCATTTTCTTTACTGCCAGATACATTTTTTATCTAAAGCATTATTGTTATCTTGTGGGAAAGATGACTCGAGACCAGTTACTCTTTAGTTGCTTTTAATTTTCTCTCTGGAACTGAACAACAGTGAAGCCACAGCAGCCTCCTTTATAGCGGCTGCTCACGGCTCTTGGCCAATGACGGCTATTCAAGTTTCCCGCCGGCCGGCCGGACCAATCAGAATAGAACATTCAAATATTCAAATATACAACACCCCTCCCTATGTGGTCCAGTCCAACCAATCAGGCTTCCTTATGTTACATATTATGTTACGTAGTCACGTAAATAGGTGGGTCTTTTATGGTTTCTACTGGACCTGCGTAATTCAGTTGCAGTGTTGTCTTCGGACTGTTCGGATGGGTTCGCTGTTTCTCCCATCTTCTTCTGTGGAACCTCCTGGAAGGTAGAGTCAGCCATGCCGCTCCTGCCTGGCCTTTCTGGGCTGGTTGAGTCGGCTTGGCTGCTCCCACCAGGAGCGGCTTCATGATGGTTTTCCGATGCCTGCTCCAGTCATTCAAAGTTTTCTTCTTCTCCAGGTACGTGATTTCGATTTCCACGTGGGGCTAATGGTGGCATTGGTTGTTGTGTTGTTGTTAGGGTTTGTTTTGTTATTTCCTGTGCTTGTGGAGGGTCTCCCCTTCCCCTCTTGTTTGTGTTTGAGAGGTCTCCCCCCTCTCTGGTTTGGTTTTTATTTTGGTTTAATGTTTGAAGTGGTTCCTGTGTTTGTGTGGGCTCTTCTCTTTCTTTCTTTTGATTGTTAGTGTTCCTAAAGAGGGCCCTTTATCTGAGTTGGTCTATATGTCTCCTCCAGCTCTTTCCATCCTCTGTCTCTACCCTATGTGACCGGGGTCCTGTTACTTGGATTATTTTAGCTGGTATCCACAATGGTTCCACCATTAGGTTTTTTGCATAAACCAGGTCCCCTGTTTTAAAGGTACGGCACTTACTGGAGGAGTCTATTGGCTTTTCTGTGCTATATGTGGGGTGTAGTCTTCTAGGCTAGATCTTAGTTTTTTTCCCATTAATAGTTCTGCCTGGCTTTTATTAGCTGTGGTGTTTGGTGTCATGTGCTGTATCATGCGTAATTTATATATTTTTTCCTGGATATCTCCAGTTTCTAGCTTGTGTAGTGTTTCCTTAGTATAACGGACCATGCGTTCCACCCATCCGTTTGTAGCCAGCCGACCCGGTGCTGTTAAAACGTGCCTTATCCCTTGTTCGGGCAGGAACCTCTCAAATGTTAGTGCCGTGAATTGCGGTCCGTTGTCAGATTCAATTAAATCCGGCAATCCATGTGTTGCAAAAAGCTTTCTTAGTCATCTAATAACAGCTTCTGTTGTGGTTGAGGGCATAATGCTTACCTCTAGCCAATTTGAGTAAGCGTCTACCACTATTAAGAATGTGTGTCCTTTAGTTGGTCCAGCAAAATCAATGTGTATTCTAGACCATGGGCCCCTAGGTGTTTCCCAGACGAGTGCAGGTGCAGAAGGGGGTGCAGGTCTAGATTCTTGGCATCGTTTGCACGTTGCTACCCATTCCCCAATATCCTTATCTATCCCTAGCCACCATACATAACTCCTAGCCAGGGACTTCATTCGGACAATACCCGGGTGACCTTCATGCAATAGTTCAAATATTTGTTCCCTCAATATGTCCAGTATGATCACTCTGTCCCCCCATAGTACACATCCTTTTAAGATAGATAGTTCGGTTTGTCTATTCCAAAATGGTTTAACAGTCTCATCACTTTCGGTCTACCTACCCAATTTAAAATCCGCACCAGGACTCTGTCTCTTGCGGTTTCCTTCGCAATGTCTGTTGCTGTTATGGGTAGCTTTGCCAGTGTCTCGATGTGTAGGGTTGATATGGTTGGTGCAGGATCATCAACTAACTCAGGTCGGGGAGAACAGCTCAGGGCATCAGCGTGTGTCATGTTCTTTCCTGGCCGGTAGATTAATTCGTAGTTGTATGCAGCGAGGAATTCAGACTACCTCGTCATCCGTGGTGACAATATGTTGGGTGTAGGTTTGTTTACTGCGAGTATTCCTAATAGAAGTTTATGATCTGTGACCAGTGAAAATTTCCTGCCATAGATGTATTCGTGGAACCGTTTAACTCCTGTTATTGCGGCCAACGCTTCTCTATCCAATTGGCTGTAGTTCCGCTCCGCTTTTGATAGAGTTTTTGAATAGAATAAAATTGGTGCTTCTCATCCATGGGGTAATATGTGGCTGAGTATAGTCCCGACGCCGATCGTGAGGCATTGCAGGTTAATGTTAGTGCCAGGGTTTCGCTGTATTGGATTAGTACACAGTCTGATGTAATTAAGTCTTTGATTCCCTGGAATGCGGTTTCTTCTCACCGCCCCCAGGTCCAGGTAGCTTTCTTATCCAGCAACCTGTGTAGCAGTTCTGCTGTCCTTGCCTTCTGCAGCAAAAATAGATTGTAAAAATTAATAAGTCCCAAGAAGACTTGTAAATCTGTTTTATTTTCAGGTCTGGGAGCTTCCCTGATTTTTCTGATTTTGTTTTCAATGGGATGGATCCCTTCTTTGTCTAGAAGGTATCCCAGCAATTCAACCTTATTGGTAACTAATTGATACTTCTCTCTTTTAACTTTAAATCCCACCTCTTTAAATTTTTGTAAGACCTCCCTCAGGCAGTCTTCCAGTTGTTCTTTGTCTCTGGCTGATACCAGCATGTCATCAAAATATGGCACTGCCCCTTTAATTCCTTGCAGTAGGTGCTCCATTAGACTCTGAAATACCCCTGGGGCCACACTAACTCCAAATTGCAGTCTTTTGTATTTCAATGCCCCCCTATGAGTCACTATTGTTTGTGCTTCTGCGGTTTCTGAGTCAACTGGCAACTGTTGATAAGCTTGCGCAAGGTCCAATTTTGCAAAAATTCTACCGCCCCCCAAAGAATGTAACAGGTGCTGTCCCACCGGAACTGGGTATGCACTTTGTTGTCGCGCATGGTTGAGGGTGACCTTGTAGTCTCCGCAGATGCGTACGGACCCATCTGGTTTGATGGAAGTCACAATTGGGATTTCCCACCTTGCGTGGTCTATTGGTTCTAATAACCCTGTGCGATAAGTTTATCTAATTGTTCATCAATTTTTGGTTTTAACGTGAAAGGGACTCACCTCGCCTTTAACCTTATTGGGGCTATATCAGGATTCAAATTAAATGAGATAGGGGACCCTTGGTACTTGCCCAGTTCTCCATTGAAGACGTCCTGGAATTCTCTCATCAGGTTCTCTTCCCAGTCTATCTCAGTGATATTGCTTATTCCAATCACTCCGATTCCTAGTGGTTCGAACCATTTGGGTCCCACTAGGCTGGGGCAATCCTGGTCAACTATGGTTAGTGGAAGGACTTTCGTGTATTTTTTGAATTTGATTTGGAAATGTCCGGTTCCAACTACGGGAATTCTGTTTTCCTGGTAGTCTTTAAGTGTGAGTTTTTGTTTTTCTAGTTCCTTTCTTTTCATATCGGGTATCAGGCTTTTGAGAGTATTCCATGATACCATTGATAGATATGAGCCAGAATTCACCTCCATCTCACATGGCTGGCCTTCTATGGTGACTTGCACCAATACCTTCTTCGCATTTACTGTGCTCGAGTGTCCAATAGTTATTGTCTGGTGTGTTTCTTCTTTTCTATTTGTTTCCTTCCACTGCTTGTTTCTGCTTTCTTGGCTCCAACGACTGCCTGTCTGCCTTTCTCTCTCTCTGAGGATGGTATTTCCTCTTTGTCTAGGACTATAGCTATGTCTGTTTCAGCATGTCCTAGCTATGTGTTCCCGCCATTCACAATGCCTGCAAATAGCATCAAAGAAACAGCATTTGGAATGTGGATGATCCCCTCCGCAACCGGCACAGTGGAATCCCGACTTTCTTTTCCTTTGCTCCCATCTGCTTTTCTCCGACCAGATTTGATTTACTTCTTCTTCTTCCTCATCGGTTTCGGATAGGGATTTGATGTGCTCATGGTGTGTCGTGGTGGTGGGCTTTTGAATTTCCTCTTGCTTCTTGTCTTGAGCTTGGTTAGTATCTTTTGGGATTTCTTGTGTTACTTTATTCATTTGTCACATTGTGGCTGCTGATTTCTGTGCTGCTTCCGCTGCGGTGGCTTCTTCTATGGCCTCAGTCAATGTTATTTTGGGTCTGGTCAGTAGTCGGCTCTGTAGTGTAAGGTCTCTTAATCTGAGGACTATGCGGTTCCTCATGGCCTCATCCATGTTTAGGAATTCGCACACTCCTCTGATGTCTCTTAGAGCTGCAACCATATCTCTGATGCTTTCACCTTCCTTTTGGTTGTGCTTGTAAAATTCGTCTTTTGATAAGGCATGAGATGGTTGGTGTATACTGGGCTCGCAGTAACTTGTCTAAGTCTGACCATGCCATCTTCTTTACATTGTGGAGTGACGCCAATGCCTTTGCCATTTTAAAGACTGTGGGTCTGCAGTGGATGAGGAAAGCGGCTCTCTTCCTATTTTCGGATATTCCTTGGAGCTCGTTCCCTTCTAGAAACATGAGGAATCGGTCGATGTACGATTCTCAATCTTCCGTTGCTGGGTTGAATGGTGCGGGTGGCGAGTTGTTGCCAGCCATCTCGTCTAGCTCGGTTCCCATTGCCACATGCTCAACTGGTCTCCTTTGTCTCAGTATTCTATCCTCGTCGCCAGTGTTATGTTGTGGGAAAGATGACTCGAGACCAGTTACTCTTTAGTTGCTTTTAATTTTCTCTCTGGAACGGAACAACAGTGGAGCCACAGCAGCCTCCTTTATAGCGGCTGCTCATGGCTCTTGCCCAATGACAGCTATTCAAGTTTCCTGCCAGCCAGCCGGACCAATCAGAATGGAACATTCAAATATTTAAATATACAACAATTATCTTTCCAAACTTCATGCATCTCAAATGTTTGCTATGATGCTGTTTAATAATTAATCCTTTAATATACAAAACAGATTTTATTATCTGATATTCTACCATAGGGAATGCATTGCATCTGGGAAACTTGGTCATAGCATGTAATTTGATTGATAGTGTAGGAAGAATTTCTTCTGAAGACATTATGGATGCAGGCCATCTAATCCAAGTTGTAGGCATGATCAACAAAAGGGTATGATCCAACTTGGTCAAATCCAGAATGAGATTTGGAATTTAAACTGGGACTTTCTTCTTTGTATTGTCTTATATGGGAGAAATACTGTATATCATAAACATTTTCAAAGTATTTTGAGCAATGTGGGTTGAAACTCTAAGGAAAAATTTTCTGAAAATGAAGTGGAAATAAAGTTTTTGAAATATTAAAATTTAGAAATATTAAAATATTAGAATTTAGAGTTATGTTCATTTGAAAATTTGCCTTTAAAAGAATAGTAAACCTAAGTATCTTGCTGTGGGTGTCAATATGATGAAATTGATAGCACTATTATGCTTGTGATTCCAAAGTATCTTGATATATTTCAAAGGAAGTTTTCCTACAAAGTTTTAAACCTCTTGAAGATAATCCAGTTCTGTCAAGGAATGGTTGTTTGATTGCAAAGATCAATTTAAGAGCAAACTGTTACTTATTAAATTCTCCTTCTCTACAGTATATTATATGAGTAGGTTTTGTTCTTGTTTCTATTATAGCTGCCATATTGGTACTTTATGTTTATTTTTCTTTATCTTTCTAAGTAGACCCAAAATTGGAATGAAGCTTGGATTGTCCAATTTATCTCAGGGACCTTATTCAACCTAATCCAACATTTTCATGGGCATGAATTATCATCATGATAAACTGCTAGGTGGAAATTCTGGGAACTAGTTTAACATACCCTGAAGGCATTTGTTTATGAAGGTCCTTTCAAAATCTTGTTAAATGTACTTGAACAAAAGCTAATCTAGAAATGAAATGGAAGTAAATAGCTTTAAGGCCAGTCTGTTTACTTTAACAGGTTTAAGGGGTATAATGTAAATATTTAATTTAGAAAATTGCTGTGGCAATATTGAATCAATTTTATAAAGACTTATTATAAATTATCTGGTTTTTGCAGAAACATGTTTTTTAAAATAATAGTTATTAATGTATCAGAACATATGATGTTCATTATTATGAATGGAAGGTACTGAAAAAAAGTACACTAATAGCTTTTATAGTACAAATGAAGCTCTTTTTCCATGGTTTGTATTTGAATGTAATTCATTTATATGTTGCAAAGCAAATAATTAAGTATTCAAGGCTTGGATATTGAAAAGAAATTGAAAAGTAATGGGCAGAAACCCCAATCTATCTATTGTAAGTTTGAGTTTTTGTTTTTTCAGTCATGATTAAGAGAGAATCATTACTTGCCAGCATTCAAGGACACCCAGAGAAACATTTCCTGCTGCCTGAATTCAGTTTCAAAATGAAATTTATTTTATGTCTGGATGTATTAATCTACTAGTTAGCACTAGTCTGGGAATTGAGAGTTCCCGCTGATAACATACATGATAGATGAGATCATAATCGATCATTTTAAAGCTGAATTCATTCTCTTGACTTATTGTAGAGATATCACATGCAGATTACCATATAAGATGCCTCAGCCTCAATATTGACACTTGCCTTAGGGCTCTGCATAATTTTCTAGCACAATTTAAGCTAATTACAAATATTGCGTTTGATTTTGTATGGTTAAATTTGTCAATTTTTTTTTCACGGAAACTAGAATTTGCTGTAAATACAACTTTTAATATATTATTGAGTGAAAAGCAATGCCTCCAATGATATTACTTTACTATAAATATGGATATTTTAATAAATGAAACAAAATAATCTTTGAAAATTGAATCTTTTGTTATCTGCATTTTCTTCTCCACATGATCACCATCATTTGCTACACGCTTTGTGTGAATGATAGACATCACAGAAGTACTCCACACTTTGTCTCTTCAACCATGTCCTAGTTTTCATTTCTATTTCGTTTGAGTCAAACAGATTCCTGCAAATGTATTACTATAATTTTTGGCAAAAGTGAAAGTCTCATAATGCTAAGTCTGGACTATATGATATATGAATAAGATTGTGAAATCCTACTTCACAACTGCCTGTTTGGTAGTTCATGAGGTGTGAAGGCTAACATTAAGAAATTGCCACAAAAGTTATTTTTCCTTTTGGATTCATTTGAATCATTTCAAAGTTATGAGTGCTATACTGTAGTACTCCAAGTGGTGCTGGATTCAACAACACTGATGTAAATAACAGTTTGTATTCCAAAAAGACATGAGTTTTTGAGTTGGAGTCTGGACTTTGGTTTTGTTTTTCAGATGATACTTTGTGATGATATTCAATGGACTGATTTTTGGGTTAGGTTTCATATTTTGTTGACTGTCATAATGCTATAAAAAATTCCTCACTTAATTTTTCTAGGGTATGAACCAAATCTTGAATATTCCACGAATAATAATAAAAAGTGTACACTCTTTTTAAAAAGTAATCAAACTTTCACAGAGATGGAGGAAAGGAAGGAGTAATTCCAGGTCTTTAAAAGCTTGGAAAACTGAAACCATGACTCAAAAGGGAAAAAAAAAACCAGAAAAAAGTCCTGCTCAGAGGAAGAAAAAGAGCAAAGGGGGCTATAGATAAAATAAGGTCAGACTTCTACTTTATTTTGATACTGAAGGCCTTTATACATAAACACCATAGCACTATAATTTATCAATAATTGATGATTGTGTGGAAGGTCCAGAACAGTCCAAATTACACCGGGCAAAACTAGAATGGATGTCAGCCAGGAGGCTATTACAATAATTTAGTTGAGAAACAGTCAAGGAAGAGACCATTAGAACTGCAGTCTCAGATCAGGTTTGAGCTTCTTTGGCCACAGACTGAAATCTATGACTGTGCGCAGTTTTGATCTGTGCTCATTGCTGGAGCGCCCTGAGCTGGCTGGTTTCAGCACTAAGCCACCTCATAGAGGTGATGAAGAGTGGGGAGACTGCCAGCAGCATCGAGGAGAGCTGCATCTCTCCTCCCCAGCTGGCCATTACTCCCTTTCTCAAAGGCGGTTGCAGCGGTGGTCAGAAATGGCCACCTCAAAGAAGAACTCGACTGGAAAAGAATGTGCAGGAGGAAGAAGAGAAAGTTTTTGGGTGATCGGGTCGAACTGGAAAAACAACAATACAAGGTACCCTGGAATTTGAATTATAAAGAACAACACTGTTCCCAAAGTAGACTTTGAAGCTGCAAATGAGAGAGGGAGGGAAAAGGATTTGTTGTTTTTTTGTTCCCTATATTGACAACTAAGAGATTAAAGCAAGAAATCGGCAAAAATCCACTTTGACATTAACAGGTATTTAAGCTGAAAATAAAATGTCAAAGGGATAATAAAGATTTCTGGATTCTCAAAAACTTTTAAAAGAAGGAAAAAAAAACAAAAAGATGGGATCTGGAAAAAGGGAGGAGACCACCTGGAAGTGAAAGGAATTAACAGTGAAACTTTAACAAGATTCCTAAAAGATACATTTTAACTGAAACTTTGTAACAAGATAAGAGAACCCCAGGAAGAGAAAGTGGAAAAAAGAAGCAAGAATATACAGCTTTGGATTATTTGGATTACTTGGTGATTTTTGGATTTTTGGCTATTGGATCTAAAGGACTAAAATCAATTGGGTGGTTGTTTAAAACTTTTTAAAATGGTATCACTCTTGGAAGAATTGAGAATGGAACTTAAAAAACAGAAAGAAGATGCACAAGAAGGAAGAGATTCTTTTGGCTTCGTATTTCAATTTTTAGGAATGGAGATCCTGAACTATGAGAAACAACAAGAAATGCTTGTAGAACAAGAAGGCGGGACAAAGAAGAAGCCATTTTCAATGACCAAGTATTTTTATGTGGGGAAAAGAAGGGGGGTGGGAAGAGAGTGAAAAATTTAAGATCTGAAAAAACAACTAAAAAAAAGAATAGTTTGAAAAGTAGTGATAACATTAGGAAGAAACAGAAGAGAGGATTACAGAAGAGAGAATCAGAATTAGAAAGAGAAAGGGTAAAAAAGGGAAGGGAAAAGAAGAGGGAGAAGAGGGAAAGGAAAAGAAATTATAAAGGACAGAATCAGGACATAGAGAAACAGGGAAAATGTACAAGACACAGAGAAAATGGGTGAAAACTTAACTGAAAAGGGGATTCTGCAAGGGTACATAAGACAGTATTATATTAGAAATAGAAATGAACTTTGAAAATATGAAACAAGTGTGATTAAAATGATAGATAAAATTCTCATTGTAATGGAATGGGATGTTTAATAAATAAATGAAATAAAGAGAATGAGAGAATGATATTAGGAAAGGAGGGGAACATTTTAATTATTATAAATGTGTTATAAATATTTAAGTGAAGGGGAATATGAAAGAAACATGAAGAAATTATGGAAATATTATAAGTGTTCCTAGAACACTTGAAAAGGAATGTTAAAGATGTCAAAGATTATAACTAACATTACTGATAGAGCTGAATTGGAATAGAATTGGTATTTTATTTATCATTGTTATGTACAGTATATATATTCTCTTTAAGAACTTAATGCATATTTTAAGAATGTACCAAGCAGATTTCGACTGGAAGTTATGCGTTATATTGAAAGTTATAATTGTAAAGGCATAAATTGAAGTTTAAATAAGAGTTGAATGGATAAAAAAATAAAAGATACCAAGGTAAGCATACTCCAATTAGTAACTACAGGGGGAAATTTTGTTTAATGTGAAAAGAAAATATGAAATTGAAACAGGACAGACAAAAGTATAAATATGATGACTAGAAAGGTATTGAAACTTATAAAAAGATATATATAATTGAATTTAGAAAGGAATGAGATTATTAAAAGTAAGATTGAGAAAATTAAGGGAAGGGAAAATTATTGAGGAAATATTAAAATAATAAGATATGGAATAGAACACAAAGATGAATATGAAATTGAATTTGTGACTGTATGGAGAAGTGATAACCCGGGACCATACTATTCTAAAAAAAAAAAGAAAAGTAATTTTACTTGTATTATGTTTTGTGAAAACCCAAATAAAATTTTTTGTATATATAAAAAAGAACTGCAGTCTCTTCCATCAGAACTTCTCACTCCCAGAACTCTAATCTGCCTTATTTACTCCAAGGAATCCTTCCAAAGTTGCTGGTTTCCAAATCTGTTGGGACATGCTCATGACATCCATACATAAAACAGTGTATAAGCAGAATTATGGGTATTTCACAGTCAAATATTCAATCAAATTTGATTACTATGTTTTGAAATGTTATTTTATGTGTGTGTGTATGCATGATTTTACACACATACACACACACGTAGAATTTAATATGTGTATGTTCAAAATAGAATGTAATGCTGCTATGTATAAAAAAAAGATTTGGAAAGATTTCTATGGTTGCACAGACATGTTCTGCAAAATGGTAATTCTCAATTATCCTCAAAATGATGAAATCTAAGGGTAGTTTTTGACTTTTCTCCCAAGTACAATCTGCTACTGCTTGCAAGATGATTTTAAACATGAGAAACTTTGTAAAGTAGCTTTGGGAATGTCATTCAAAGAAGATGTAAAATTCTTCAGGGCACAAGTAAGCCTTTCTGCATTGTGAACATAATTTTGTGCACAAACATTGTACCTTTGGAAATGTTCATTTTATGGAAAACTATGCTACCACACCGTGGCTTTATCAAAAAATGCTCTTGAGACTCTTAAATTCATTTTTTGTTTATTTAGGCATGATTAAAATGAGAGCATATTAATTAACATTCTTTGCTGTTTCTTAGTCTAGACATGCAGAAAGAGATGGAGAGAGATGAAATCTTATCTTATCACTTAATTTTAATAATGGGACTGTAGTAATAAACATACTGAAAATGCATATACAAATTATGTTTAACTGTAATAACTAAATCCAGTTCAGAGATTGGAATGGTTGCCATGAAAATAGGTACGTGTTGATGCTTAGCTTCTGGTATTTCTGGAAGCAGTGGTCAAGCCATTTAAGAAAAAAAAGATATTAGATCCATATGGAGAAAGATTAAAAACATGAATTTGATTGGAAGTTGTGTATTATATTGAATGTTATAACCTCAAGGTATATATTGAAGCTTAAATAAGAGTTGAATGGATAAAATTAAAAGATATAAAGGTGTCATACTTCAATTAGTAGCTACGGGAGAAAATTTGTTTAATGAGAAAAGAAAATATGAAATTGAAACAGGACAGACAAAAGTATAAATATAATGATTTGAATTAAGATGAGATAATTAAAATAATATTGAGAAAATTAAGAGAGGATAAAAACTATGTTGAAAATGTAAAACAGTAATAAAATATGGAATAGAACATAAAAGTGAGCATGAAATTGAGTTTGTGTCTGTATAAAGAAGTGTAACCCGGGACCACGCTATTGAAAAAAAAAAAAAGTTTTATTTGTATTATGGTTTTTTTTGTGAAAACCCAAATCAAATTTTCAAAAAAATACATGTTTGAGATTCCTCTTTAATTTAATATAATTATAAACAGAATAAAGTATTGTGTTTCCTTTTCATGGCAAAATTGAGTCTCCTGTTCTTATTGCATTCTTTGTATATTAACAAATCTAGAGTATTAAAAGTTTTTCTCAAATAAATCTGGAAGTTGTACACAAATGGGTTGCAAGGCTGAGAAAAAGAAAGAGAGCTCCAATTATGTGAATGCAAATCCACTGCAGCCTTAGCTCATTCTTCTGTCTTATTCCTTTGACAGCCATCCTTAACCTGAAATGAAACTTTTCAGCCTCCGATTTGATAATGTACTTTTGACAACCTAAGCATTGTTTTATTATGTGCCAGATTCATTCCACATGTCTTAGCAAAGAAAGGATAAAGGAATGCAGTGACTGACAATGAGCGAATCACTGCTGCTTCTCATACTGAGAAGTTTCTAGCCTAAGGTAATGGAAAAGAAGGGTGGGTATTCTTCATATCTCAGTCAGATCCTATTAAGGTGTTTCTGCTTAGCTTGTTCCTGCAGCTCTGATGTCCAATCTTGGGCAGTTCTCCTGTGCAATCATTACAGTTGACCATTCCTTGTACTTACTAATAAACATCAATCAAGCCAAGCCTGTAGAACAGCAGAAAGCTGATAAAAATGTGCATGCTCCGAATGATAATAAATAAGTCTTGAAGAGTTTACTGGGCTTGATGGCAAAGCTGCAGACCTTCAGCCATTTCCAATTAAGTGGTAATTATTAGAACTGAGAAGACAACAGGTACACAAAGGTTTGAAGATGATGCCGTATAACTCATTGGCAACTAAACATGGTAAGTATGCCATGAATCAAACACTAAGTAGGATATGTCAGCAAGTTAAACTCTCTGACCACCCTTAAGTCTTCTCTTACGATTATGCTTCTAATATTATCTGGAATGCAAAGCTGAGAATATTACAGCACAGGATAAACATGCAACAGTTTCCTACATGGACAAATCATTAGGAGCCTTACCATTTCCACCCAGAAAACATGTAAATCTCTGTTGCTTCTGATTACAAACAACAGATTAGGACATAGCCAAAATTAGCTGGAGGCTATATAACAGGTAAAGTGAAATCCTGTTCACATGTAAGAGATATTTTTGCCTTTCATCATGGATGTGCCAGCTACTGTTATATAGGCATACTAGCTCGATATCCATGCTTCGCTATGAAACCAGGTGGTCGGGCTTAGTTTTTGGGGAGGAAAATAAGGGGGTGGGGGAAATCTGCCTTTGCCTACCAGCATCTATCAGTATTCATCTGACTAGCGTCCTGTCACTGTGTGAGAAACTGAAAGAGTATTTGCTGTATGAGTAAGGAGCCTGGGCATGGCTTGCCTCAACTGTTCTGTATTAAAGCTGCTTGGTGCTGTGAAACTCCTCTCCTCTGCTTGTGTTTTGCATTTGGGAAAAGATTTCTTTTCAGGTGGGGAGGGGTAGTAGAACTCCTAAGCAGCAGAGCATGTTAATAATATAGGAAATACTAATGCTCTGATGGTCATTTCGAAAAATCCTTTCTTAATGTGCACCTAGAAGCCAAGAGGAACATACGTGCCAAATTTAAAGTTTGTCAGCTTTACATTCTGGCGATTTCGTGATGATACATGATCTGTCTGGAAATAAGGTGCGCGATACCGGGTTCCAACAAATAACTCTTTATTCAAACAGTAAAGTGACTTGTAATGGAACATTTGCCCAAGCTGTGGCAGCCCTTCTTATAGTGGCTTGCTCACAGCTTGTGGCCAATGATAGTTGTTTACGTGTTCCTGCCGTCAGGTGGGCCAATCAGAATGGCACTTAAGTAACCAATCCGAGAACGGCCTTTTCAGCCAGTCAGTTTAAGGTATTTGGAGTCTACCAAGTTCTATAAACAACACCCCTCCCCCCTTGGTGTCATCCAATGTAGTTGTGCAGGTAGGTGGGGCTTCTGCGGATCCTACTTGACTTGCGCAGCTCAGTCTCAGTGTGATCCTCAAGCGGTTCGGACAGGATTCCATTTAGAAGGCGCTCCAAGAGGCTTTGGAAAACACCCGGGGCAACGCTAACGCCAAATTGAAGTCAGTTGCATTTGAATGCCCCTCTGTGCGTGACTGTAGTCTGTGCCTCTGCAGTTGCAGGGTCAACTGGTAGCTGTTGATACGCTTGTGTGAGATCAAGTTTCGCAAAAAAATTTGCTCCCCCTAGTAAGTGCAATAAGTATTGCACTACCGGTACTGGGTATGTGCTTTGTTGGAGCGCATGATTTAGGGTTGCCTTATAGTCTCCACAGATGCGCACTGACCCATCTGGTTTGACAGGAGTCACGATGGGTGTTTCCCACCTGGCATGGTCGATTGGCTCTAACACCCCTTGTGCAATATGTTTGTTAAGCTGTTCGTCTATTTTTGGCTTTAAGGCAAAGGGAACACATCTGGCTTTGAGCCTGATGGGAGCTATCTTTGGGTCTAGGCTGAATGATATTGGGGTCCCCTTGTACTTGCCTAGGGTCCCGTCGAATACAACCTGGAACTCTTGCAACAGGCTCTCTTCCCAGTTGGCCGCAACGATGCTGTTGATCCTGGTCACTCCGATTCCCAGGGGCGCGAACCATTCGATTCCCAGCAGGCTAGGGCGATCACTGTCAACGATTGTTAGATGCAGTATCTCAGCGTGGTTTTTAAATTCTACTAGGAAATGTCCAAGGCCCACTACTGGGATTCAATTTCTCTGGTAGTCCTTTAGTATCAATTTTTGTTGTTCCAGTTCTCTTTGCTTTATTCTGATATCAGGCTTCTGATAGTGTTCCAAGATACCATTGACAAGTATGATCCAGAGTGTCCTTCCATCTCAAAGGGCTTTCCTTCGATTTTTACATTTATCCGGACCTTTTTCGCATTTGCTGCCCTGGCATTTCCGATGGTTATTGTTTGGTGTGTTTCTTCTCTGTTGCTTGTTCGCCAGTTCCTGCTCTCTCGGCTCCATCTGCTTGTCTCTCTTCATTTCTGGGGGTGGGTGGGTGGGCTGCCATGTCTTTTTGGACTATAGCTCTTTCTGTTTCAGCAGACCCTTGCGATGTGCCCCCGTTTTTCACAAGCTCTGCAAATGGCATTTGGGAACCTGCATTCTGAGTGCGGGTGATTTCCTCCGCATCCAGCACACTGGAATTCTCGCCTGCTTCTTCTTTTTTCCCACCATTTTATTTCTGTCTGAAGCTTATGCATATCTTCATTGTCATCATCAGTGTCGCTCAAGGAGTCGAGTTCTTCATGGTGGGTAGTCGCTGTGGGCTGTTTCTTGCTTCCTTCCACCCTCTTTTCTCTGTGTTGATTTGGCGGATCTGGAATTGAGTTCATCTGGCGCATAGTGGCTGCGGATTTCTTGGCTGCTTCAGCGGCGGTGGCTTCTGCGATGGCCTCGGCCACTGTGATGTTCGGTCTGTTTAGCAGCTTGCTTTGGAGTGTAGCGTCCTTTAATCCGAGGACCACGCGATCCCTCATGGCCTTGTCCATGTTCTGGAACTCGCAGGCTCCTCTGATGTGTCTTAGGACTGCTACAAAGTCTCCGATGCTCTCGTCTTCCCGTTGGTCTCGTTTGTAAAACTCATGACTTTTGATCAGGCTGGAGACCAAAGGCATGTAATGGGCTCGAAGCGTTCTGTTCAGTTCAGGCCATGCCATCTGCTTAACGTCTCTCGGTTTAGCTAGCGCCTTGGCCATTTTAAAAATGGCTAGCCCATAGTGTGTGAGGAATACAGCCCTCTTCCTCTGGTCATATATCTCCTGCAGCTCATTGCTTTCTCGAAACATTAGGAAGTGATCAATGTACGACTCCCAATTTTCCTCGGCTGGGTTGAACGGTGCGGGCGGTGCATTGTTACTGGCCATCTCTGTTGCTTGTTTCTGATTGCCGCGTGCTTTGGTCTCGCTCTTCTAGGACGATCCCACCCTCGTCGCCAGTGTTCTGTCTGGAAATAAGGTGCGCGAGACCGGGTTCCAACAAACAACTCTTTATTCAAACAGCAAAGTGACTTGTAACATTTGCCCAAGCCGTGTCAGCCCTCCTTATAGCGGCTTGCTCATGGCTTGTGGCCAATGACAATTGGTTAAGTGTTCCCGCCATCAGGCGGGCCAATCGGAATGGCACTTACATAACCAATCCGAGAATGGCCTTTTCAGCCAATCAGTTTAAGGTATTTGGAGTCTACCAAATTCTATACTCAACAATACGTGAGTGGTATTTTGTTTTTATATATATAGATTTTTGTGGAACTTTAGAAATTAATGTAATTTGGGAAAGAGAAAGTGAACTGGTGCTTTCTACTTTACATCACATTACATTTTAAAAAAAGAAATCATGTGAGTCATATATATCAGAACTACTCTATTAGGTGTCAAACTGGCCCTGGATAGTGTCATAAACTCATCCATTCTCCCTCTTTCCCTTTTTAGTCATAATCAAAATCACATGAATAATTCATGTCGTGATTTCCATTTTTTTCTAATTGCCAAAATTAGTAACAAATCAAAAATCTGGTCAAGCGCCAGTGGAAAACATATTTTTGAAGTTTTCCATCCTTTTGCTCTCTGACACCATTTTGACTGAGCTATTCAAGATTTTGGTGTCATTTTTTTCAGTATTTTACAAAAGACATTTCCTCTGCAATTGCCAAATCTTCATCTCCCCCCCCCCCCTTCTTACAAAGGATCTGACGAGCAGCAAATTTGGATGGTCTCCATGTTTTATATAAACAGGCTATTTTTTTTTGCTGGTACTAATGAATGTCTATGAATGATTATCAGCTAGCTAGCTATCTTATAACTATCTTATAGCTATTTTATATATATCTTATATATCTCAGCCATGGAAGATCTCAGCCCCCTTCAGATATCTACTTTGGATTTTGTTTTTGTGTGTGCTTACAAAGCACAGAATATCGTACTTTGACCTACTTGATATCTATGTTGTTTGGGAAGTTTTTGCTGGTAGAGACAAGGTCTAGCAGCACAGCATCTGAGTGAATGAAGGGCTCCGAAATGCCTGATATATCCCAATCCATCAACATTTCTGTCTCTTCTTTGGGCTATGACAAAGAATAGCCTTCAGTTTAACTCTAGTAAGTCTCAGTAGCTGTGAGTTTTAGAATCCGAGGATCTTCCATTTATTGGTTCTTATGTATTAGCATTATCCCAGACAGCATGGGTATGCAAACTCTTGGCTCAGTGGCCAGGTGGACATGCACAAAAAAAAGGGAGGCTATGTTCACAGTCAGCCTTGGTTGCATCCCATTTAGAGAATACAACATATTTCATTTGGAACTGTTCTTAATTGAGGACCACATAGAAACTATAACAGTTTCAAAACACAGTGGCAGAATTATGGTTACATTGCAATCTGTCCTTGTAATTCCATTATTTCATAAGTTACACTGGAAGCCAGTAGGCTTCCTGGTACAATTTAAGATGTTAGTGATCATTGTCTTCATTGCATAAAGCCTGATTATTTGTGGCACTGCCTATTCTTGCCCATCCCACAGGAAGGAATGCTCTGGATCTTTTCTATGAAACAATACTGTCAGATAGGACTCAGGAGTTGCAACAACAGCCTGGTAAGATCAACACATTGACCTAGACAGGGGTATCAAACACAAAGCCCGTGGGCCGCATCCAGCCCACGATGTGGTCAGATCCCGCCAGTGGGGCCATCCCGGAAAATGTAAGGGGCTGGCTCACATGGCTTCAATCCATCCTACCCAATGCAAAGAGGAAACATCAGGCCAGTGTGGCTTTGGCCTGGTCTACCCATTGCGAAGAGGAAACGTGCCAGCAGTTTGGGGAGTGGTGTCAAACAGGCCACACCCACCTAGTCAGCCTCACCCACCTAGTCAGCCACGCCCCCCCGAGGTCAATCACAACCCTGATTCGGCCCTCAATGAAATTGAGTTTGGCACTCCTGGCCTATAGAACAGATGAGCCTGTTCTATAAGGATTAAGAGAATGCTTAGTTTTTCTCAAATATGTTTGTTTTTCACTACTTATTTTGATTACCTTCTATTTTTCTGGTTTTAAATCCAATATCATCTCCAAAAGATATGGAAGCAAATCAGTCACCATACAAATTCATAAAATTAAATATCCAGAGAAAGAATGGAAGATTGGGATCTTGATTTGCATATGGTTTTCTTTAATGCTCAGAAACACCTTCACACTACCTAATAATTGCTTTTTATGTTTATGTTTTATCATAATTTTAATATTTCCCTTCAGAAATATCTCATCCCATCTGCTGGTAAGTCTCAACCACCACACATGCAGCTGGCGCTGTGTGACTTTCTGGAATCCAGGAGCTCTGTAGAGATTTTGGAAGGATCTTGGATGGCTGCAAGGCCATTTTTCTCACTTGAGAAGACCAAAGTTCAGTCCCTCCTCCCAAAAAAAGATGCACATGAACTCTGCTAGTAATTTATTTTAAAGAGGTGAGACATCTGACTTCCTTCTCAGAGACTATTTGGAATCCTGTCTTGACCAAAACAAACCCTCAGTTCTCTCCTCCAAACTGGACAGAAAACCAAATCAACAGGAATTTAAGAGAATTTCTGATAAGTAGATTTAAAATATGCCCCAACTGGCATAGGGTTCAAAGACTGTCACACAATCTTGGAGGTGATTGATCACTTGAGGATGGTTCCCCTCACCTTTTTTAATTCTTGTATTTTTTTAAAACCTTGTTTTTTATTATTTTTTACACATGGTTTTTATTTGTAGACCATTCCTGAGTCATTTAGGTGAAATGGGCGATGTTGTAAAAAAACTAAGAAGCCTATTGAAAAGAATTCCAGGTGCTGCCATGTATCAGATGCATACTCTATTGAAAATGAAATAAATGTCCAAATTCTTATGCTTTTTTCTCACATCCCAGCAACCCATGGGTCTAGAAGTTATTCTGTTTTGAGCAGGAGAGAATAACAACCTAGTGCTTCTTTGGGTACCTGTCAGATCTGGTATCCAGCTGCTTGTTTGTCAGCATGTGACAATTCATTCCCACCTGGCTTCCTAGAAACAAATTCCTGGCATGGAAAGTTTTAAAGTCTACATGCAAAGTCCAAGAAGCTTTTTTATCTTTCATCATTCCCTGACTCCCTTATTCTGGATAGCCTCTCAATTTCTAGCGTTTCCTGCTGTATGAAGAAAATAGTTCTTTGCTTTGTACTTTTGGCTTCCAACTTTTGAAAAAAGGAAGGACTCCATTTCAAGGAAAGAATCCTTATACTATTCAGTAGCTGTATCTGTAAAATACAGTAGCTGTATTTGTAAAAAGGACACAACGGACAAGAAAATTTTCCATCCATTGTTATCCGTTCTCAAAAGTGCCCCGAATTTGCATAAGCAGAGCGGACAACAATGGAAAGGAACGGACGGGGGGAGGATGTAGCCAGGATGTAAAATGGATGCTAGACGGAAGCCTAGTGGATGGAAGCAGATGGCACATCCGCAGGGCTTCCGGGGGAGCACAGTGAAGCAGACACGCAGGGGAAGGAGCGGATGCAGAGCGGATGCTGAGCGGATGAAGCGGATGCAGAGCGGAAGCCTAGCGGATGCCTAGTGGATGCCTAGCGGATGCAAAGCGTTCACTGCGCATGCGGGGAGGATGCATTGCATCAGCCCCGCAGATATAAAGGGAAGCAGCTCACAAACAGGTCACCATTCAGAGGAAAGACCTGCTGCCAGACAAATATCCAGCCAGCCAGCCAGCCAGCCAGCCAACAACCATGGGGAAGAAGAGAAAGCCTGTGGCATCTGCTGCCAGCCCTGGCAAGAGGGACAGGGCCACCATCCCACCCCCTGGCACTGACTCTGCTTCTGCTGGGGCTTCTGCTGCTGGGGCTGACTCTGCTGGTGCTGGGTCTTCTGCTGGGGCTTACTCTGCTGGTGCTGCTCCTGCTCCTGCTGGTCCTGCTGGTGGCTCCTGGTCCTGCTGCTGCTGCTGCTGATCCTTGTCCTGCTGGTGCTGCTGGTGCTGCTGGTGCTTATTCTGCTGCTGATGATCCTGGTCCTGCTGGTGTTGCTGGTGCTGCTGGTCCTGCTTTTGCTGCTACTGTTGTTGTTGCTGCTGCTGCTGCTGGTGGTGTGGTGGAGCAGCCCCTACAACCTCAAAGCCCCTCTGATGAGGGCCCATATGGCCCTGCCAGAGGGAGGAAGAGGCATACGCGTGAACGGGAGAGGAGGCAATACTCCATCGAAGAGGAACATGAGGATGAGGTGCTGGAATGGCTGAAGGAGAACGAGTATCTTTGGCTCTATCGAGACACCAAAAGGAAGCAGGCTGCTTGGAGAGAGAAGGCGGAGAGCCTGGGCTACACTTCGGAGGTGCTACTCGGCTGGTGGAAGCACATGCACACCTGGTACGGGAAGCTGCACCTCAAGAAATCTGGCCAGGCCACGGTCAAGCTGACAGACCGAGAGTCCTACGTGATGGCCAAGTGCAGCTTCTTGGAGGGTGAGATCCGCCACCGAAGAGCAGCCCCTCTGACAACCTACTCTCTCAGGCAGCCCGCAGAGAGCCAGTCCTCTTCTGGCCAAGAGTCAGCTCCTGTGTCCAGGCAGGTATCTGTGGAGCGTGCCATGATGGAGACCCCCCCAACAGCTGCACTCCCCGTGGCGGAGCACGTGGAGGACCCCCTGACGCAGTGGGAGCAAGGAGAGGGCACTTCCACCAGAGACCAACTCACATCCACCCCCAGATCCACCTCCACAGAAAGCAGGCAGAGAGCCAGACCAGAGGGGCAGAGCCACACTGTCCTGCTGGAGATCAGGGACACCATCAAAAGCAGCGTAGATCTCCTCTCTCAGCTGGTACACACCGACATCCCATCCTCCAACCGCAAGCCCTTCCTCACCTACGTCAACCAGACCCTCATGGACATGTCCGAATCACAGTACCAGGTGATCAAGGACAGGATCACCGATCTTCTTCACAACCCTCCAGACCCAGCTGAACCTGCTCCGACCCGGTCCAGGTCTGCTCCTCCACCCCAGGTGATGTCACTGCCCTTCACGTGAAGCTCTGTTGGGGCCTTGCACATCCACAGTGTCTATCAGGTTTTGCCCTTGCCTCCATTCACCAGGCTCCATGTCCCCATTGCCTTGTTGGAGGTCCACGAGCCTGTTCTGCAACACTGGGTAGCAGGTGCGCATGAGATTGTGCAGGATGCAGCAAGCTTCCACGATCCTCCTCACGGTCTGCGGGCGATGCTGCATGGTGGTGAGAAGTACCTGGAACCTGTTGGCCAGGATGCCAAAGGCATTCTCCACCACCCGCCTTGCCTTGGACAGCCTGTAGTTGAAGATCCTCTCTTCACGGGTGAGGCATCTGGAGGTGTAGGACTTCATGAGGTAGGTTGTGAGGGAGAAGGCGTCATCCCCCATGATGAAGTAGGGCACATCTTGTGTGTCGTTGGGCAGGGGGTCTGGATCTGGGAAGCCCATGATGAGGTTGCATTCCAGCCCCTCCTTGAGGTGACTGCCATTGGATACCTGGGCATCTGAAGCTGACCCATTGCCTGAAGCATCGATGTACATGAAGTTGTGGTCAGCATCGACCATGGCGAAGAGAATGATGCTGAAGAAGCCCTTGTAGTTGTAATAATTGGACCCTGATTTGCGTGGAACTTTGCAGGCCACGTGCTTCCCATCTATGGCTCCAACGGTGTGTGGGAAGTTCCACTTCTGATACCACTGCTCTGCAACTTTCTTCCAGCCTTCTTCAGTGGAGGGGCACTGGAGGAGCTCCTTCAGGTATTCTTTGATGATGGCCTGCACCACTTCTCTGACCACAATGCTGATGGTGTTGTGTGGCACCCTCCAGCCATACTGCATGCTCCTGTATGTGATCCCTGAGGCCAGGTGGCGCAGAGTCAGTGCCACCTTGAGCCCAGGGTCCAGACTGGGCCAGAAGTTGGTGCTCTGCTTGGTCAACCTGGGTCTCAGCCGCTCCACAACTTCGTCAAACATAGCTGGCGGCATCCTCATGAAGTTCTGGAATGCACGAGGGTCTTCGTTCCTCAGCTCCACCATCAGCTTGCTATTCAGTCCGTCCTCGGCTCTTCTTGTGATCCGTCTTCGGACTAGACACTTCTTGGACACCTCCTTTTCTTCCCGTAGAACAGGTGAAAGAGCCTGTAGATGGCTTCGCACTGTTGTAGACCAATGGTGGCTACCAAAAGGACTGTGTGATGATCCATGGTGGAGATGACTGGATGCTGTGGAAGAGCAAGAGCCAGATGAAGGCTGAAGAGGTCTGCACCGCAGGGCTGCTGGTCTGAAAGTGAGATCCAGGTGAGTTCCTCCCCCTTTTTATAGGAAATATAGTTTTTCCGCTCGGTGTCCTTTTGCATCCTCTAGGCATCCTGCATACATCCTAAATATCTGAGATACGTCCCCTCTGTGAACGTTTTTTCCGTTTTAATGCTTTGTATGTGAGCTGCATCTGCTTTCATCCTTTCTCTGTCTGTGCTACTAACGCTGCGTGTCCGTTCCACATCCGTTTCGCTTCCTCCCTGTGTCCGTTTTCCGCTGGACCAGATTTGAATTGTGCAGATGCGCAGCGGATGCCTAGCGGATATAGCGGATGCATAACGGATGACGACGGATGTAGAACGGATGTTGCCTGTATGCGTTGCGGATGCAGAACGGACGTGCTGGATACATTTTCTGCTCAAAAAGTTTTGTGCAGCTCAAAACTTTTTGAGCGGATGAAATGTCAATAGACGGATGCTGGACGGATAGAGAGTATGAAGAACGGACGCAGTGAGTACAGAACAGAAGCATCGCATTAACCAACGGATGGCAAGTGTTTTTCTCTGTTTTACATCCTCTTTCCATCCGTTGGTGCTGTGTGACAGGGGCTTTAATTCTGCAGAGTGGAGAATTTAATTTTGGAGAGTGGAGTATTATCAATAAAAATTACAATCTTGAGACATGTTAAATTCCCCAAAAGACCCCAGGTAAATTTTACTGATTTTTTTTTTACATTTGGTAACTCAAAAGCTTGAGCCCAGTTCTTTAAAAATTAGCTAGGTGAATACAGTTTATTTGAATTTGCTGTTTCTTATTAAACTTATAGGAAAAGTTAAAATACTTTTCATTCATTTAAAACTAGGCACGGTTCACTTTACATTTAACACTGTATCCTGGTTTGGCAACACATCAGGGATATTTTGGGGTTGGTTTTTAGTGTAATGGATACTTTGAACAATTACAAAAAATATACAAAATATTTTAAAGATACTTAAAATATCTTTAAAAGATGTTTAGTTTTACAAAAGGATAGATTTCTCAAATGCATAATGAAGTATAGAAGGATATTATTAAACTGGTTTTTTTGTCTTTTTCCTATGTCACTTCGTACTATTTATTTATTTCTTGCTTAACTATTATTTGATTTATTTCCCAGTTTTCTTCACATAAGCCAAAACCTTGAGAGAACTTCCATAGATCATTTAGTAACTCTGGCAATGAATCAGAAAAAGCCAATGGTGATTGGGTAAATCCCCATTCACTCTACAACCTGCCACCTATAAAGAAAAGTTAGGAATATTCTTCATAATGACACCTGCCCTACAGTCCTGAGATCCAGATGGCTCCCACCCAGTTAGTTTTTGGAAATTTATTTTGAGAAATAAATTAAAAGAAAGAATAAAATGGCGAATGGGCACAAAATTCTGTATTAATGCTTGAAAATGAATGCCATACATAATTAGGTACATTGATATTAGATGTACTACCTGACTTTTTAGAAATAAAACTGGTTACATGGTCATTTCCTCAGATGAATACTAATCACTGCTACTTTATAATAATTTCCAGAGGGTAGTTCTATTAGTGTTTTGCAGCAAAAATAATAAATGATCTTGCGGTACCTTAAAGAGTTTCACATTTATTATTGCAAAAGATTTGCAGATCATAGTCCATTTAATGAGCTACAGAGTGTATAATCTATGGATTTGATGGACTGAAAATTAATTCAAGAAGATGCATAGCCTATATTTGTTGGTTAATATTGGTACTATGAGACTGGTACATCTTTACAAGTTAATGTAAGATTAAGTAGTCTCATCCTCCTGTTTTAGGATGTGAAACAATCTACCAATTACTATCATGCTATTTATACACATTGTTTTAAAAATATACAATATTGGGATGATAGTTCTCTTTAGTTTTCTGATATTCTTTGATTACTCTCTTCCTTTGATAAATAAGGAAACTGTCTGTGAAAATGGATCAAGTAATTAGTGAGCTTCAGCTACTTATTGCCATCCAATTTCATAATAATTGCTAGAGGCACATGATGAATTTCACACTTCAATTTTGCTTGCATGTGGCATATATCAGTCTAGAATCCCACTGAGAACATCAAGTTTTCCAACTGTCTTTATGCTGATAATTTCATCATTTATATTTTATTTATGCACATAAAGTGATATCTCATAAATGCAATGCTATTTTTAATATAATCTTTATGCATACAAATGTTGTGATTTTATAGATTAATGAAATATTTGTTATAAATTACAAAATGCTTCTAATTACATTCCAATTTGTGTGCAGAATAAAACTCAGCATAGTTCTGGACAGAGAGTAAACATACAATTTTGACATCACCTCCATGAATATAAATGATGTATTAAAAGTCTTTAAAAACATAATTTGAAGTCTGAGGTTGAGGAAATACATTGTATTAGCAACAAAATAATCAAGTCATAATGTCTCATTTATATGTACACAACATTTTTAAATAGTAATTTTATTAAAGATTACAACTTGCAACAATAAAAACTAATACCGACTTAAAAAGAAAAAATAGAAGGTGCAGAAAAGAAAAAAGGGAGAAGAGAAAAAATAAGAACATGAGAAATAGAAAATATATAAAATGGTAATTTCCCCCTTTGTCACAAGCATAGACAACTTCCCCCGAAGCAGATGACAACTTCCAATGAAGCAACTAAGAGGTGTGGACAAGTGGCAGCTCCTTGAAGTCCTGCTGATTTCTTCAAGCCCTGAGGCTCTTAGGAGGCAAAAGTCACCCTTGATGGGTGGTAAAGGCAGAGGGATGCTTTGGTGGTCGCAAGGAGAGTAGAGTCTCCTCGACTGACATGAAGAAAACCCCTCCATCTGAACTAAAAAAGAGAACCGCCAGCATGGCTGAATCAAAGCCAGGAAGGCAGCTGAGACGGAAGTGAAAAAGAAAGGAAAGATCTTGTAATAACGTGCTTAGTCTTGGTAAGAATCACTCCAATTTCTGCAATGGAATTTTCCTTGGAAAATGGGACTAAAAGGAGGAAATTAGCTGCAATTAATGATTGGGAGTGACTGTCAGATTTAATAAAGAAAAAAAAAAGATATTGCAGCTAGAAGTAACTTTAAAAGTAAAGGACAGATTGGATTGGTTAATCCAAATTTCTGGACTGTATTTACTACGACCAATTTGAAGAACTTTGGGAAACTATTGGAAAACAATCTTATTCAGAGACATACTGATTGTAGTTACAGTGTTTAATTCAGCAGAGTTTTACTCTCTTTCAATAATCCAGCGTACTTTTGAACATCCTGTTACAACCTATTGTTTACAGCGTAATAGCAGCAGCCATCAGAGCAATAAATTCCTTCCCCCCAGTATATAACAGCTTCTAGTAAAACAATTAACCCTTTCCTTTCAGACTCTCAATACTACCTCATTACTTTAATCAAACACTGATTAATTCATTACCTCAAAACTTACAACTTTTCTACCTCATTACCTATATCAATGATTAGATAATCAATTTCTATAAAATAATTCATTGTTTTAATTGATTAGTGTGATTAGAGTGTTTAGTGCAAATGGTGTGATTACTGATTAATTTAAAAGATCAAGATTCATGTAATTTAATTGATTAGTAAAATTAGTGATTTAGTGAATTTAATGGAACAGTGTGATTAATGATTAGTGTAATTAATTGATTAGCAATTAGTGTAATTAATTGATTAGGCTGATTGTTGCTTAGCAAAATTATTTGACTAGAGAGATTATTGCAATTGATTGATTGGTGTGATATTGGCTATATTGATTACCCAAAATTGTTTCATTAAATAATTTAATCAATATACCATCTTAACAAACCTACCATGCCAAGAAAAAGATCCAAAGCCAAACAACAACCTAAAGAGAAAGTAATCCCCACCAATGAACCACAAGACTCTTGCACATTCCTTAAATGCTATAAAACTCTAAAGGATAATGAAAATTCCACCAAATGTTCTCTATGTAACAAACACGCTCATCATGACTTCTTGGGATTACCCGAGCACATGATTCAATGAATAATCATAATAATTCATTATTATGAAATAATTCATTATTCAATGAATAATCCAATGAGTTTCCATATCTCTGCAAATCATGCAGACCCAAACTGGATCTGTTTGAAAGAGTTGACACCATAGAAACATGAATAAAATTGACACCATAGTAGCATCCCTGGACACTTTAAAAGAAAGATTATCCAACCCTGAAAAAAAAGACACAATGCAAAAACCTGAACATCCAATAGCTACAAATCATATCTCTACCCAACAACCACAACCCAATCCACAAAAAAACATAAATCAGACAAATAATGATATCCCAATCCTCATCAGAGAAGCTGTTGAGCATGAATGGAAATGTCCAAATGCCATCTTATTTGGTCTAGAGGACATCAATGACAATGATGACATCACAACTGTTCAAAACATCATCAGTGATTATCAAGCATCAACCATCATCCCTGATGAAATACTTGACATTTCCCACATTGGCCGAGAGCTCAAAAACAGAGATGGCTCTGTGACCCCATGCTTCTGCAGGGTCATTTGCTAAAATGAATCAAGAAAACGTAAATATATTTATACTATAAATTTACGTGCCAAAAGCAACAACAACCATAAGAACCTCTGTTCTCCCCCTGACCTAACCATACAGCAATGTGCTCGCTCCTGTGTACTCCACACAAAACTTAAAAAACGTCTAGACAATGGAGAGAAGGATCTGTACATTGACTACCATGCTGACTATATCAAAAGTAAGTCACACAACCCGTAACTCAGCTTTAACCTTCAACCACAACTCTGCTTCAAGCAATCCACCATCACTCAAGACTAGGCATGCATGCCCCTAACTACTTCAATTCCAACTACAGCTGGCCTTAAATACAAGCTACTCAATGCAAGAAGACTGTGAAATTCATAGAGGAGGTGGTGTTGCTATCTTCTATAAAAAGTCCTCACCTCTAAAAAACATCCAAGTTTTTACCCAGAAACTTGCTCTTCCTGAGACCATCAACTGTGAACTATCCTTAAATATCACATTTCGATCCTTACTTTGAGCACCTGATTATGACATTGAACCTGTAAACAAGCTAAATACACTACTAACATGGGCAACATCCTGCCCACATGCTTTTATCTTTCTTGGTGATTTCAATCTACCTCATATTAACTGGACCCTAAATAAATGTACAACTGAACCCATACATGCAACCTTCTACAATGCTGTTACAAATCTAGGACTGGAACAACTAGTAACCAACAATACTAGACTTAACAACTGCCTCAATCTCATCTTCTGCAATGGTTTGAATTTAATTTAGGAATACAAACTAAAGAACTCTTTTCCAACAGTGACCACAATATGATTGATTTTTGTCTCAATAGACATCCACACAAAAATCATCACAACAATGGAATCCCCAATTATAACTTCAAAAAAGGCAACTATTATCTTATAAACAATGATCTCTCATCCCTTGATTGGCAATTTCTATTCACTGGATGCAATACTGTAGAGGACCATTACAACATATTTTTACTTGAGGTCAAAAGAGTTATCAAACTATATGTACCAATAAGAACTCCCAAAACAAACAAACAAAAAAAAAACAGATTACCCATAACAATAAGGAAGCTTCAATCCAAAGAGATCACTTTGGCGGAAAAACAAATCTGGTCACGTTGGCAACTTCAAAACCTGATATAAAAATTTATGCCACCAGATAAAGACTGAATGCACCAATTATCACATCAAACAAGAAGAAAACCTTCTATGCACCAATTCCACCTGCACTTTGTAAACAATTTTGTAAACAATTTTGTAAACAACAAACTAAAAGACTCAAGGTCCAGCCCACTCCTGAAAGGACCTAATGGTAAAGACTGCAACCATGACACTATTAAAGCCAAACCCTTTAAGATATTCTTTGGCTCAGTATTTCTAAACAGCAATGGATTATGCCCAGTATTTCCTAGTCGAACCACAGAAAACTACAATGATCTAATGCACATCGATTTTACAGAAGACAATGTTGAAACAGCACGACGCAATCTAAAACCATCTCTATCTATTGGACTGGATGGAATATGTTCCTACTTCTTAAAAAAGCTATCCACTGCCATAGCAGAACCTCTAAGTATAATCTTTGAAAAATCTTTCAGGACCAGCTTTTTGCCTAACCTATGGTCACAAGCCACAATCATCCCCATCTTCAAAAATGGAGACCCCAGCCAAGTTGAAAATTACAGACCAATTTCCTTATGCTGCATCACTTGTAAAATCATGGAATCAATTATTAACCAATCCACTATCCTCCACTTAGAGACAAACAACCTACTCTCTAATAAATAATTTGGTTTCAGAAAAAAGCTATCTTGTAATCTGCAACTCTTACACTGCAAAAACATATGGACTACACAACTCGATCAGGGTAAAACAATAGACGCAATCTACATGGACTTCTGTAAAGCCTTTGATTCAGTGGTATTCATGATACCATTTCCAATTCAAGACAAACTACTCCTAAAACTAAAATCTTATGGTATCTCTGGACACGTGCACAGAAGCATTCCTGTCAAATAGACAACAAATGGTCAAAATTGGGGGCGTCCTATCAAATTCTGTACCTGTCATTAGTGGTGTTCCCCAAGGCAGTATTCTAGGACCAACTCTCTTCATAGGCTACATAAATGACCTCTGTGATCATATTAAGATCAACTGCGTTCTTTTCGCTGATGATGTAAAGCTGTTCAATACCACAGACAATACTGCTACCTTTCAAAAGGATCTTGATTATGTATCAGAATGGTCAAACAAATGGCAACTTCAAATCTCAAGAAATAAATGCTCTGTCTTACATATTGGCAAAAAAAAACAGAAAATAAAATACAAGCTGAATAGTCAAGACCTTGTTGATGATCCAAGCTCTGTCAAGGACCTTGGAATACTCATTTCTAATGATCTAAATGTTAGAGCCCACTGTAACTGCATAGCCAAAAGGGCATTAAGAGTTGCTAACCTAATCCTACGTAGCTTTTTCTATGGTAATATCACACTACTAACTAGAGCATACAAAACATTTGCTAGACCAATACTCAAATACAGCTCATCAGTCTGGAACCCACATTATGTATCTGATATTAACACAGTTGAGAAAGTCCAGAAATATTTCACAAGCAGAGTTCCCCACTCCTCTACTTGCTGCACAATACCTTATGCCACCAGACCTGAAATTCTAGACCTAGAAAACCTTGAATTACACCGTCTTTGTTCTGATCTAAGTATAGTATATAAAATCATACATTGCAATGACTTACCTGTCAATGAATACTTCAGCTTCAACCATAGCAATGCAAGAGCACACAATAGATACAAACTCAAGGTTAACTGCACCAAACTTGATTGCGGGAAATACGACTTCAGCAACACAGTGACCAATGTCTGGAATACTCTACCTGACTCTGTGGTTTCTTCCCCAAACCCCAAAACTTTAATCTTATCCTGTCTACCATTGACCTCACCCCTTTCCTAAGAGGTCTGTAGGGGGCGTGCATCAGCGCACCAATGTGCTTACCATCCCTGTCCTATTGTTTCTTTTATTTTTCTTTTATTTACCCATTTCATGTATTCATAACTATGTATATACTTATACCTATTATCTTGTAAGCGGTTGACAAATCAATTTTTTTAAAAAAATAGACAACTTTAATAATTTATTACTCTTCTTTCAACAAATAATCTTTTGTTCCTTTATCTCAACTCTTCTATACACAAATCAGTAAAACCTTATTTCAGTTCTGTTGTCAGCAAAAGTCCATTAAGTTCAGATATAACAACATAGCTATTTTAAGCATGACCAAATAAGCCAATCTTATTTTCTTTCCTTTGACTTCTAATAATCTTGATTTTAGTTCCTTCAAATAATGGACTAGATTTTAATTTTTTTTTGTCCCTCCTCACATAATTCTTCAAAGCTTTAACAAATCTCTTTTGTGAATCTGATGTAGGAAAATTATCCAGAAAATTCTTTTTATTTGTTATGTCTCTATATCCTGTTAAATATTAAGACATGAGCCAGCTTCTTTTGTATATCCAGTGTAACACTTCTTTCTAATGTCACTCTTGCAGTCTGTTATTTTTTAAATCTACTTTCAAATCATTTTCAATCATTGCAGATAAAACTTGTTCTTCTTCTATAACAACTTTTAAACATAGCCTATCTATAAAAGCAAACACTCTTAAAATTAATTTCCAGCTCTATTCAATATGTGTAATATTAAAACATTTTGCTTCATTCTCTATTAGGAAGTCAGGTTGGAGTGTCCTTCAGTTGTAATATTTAATTCCTTCTAGTTCCCTTTAGTGTTCAATTTCTAAAGGTTTATTTTTTTAAAAAAGACTTCAAAACAAAAACCCTTTCCCATAGGAACAGTTTTTATAATGAATGTCAACATCTTATTTCAAATCTATTTGGACTCTTAGTCCATTTGTAAGTGCTTCAAAAGTGATTAGAGAAGGAAATATGTGTACCCAGTGTCTTTTGAAAGGCTCAGTGATTTGAGCAAGATGGCTATTTTCTCACTTCCCAGTGCTCTAAATCAGGGGTCCGCAAACTTGGCAACTTTAAGACTTGTGGACTTCAACTCCCAGAATTCCTCAGTCAGCTTTACTTGGAGACCTCTGCTCTAAACCCACTGAAAACCACTGTTTTGTCATCTCCTCATCAGGAGGCCTGTCTAGAGCACTTGTGGATGATCACAAAGTTTTTTTTATCTGCAGAGAAATTACGAAGAGCCAGGCTACTCACTGCTTTTCATTCCACTTACTTGTCAGCTGTGTATTTTTACAGAGCTGTCTTCAGTCCACCATTTCTTTCTTGAAAGACACACACTATCTGAGTAAATTGTTACATGACACATCCAAAGAAAATGAGGGAAGAGATTGCACTTTCCTGTAATAAGGGATGGGATTCCACTGATTTGGACCGGTTTGGGCAAACCGGTAATTTCGGTGATCATTTGGCCCTACCCTCCTGCCAATGCCCTTTTCCTGTGCTTTAATTTCTTGTTTTTGAGCACAGCTGATTCGCACAGCAGAGCAGTTTGCTGTGCATCAGCTGTTTTACTCACTGGGGCTGCAGCAGAAGGTAAGTATTATAGCTAAAAGTAGTTTTTTCTAAATGTTGTGCGCGCACATAAAGAGTGCGCTCACCAAACTGGTTGTTACACTGATTGAATCGCACCACTGCCTGTAATAGTAGCCCCAATAAAACAAAACTGTTGCCACAGGAAGTAAAGAATCATGACGGTCTTTGTAAGATGCAACAAGTTTTCAGCCATAGAATTATTCCCCTAGATCCCTCAGCCCTCTTAGTAATACTATGCTCGATTTTAGGCTGATGCAATTTGCTGCTTAATGCACCTTGCTACTAATTCAGTATACTTTAACTCACTGAAATGCAGAACTGATTGCTTTTTAGACTTTGAAGCTATTTTTCTTATGGGACTTACTCATTTCCTTTTTTCTTTCATTCTTTTCTCTCTGGGACAGAAGGTCACTTTAGAAATTCTGACAGATTTGAAACCTTAAACAAATTGTTCTAGATAAAGGCAAGTTCTAAAACATTCTCAATGTTGATAATGTTCAAACAGAATACTCTTGCACTTAATGACTGAGGACTGTTCTAACGATACACACACATTTCTGCAGCTTGATAAATTTGATTTGATTAAATTTATTTGATCTTTGTGGGTGACATAGATCTTTGTTGGTGACATAGATCTTTGTTGATCTATTTGGTTCAATTTGTCCAATCTGGAATAGAATGTGAACATTGTTTCTCTATGAACCAGTAAATCACAAGAACAATATCAGATTATAAGGGACACAGCTGAAAAATATTTCCTTTTGCCCCTGTGTTTGCATTAGAAAATATCTCAAGATGTTATCTTTACACATTAAGCTACAGTTGATAGTATGCAGAAACAATTTTAAAAGACTAACATTTCAAAATTACAGGCATGATTCAAAGAAAGATAAAAATGTTGACAAGTCAAATCATTTGAAATATATCTCCCATAATTTTAGAGTTGTCTTCCAAAAATCATAAAATGGGTCTGCTTATATAATTGGCTCTGCCAACTGACCTGGGGCTGTGCTGGTGAGTGCATCATAGAATGTAGTATTGCAGGCTAACTCTGCTGAATAACAGCAGTTTGATCCTGACCAGCTCGAGGTTTAGTTTAGTGAGGGCAGTAAAGCAGTGTGGAAAAGGTATATAAGTCTAAGTACTAAACTGGAGATGGCTAATGGACTAAAAGAAAGTTGTACTTTCATCCCATGTATATCTTGCTACCTTCCTCACCATCTTTGCAAGTTGATTGATTGGTTAAACAAACAAACAAACAAACAAACAAATAAATACATTAGAGAAGGATGAAGAGAGTTCAAACTGCAATGTCCTTCTATATCAGGGTAGGCATTTGTGAAGAGCTTCATTTGACATTTTAGGGAAGCCAAAAACAACACATATAAAACCCTTACCCACACAGGCAAGGCAGAATTTGGGGGGGCGGGGGGAAGTGTGTCAGCCTAGTTTAAGAATTAAACCACAGTTCGCATGTGTGTGTCACATGTCAAAATGGTGTGGCACTGTGCTTTTCCATTTCTAGCAATTATCCTTAAAAAGGCTTCAAAGGCTGCAAAAGACTGAAGGTGCCGTGCCATTCTATTTTAAATGAAACTAAGTTTGTGAAAGAATTCTAGAATTCCTTTTCAATTCAGGAAGCTGAAGTCTGTTATCAGCAAACAGGAATAAAACCAGAAAAGATTCACCATTAACTTCCTTGGCGTTGACTTTTACCAAGAAGTTATGTTGATCTATTCTGTGTTCAGTTTTTATTCTATAAAGCCTTTTTGGCTATGATGAGCAGAACATTGTAGTGTTTTTCTCATTTGAAATAGAGTTATGCATTATGAAGATAGGGATTCTCATTGGTGAAAAGAGTCTCATTTGAAAATATTTTTCAACACTTTCTCTGATTAGTAGGAAGCATACCTGCTAACCTTTTCTCCCAAACTGCATAGTTTCTCTTCCAGCAGTAATAAAATAGCATATTGCCATGATCATTTTATAAAATATCTTTGGGAGTTTCTGCAAAGTTATTTTCTAAAAGGGATCACACAAACATAAAATACAGTTTGGTTTTCTTTTAGCAATTCTTTAATGAACTCTGCTGTTGTGGTTTGTAAACCAGAATTTGTGGTTCAGAATGCTTTGAGAATACAGCTAGCAGCAATTTATTCAATAAATCACAGATTATGCTTTGACTGCTTATGATTTGATTTATAAGCCTAACTTCTAGGATCTTTCATAAGCAAAACCAAACTAATCCAAACTTTAACTAAAATATAGAAAATTGCCGGGTTTTATTTAAATAATCATCTATATTTTTAAACACACACAAAGTGTTTAATTTCCTGAAGTCTCCATAAGCAATTTCTCTGTATGCTTCTCCACAGTATTTTAAATGTGATGGGAATGTACTGTAATCTGCATCTGATTAAACTCAGTTTGATACTTTCTGATGAAATGGAAATGTTATTCTGCAGTACTTTGTTTGATGGAAAGCTTTCCAGTGACTTGCCTTTGCATCCAATTTATTATCAGTCAAGTCTTCTTCCCAATGTGCTTCCTTTACAACATTAAATGGAGTTTAATAAACTGTTCTGATAATTTATGGTCCCAAAGGTAGTTCTTGAAGGTGTTTGCTTTTGGTTTTTTTAAAGGCTGTTCTGTTTTTGCCTTTTGGCTTGATTTGGAGAACAAAAATTACTTGGTATTTTGTCTTGATTTAACAAAAAAAAAAAAAAAGTTCAAGTATTAAAGCACTTGAGAGGCATGTCTGGCCCAATGGGAGACAAGTGGCACAATGGGCTCCAGATACCTATTAAGCAAAAGGTTGCTTCTGAGAAACACGATACATGTTCCCGTGGTGGGATACAAAATTTTTTACTACCGTTTCTCTGGAAGTGGCTTGGTGGGCACAGCATGGCTTGGTGGGCATGGCAGGGGAAGGATACTGCAAAATCTCCATTCCCATTGCACCCCAGGGGAAGGAAACTGCAAAATCCCATTCCCTCCCCACCCCACTAACTTGCTTTCCAGCTCTGTTCTCCTATGCAGAGCAACAAAAGAAGACCCAGGGAGGGTCAGGGAGAAGACGATCAGGGAGGCAGAGAATAGGGGCAGGGCCAGTCAGAGGTGGTATTTGCTGGTTCTCCGAACTACTCAAACTTTCCACTACCGGTTCTCCAGAACTGGTCAGAATCTGCTGAATACCACCTCCGATATGTTCAAAAGGAAACAAAACCTATGTAAGGTTCCTATATAATTTTGAGAGCCAGTTTGATCTAGGTTAAGGTTAAGGTTAAGGCAAAGGCAGCAGAATATAAATCAGGAATCTAGGATTTTTATTTCTGCTTTAGGCATGAAAGCCAGTTGGTTGACTCTGGGCTAGTCATTCTCTCTAACCCAACCAGTGGTGATATTCTACTAGTTCGGCCTGCTTCTGTCATACTGGTAGCGCCAAAGATCAGCTGAGACAGAACTGGTTCTCTCTGATGAGTTGCTGTTGGGCCCATACTGACCTTTATTCCCTTCTTTTGAAGCACAGCTGCTTTGCATGGCACAGCAGATTGCTGCAGGTGAGCTGTTGAAGCTACTGAGATTGCAGTAGGAAAACTTCTGTGCATGTGCATGCTTGTGCGCAAAGTATGCACACCAACCCACGCCCACCTCTTGGTGGTAAACTGGTGGTAAACCTCTTTGAAAATCACCACTGAGCCCAACCCACCTCACATTTTATTGCTGTGATGAAAATAAGAGGAGGAGTATTAGGTATGGTTGCAGCCCTGAGTTATTTACAAAATAAAAATGCGATAAAAATGTTTTCTTTAAAAAAATCAAGTTATATTCTATAAACCTTCCCTTGCAGGAAAGCAGATGAAGTGATCAATTCAATTCCATTAAAAAAAAGGCATTTAATAAATCAGATTAACTGCTGGATAAACTTTCCCCCAGCCTTTTCTATATATGTACTCACAGTTAAAGTGAGAGAAGAGAGAAAATAACTGCGGTAAAAAGAATCGCTATGTATGGCATACATAATTCAGACAGTTCATTTCATTGGTTAACATGGCTATAGAACCTAGAATTTCATTGGACCTTTTCTTCTTTATGTATAAAACCAGGAAAAGGACTTTCAGATAAAGAAAATCCATTATCCATATTATTTTAAATTACTTCCTGCTTCTTTTACAGATGTCTTCCCAAGAAAAAGTAATCTCAGTAGTTCAGTATAGCATGCAGATGAGGGTAGAAGGAAGGAATTTTTCAACACTACTTTAAACTATATTAACTGGGAAAGTGAAAAAAAAAAGCTTTTTCTCAAATCCCACAAATTATATAGGATAATTTCTTTAGCATTGATAGCAAAATTCTAAATTTTGGAATGGGATTTAATCTATATTCATTCAGCAACAGTTCATTCTCATCATATACATTTTAAGTACTTCATTTCCATTGCCTTCAAATTACTTTTACGTTTTCCCTGACCCACCAATTTCTCACTTCCATATAACATAACAGGCAGAAGCCCACTATTATAAAAGTTCATGTTCACTTCTTTTGACAAATATCCCTTTCTTTTTCTTCTTTCTCTCAAACCATCATCATATTTTATTTTAATTTTTCTCTTTCTCCCAACCATTTTTTTCAATATAATCCTTGTTAACCATATTTTCTCATTCATCATAATATTTATTAACATTCTTTTTTTTATACTGGTCATATACTTTTGTACACAATCTACACTGATTTCATATCACTCTTGATCTTATCTCCTCTTTTTTTTTTTTGAACCCACCAAATTTAGCTAACTCATTCCCACTGCATTCAATTTACTTTCATATTGGCTGGGACCAGAATGAATAATTTGTTCAGATTAGTATATATTGTTTTACTGCAGCTTTTAGTCTATTCAAAATTTGACTTGAAAATGAATAAATTTGCTTTTAAAATCTTCACTTTGCCTACCATTTTCTATGCATATTTTTCTCCAATAAAATGTAATGGTACTTTAGTAAATCCCCGTTCTTTATAATATAAACCTGACCAACAATGAGCTTCACTACATGAAGAACTTTAATTGTTCAGAGATTCAATCTGTAATTTCATTTAGGAATCTGGGTTTTTCTTCCCCAACTTTATTAAGCACAGTGGTGTATTTAATCATGCCTTTTAATTTTCCCAGGAATTTCAATCATCTGCAAATCTGTTACCGCTTGGAAAGTTGTAAGTTTTTATTTTGTAAGTTTCTATCAAATGTATCAAATGTAAGTTATTATATCATATCTCAAATGTAAGTTGTTATTTTGAAGCATTGAGCAACAATTTGTAAGATGTTGGACCAAAATTTAACAGCAGCAAAGCCGTGCAGTAGCTGGTTCTTAAGCAATCATGAGAAAATGGATAACACTTTGTAATTCTGTCAAGAAGGTCTCAGATGACAATTAGAAATAATAGTGATTCATTTTTCATTACTTAGCAGATACAAGCTTCCAGGCAGGAATCCATTAGTAATCACAGAATATTATTTTCTAAATTCTTCTGAACTAAGAAAAAATGAGTTTTTGCTTGACAGCTGGAACTCTGCAATCTATTTTACTCTGATCACGGTGAAGTAACCAACTATAGACTATAGCCTAAAGTTAGCTTGCTACTGCTAACCAACATCAAGTTCAATAAATTATTATTTACATTTGGCAAATTTGAAAGGAAAGACAGATGTCATGCTAACTGTATCTAGTTCAAACACATCCAATTGTATCCAACAGATACCAAGATGGAGAAGATAAAAAGTCATGGATTATATAGTTTACTTTCTTCTGAACTAATTAAAAGTAGTTCAACTGGAGATTGGAAAAGATGTAAGGGGGAAAAAGATTAAGGTTTAGCATAGTAATTTGACAATCAGATGAGTTTGTTAGCCCTAGAAATGTCTTATTTGGAGTGGCATAATTAGACTGATTTTAGATACATGGCACATAATTTTGGAAAATTAAAGTATAAAATATACATAAATCTTTTAAAACAGATAGACATTTTTCTTTTCAAATTATTTTTACCAAATCTCCCAAGGAAAATCTGACAGATGAAATGCTTAAAGCTACCAAAAATGCTTCATTAAGCTAGAATTTTCACACTCCTAAAATGCTTTCCCATCATTTTAGTGGCATTCATTCAATGGCATCTTTATGATTTTGCCACCTCAAACAATTTTTTAAGAGGACTTCAAAGATGATTAAATGGAGACTCCACAACTGTAATTGGAAGAAAAGTGTTCTAGGGTTTAGCAAGAATCAAAGATAATTTACCAGACACATGTCTTCCTGCATGAATAAGTTAGTGCTGAGTACATTTCTCAAGAAAAATATGTAAAGATTTATTCATAAACATATGAATATGAATATATTCATATTAATGAACATACCATCAATTGCATACTGAATATCAAGACAGCTTTTTAAAAAATGAGATAATTCAAGAACTTGTATTTAACATAAGCAGCTTCTTAAAAACTTGGCTATGAAATGTTTTTATGTTACTATGTTATTGATTTTGCAGTGTAGCCACCTAAGTTTATTATATAAGATAGGTGGCCAAGTAAGTCAGATAGTGTCTGTGTGTGTGTGTGTGTGTGTGTGTGTGTGTGAGAGAGAGAGAGAGAGAGAGAGAGAGAGAGAGAGAGAGAGAGAGAGAGAGAGAGAGAGAGAGAGAGAGAGAGAGAGAGAGAGGGAGAGAGAGAGAGAGAGAGAGAGAGAGAGAGAATATGGCATTTTAATCAGTTTTTAACCAATACTATTACCATGTTAAGTGAACTGAACTTCTCTCCTTTGAACTAAAGCATAAACTTGGACCAAAATTAGGGTTCTCATGGATATAAATAAAAACAAATTATCTTAACCATATGCAAAAATGATTATTTACACTGCCTTTTCTGGTTTGCGGTGTCATTTAATAAGCTCAACTATTTTTAAAAAAGAAAGTTTTGAGCAAAGTGAAATATTTCCTTCTGAATCAAGGAGTATTGGCACAATATTTGACTAATAGTAGTAGTTTAGTTTATCAGGTTAATAAACAAAAACTTAATTTGTTCCAAAGCAAAATAGGCTTAAAGATTTCAATGAATGAAAAAATGAGATTTACCCTACAGTTGAATAAAAACAGCATAAGACATATTTGGTCTTTTCTTTTTAACAGAAGATGTACTCAACAATGTTAACACCTGAAAATCCTAAATATATTTCTTAGCAACAAGTGTGAAATAATACAAGTGTGTAACGCTACAATTCATTTTGGAAATGCTGTGTTTGCACTCCCACACTTTCCAAAGTATTTTTTTCTGAATTGAATCAAAGGACTGTGCAGTCTGCTAAATAGATTTTCCAGTTAGGACTGCACTTGGAATGACCCTTGCTATTATACTGTATTTCTCACACAAGGGGAAAATTAGTCTTCATTAATTTATGCCATTGATAGCAGGGGTAGGATTCTACCTGGTCAGACTAGTTCTATAGAACCAGTTGTTACAATTCTGCGCAGTTCAGAGAACCAGAAAATCATGCCACTTGCTGGCCCCTCCCCTCCCCGCCCAGTCACTTCTCACCTGGCATGCATACTATTCCACTTGCCTATTTTGTGCCTTCACCTAATTTTTGGTAAATTGCTATTTCTCCTCCCCCCCCCAACCATCAGCTGTTTTCTGAAGATCAGCTATGGAGGGAGATTTAGATTAACTAGAAAGCAGAAAATTGTCAGATTTCTTGCTTTCTAGTTTATCTAAATCACTGTTGTACCGCTTTGCCTTCACCCAGGAGGCTTCCCTAAGGCCCAGTTAGGGGTGATATTCAGGGGATTTGGGCAGGAGAAGTGCCTAAAAGCAGAGCTAAATCTCCTCAGGACTGAAGCTTCTATTTTTCAGTGCAGACACAGGCAGCAGATTGCAGAAAGGTAGATCTCTTAGTGAATCTATAATTCAGCAAGCAACTCAATCTACCTGCCTGCTTTGCCTGCTTTTGGGTAAAAGTTGCTCTTTTTTATTAAAAAAAAAATCAATTTACATACATGACATGTTGTGAGCTAATTTCATGAATTTCCTTGCGAGCAAATTTTATGAGTTTGCTTGTAAACAAATTTTATGGGACAGACTCAGACTCAGGCAGAAGATTGCAGAAAGGTAGATCTCTGAGTGAATCTGTGATTGTGTGAGCAACTCAATCTGCCTGCCCGCTTTGCATGATTTTGGGTAAAAATTGCTCTTTTTTACAAAAAAAATCAATGTCTACATATTTACATACAAGCCACAGCCACCCAGTCACAGGACCACCACTTAGTCATGGAACTTCTGCCACCCCTGGTTGCTGTTGCTGAGCAAACTCTGCAACACTGTTCAGTGTGACATCACATGGTCAGCATTTCTGACCTCCTGCCAGCCTTCCCATTGACTTTGATGGATGGAAGTGAATGTTGCAAATGGCAAGCACAAGAATGCAAATGCTGCGACACCAGAATTGCAAGCTGGTTGCGAAATGTCCAGATAACAATCATATGACTATGGGGATGCTGCAATGGCCATAACTTTGAGGACCGGTCATAAGTACTATGTAAGACATCCAGAAAGTATCCATGACATCAATTACTCCGAGACATTCTTCTTCAATTGATTTATTCAGAAACAGATCTGGCATGTCAAAGGCAATTTCCCCAGTGAAATTATTTTCACTCATTATACACCTTCTCGGATCCACCTTCTCTCCTCCCTTCTCTCCTCCCATTTCTAAACTTCATAAATCATGAGAACAAATTAACTGCCATTGGAATTTCTTAAAAGACCAAATATTGCAATCGGCTATGGTGTAATCTAGAATCAAGAAGTTTTTGAATTTCATAATGTGTTTCCCCCTGTTCCATGAATGGTTTAGGGGGAGTGATTGACAGTGGTCTTATCATTGATGTAGTAGCTGGTTTAAGTAAACTACAATGGAATACTGGATGAATTTTATTCAATAAAATTTATTATTTGAGGAAGACTTAATTGGACAGTGACCGGATTGATAATCTTTAAAATTGGAAATGGACCCAGGAATTTTGGACCCAGCTTCTTACTGGGCAGTTTCAACCTAAGATACTTGGTTGACAAATATATTTTGTCCCCTACTTTAAAAGGTGGTTGAAGGGATCGATATTCATCTGCCTGTTTTTTATAATTTTTTGCAGCTTTGGTCAAAGCTTTTTTCATATAAAGAGAGAGAGGGAGGTTGTCTAGGTAACTCTGGCATTGGGACAAAATCCATTCCAGTGTTGATTTGGAATGGAGTTAATCCTGTGCTGCTATGTACTGCATTATTTAAGCAACCTCTGCAAAAGGTAATAACTCAGCCCAATTTTCTTGGTGATAATTTATATAGCATCTAATGTATTGTTCAATCATGGCATTAGCCCTCTCTGCTGCTTCATTACAAGCAGGATGGAAAGCTGAGGATAACCCTTGAGAGGAGCCAATGGACTTCAGAAATGTGGTAAATTGTACCTCTCTGTCTGATATTATTCTATGAAGTGCTCCATGTAGTCTATAGATATGTTTCACAAACAGCTTTGCCAGTTTTTTCACACATGGAAGTTCTTTGCAGGCTATAAAATGGGTCTACTTAGAGATTAAGTCAATTATAGTCCAAATTATCATATTCCCTTCACTCTTAGGTAATTCAATCAACAATAAAGTTCATTGAGATTTCTTCCCAAGGTTGGGTTGGTTCAACAACTTGTTACAGGAGGCCAGGGGTTTTTCCAGTTCTGTGTTTCATTGTGGCACAAATTGAGCAACTTTTTACATAGTCCTCAACATCAGGTTTCATTTTTGGCCACCAGATCTGTCTTCTCAGTAAATGTAGGGTTTTTAGGAATCCGAAGTGGCCTCCCAGCCAGGAGTCGTGGCCAGTAGTCTTAGGGTTGTGGGTACATAAACCTTAGTCCCTTTCCAAGCTAGTCCATCATTCATTGTCAACTCAGTTTGATGGTCCAGGAACCAAGGGTCGGTCAATAGAGCCGTTTTCAATTCTGTAGTCAGCTTATCTTCCAGGTGTTTGGGGTTGTGGTTGGCTTGGGTTCAAGTGGTCACCTGCCAATTGAGCTTCTAAAATTAAGGCTTGTACTATTTCCTCTCGGTGGCTGTCAAACTGAGGTTTTCTGGACAGAGCATCCGCCAGTACGTTTTTCCCTCGGGGGATATATTTAATGTTAAAGTTGAATCACTTGAAATATTGGGCCCAGCGGACTTGTTTGGGTGATAATCTCCTTGGGGTCTTTAGAGCCTCGAGGTTCTTATGATGAGTCCATAACTCAAAGGCCTCTGGTGCCCCTTCTAGAAAATGCCTCCAAGTCAACAAAGCCCATCGTACAGTGAATGCTTCTTTCTCCAGACTGCCCACCTTTGCTCTGTGTCTGTCAGCTTTTTGGACACATAAGCACAAGGCATTAGTCACCTTGAGAGTCCTTTTGCAGCAAAACAGCTGCCATCGCTACATCACTTGCTTCCATTTGGACAATAAAAGGCTTGGTTGCATCTGGGAGCTGGAGAATGGATTCAGCTGCGAAGAGGCGTTTTAAGGCCCCAAAAGCTTTCTGACAGTCCATAGTCCAAGCCAGGGGTTGACTTGGCTTTGGTTTGGTGGGCGACATGTCCATTTTTAATAGCTCTGTCAATAGGAGGGTAACTTCAGCAAAGGACAGAATGAATTATCTATAGAATTTGGCAAACCCCAAAAAACTTTGAAGTTGTTTTCAGGTTCTGGGGAGTTGCAGTCCGGCACCACTTTCACCTTTCCGGGGTCCATTTCAATCCCCAGGTTGGATATTTGGTAGCCTAAGTAGTCCAATGACTCTTTGTGGAATTCTCATTTTGAGAGTTTCACATATAATTTGGTGGCTAGAAGTTTTTCTAGAACTTGTCTGAACAATTGAACATGTTCTTCCATGGTTTCGCTGAAGATAAGGATTTCATCCAGGTACACGAGGACCCCACAGTAAAGGTGCAGGTGTAGCACCTCATTGATGAGCTGCATAAACACTGCAGAAACCCCCTAAAGTCTGAAAGGCATGACTTTGAATTGGAAGCTACTCAGAGGGCAGTTAAAAACAGTTTTCCACTCATCTCCTTCTTTAATGCAGACCCTGTAGTAAGCTTTCCTGAGATCTAGCTTGGTGAATATCTTGCCCTTTGATAGGTGGCTCAATAAGTCCTTCATAAGGGGGAGAGGGTACATATTTTTGACACATATGGCATTCATGCCTCTAAAGTCAACACACAATATTTAACCCGCCATCTTCTCCTTGAAAAACACGGAGGCAGCTAGTCTTGATTTGGCAGGCTCAAAAAAACCTCGTTCCAAATTGCTGTCAATATATTTCCTTAATTTAGTCATTTCAGCAGGTATCATGGAATACATCTTTGGTTTTAGTAATTTTGCCCTTGGCTCTAATTTCGCCCTGGACGCAATCAGTGGCTCGATGTGGAGGTAAGACATTACACTCTTCTTCACTGAATGCTTCAGCCAAGTCTTTGTATTGGTCAGGTACTTGGTGGTTATCTGGGAGAAGGTGGGATGCCATGGATGCTGGCTCAGGATCTGGGTTCAAGTTGACCGGTGGCTTTGTAGTGGGTGGAAGAGGGGGCAATGGGCCCAGTCCAATGAGGATTTTCCTTAATCCATCCTTCCATTCGATCATCGGGCCCATTTGTCCATCCAAGCAAATCCCAGTATGATTGATTCTGACATCTTGGGGGCCACTATGAAGGGTATGAGTTTGCGATGGGCCCCTAATTCCATCTTGATCAATTCAGTCATCTGAGTGGCTGCCCCCCCAATTAAGCTTCCATCCACTTGCTCAAATTTGATTGGGCATTTTAGCGGGTTAGTCTTTATGTCCAATTGTTCAATGATGGGAAGTCTGATAATAACAGCTTCTAACTTCCCGGCTTCCCCATGTTTGGTACCACTAACTTAACCTTGACTGTAAAAGGTATGATGGGATCACTCACCATTGGGTCGTCTTCGCAGGTCGGTTCTCGGGCACGTGGTGGCGGTCTGGTGGTCCGTTTCTCCCATCTGTGCAGAGGGGGTTTTCCCAGCTGTGTTTGGGGAACCCGCCCCTGGCTGGAGGTCTTTCTTCATTTTTCTGACCTCTAATAGCTGGATTAGACTTCAACTGTAGAGCTTGTGGTACAGGAACAGGGGCCAGATAGTCTGTTGCTCTATGGCTGGCTTGGCCACACCGGTAACATTTCAGCACCCTGGTAGGTTGGGTACAAGCAGGTTCAGCTGATCCAGTCAGTGGTCTCCTAGCAACAATTCTCTTAGGCAGGGCTGTTGGAAGGGGTTTCCTGTGTGGGTTGAAGCTGCAATCTAAGCAATCTTCTGGATCAATGGCATTTTTAAAATAGTGTAAAGTCATTCTTTCAGGCCAATCCATGAGGTGGCTTGGAACCCTTCTAAAGTCCCAAATAAATTCTGACAAGGGTCACTTGCCTTGCCTCCTTTCCATTAACTTCTCTTCATTCTCTGCTACCCTGTCTGGATTTTCAAATCTGAATATTAATAACTGAATAAATCCGTTTACATCGCATAATTTGGGGGCTTGTTTGTTGTGTAGTTAGGCCACCCAGTCTGAATTATCCCCTTCATTCATCCCATTTATTATGGCCATAACCAAATTACACTCTGTGGTGTATTGATCTCCAAATTTTTCTATATGGGATCGGATTTGAGTGAGGAAGTAATTGAAATGTTCATGGCGGCCATTGAATACAGCCTCAAAGGGTATTTAGTCCTGACTGGTCGTAGTTGCAGAGGTGGCACAGGCCAGGCCCCTGCAGATTGTACTGGAATGAAAGGAACCAGCCTCGTGGTGTACATAGGCTGGGTAGGCCCCCTGTATCCTGGCTGGGTGGTGCCTCTGTGGAATACGGGTTCCTGTCTCGCTGCTGGTTGGGACTGCATTTGCGGTGGCCAGGAGGAAGATGGGTGTGGCCTGGTTCCCTGGTTGGGTGGAGGGGAAGTGGCTGCAGTCTGTTGTCTGGGCAACCCCCTTCAGACCAGTGCTGGGTTAGTGCTGGCTGCCATTGGCATTGAATCCACCTCTGGCCTGGATAAAATCCCCATCCTGGAGGGATACTCTCTGCAGGGGAAAAAATTCCCTCTGGAAAATGAGAGGATTGCCTTGGAGGCTGCAACATAACTCTGTCAGCTGATCCTTTCTGGCTTCCTCCAACTGGCATCTGTGTAGTCTCCTCCCTTCAATCAGGCAGAATAGCAATCTGCCTGGGGCTTGAGAAAGATTTCTCTTCAGCCAGCTTGGTTACCTCTGGGTTAAAACAACTTCTTGAGCTGAAACACTCCCAAACCTCTTTCCTCTACTGTCATTCTGAAAGCATCCATCATTTCCTCCAAACAAAGGCTTGCAGATTCAATTAATGTTCCGGAGTGAGGGCCCTCATACTCTCCCCCCACCTGCACATCTCCAACTTCGGCTGATTGTTGATAATTCTCCATCTCAGGAAAAAGAACTCTAGGGTATCAGCCAAGCCCCTTCAAAAAATAAAAGTTTGACTTGGGAAATAAATGCATCCAGAAAGTATCCATGATATCAATCACTCCAAGAAATTTCTCTCCAGTTGATTTATTTAGAAACAGATCTGGCATGTCAAAGGCAATTTCCCAACTGAAATTATTTTCACGCGTTACACAGAATCTATCTTCTCTCCTCCCTTCTCTCCTTCCACTTCTACACTTCATAAATCACGAAAACCAATTAACTGCAATTTAATTTAATGCAACTGGAATTTCTTAATATGACATACAGAATAACCTTGAAATTTTCAACTCCTCCAACTCTCTTAAAAATGTGGCAGCTGAATTTTAAGCTGACATACTACTCATTTAGTACCACTGTAAGTTTCAGTGGATCAGTGACCATGTATAAAATAATATAGAAGTGCTCATTTCTTTTAAATTCAGGTTGATCTTCTCACAAAATTTAGATGAGAATCATTATTCTGGGGCATATTTTTTTTTAATAAACCAGAGGCAAGGCTTGTGTCAAAATTATAACGATAAAATGAGAAATATAGAAGAAAGTAAAGAAGGAAGGAAGGAAGGAAGGAAGGAAGGAAGGAAGGAAGGAAGGAAGGAAGGAAGGAAGGAGAAGGAGAAGATAACTAACAAGAAGAAGAATGGACTCAGTTACAATGCATTGTTGGAAGACCTGAAAAACCAGGTTAGGGACCGAATCATTATTATGGAGAAAATCTATCTATGTGGTCACTAGAAGTTAATGCCACATAATATAATAATCAAAACATAAACATTACAGTAGCTACTCAATGCAGGAATGCTATGCATTCTAGGAGATTCAATATTTAAAAATCCTGCTGTGGATTTACAAGAGGAAAGGGGTATCATATATGCTTTAAGTATGACATCTTTTTTCATCCAGAACATATTATAAAATACTTAAGGGACACATAAACACAGATGTCATCACATTTTAAACAAAATCAATCTTGCTCCAAAGATAGCATAAGCTATTTTATATTTACATAGATGCTTTTATCCCACTTCTTCAACCCATAGGACTCTTAGATAAACTTTGAAATATGTTCAAACAATCAAATATAAAAACAAATTATGAACAATAAAATCACAATGGCAGACCAAACCATCATAAAAAAGTCTAACAATTGGAATTGAAAAGACTTTACCTTCATTGCCTTTCTGTAAACTGGAGAACTGGAGTTTCAAAACTAAATAATCTACATCTGGTCACTGTCCTTTTTTCTTATTAAAGCATCTGAAACTTAGCTTATTGTTTGAGGAATTTTATCTAACAATTGTGCTGGTGGAGGGGTTAATTTCATTTATAGCCTCCCCTGTAGAGATTTTCCTCACAGAAAGTATATTGTTTTCAGGTCTATTTAAATAATTAGGCAGCTTTTTGCTGAAGTGCTGCCAACAAAAGCAAAAAAATATTTGACAGCATATATGCAAGTTCTGGCTTAAGTGACTCACTTGATAAATGACTATACTGTAAGGATAAATACGTAAATGGACAGTTCTGATACTGTTGAGAAGTATGAATTAGTGCTGGAAATTTGTACTGGAACCAATGCTTTCTCATTTTTATATCAATAAATGATCAGGAATTATTGAAGTGGTTATTTTTGTTGATGATACCAAATTGTTCAGCATGGTAAAATTAAAAAAAAAAAGAGAGATTGTGAAGTGTTCAAAAATAATCTCTCCAGACCATAAAAATGAATTTCTAAATGGCAAATATAGCTCAGTGTGAACAATGTGAAATGATGCATGTTGATATAGATAATTCAAAGCTTATCTGTATATTAATGGGATCTAAAGTGTCAGAGAGGGACCTTGAGTCATGGTAGAGAGCTCAATGAAAATGTCAACCCAGTATGCAACTTCTGTAAAACAAGGCAAGTTCTCTGATTGAAATTATTTGGAAGGGAACTGAAAATAGAACTGCTGATATAATAATGCCCCTATAAATATATATGGTGAAACCATCCTTGGAATATGACATATTTTTTGTCACTGTACTGACACTGTACATACAGCAGTAGAAAAAATTGCAAAAAATAGCAGTCAAGATGATGAGGGACTTGCATTTATTACAGGACTTCCACTATAAGGATGGGTATAGCCATGAAGGATCGTTAGACTGGAATGAAGGATGTAAAGACAGCCGTGGGATGGATGGATGGACAGACAGACAGGCAGACAGATGAGAGGATAGATAGATAGATGAGAGAGGGGAAAAGAGTGATTTTGCATGACATAGATAACTTGGATAAATGGAAATTTTTCTGTCACACAAATAATAGTAGAAAAAATACACATTTAATCTAAATGGAGAGAAATTCAAGACAGATCATTTAATGAGTAAGGCAAAAGTCAGTAGTTTTTAGGCTAGAGTTAGAAACTATGCAAACACTTAACAACTACCCAACTTCAGGATAATCAAGCACAATTAAGAAAGTCAATTACTGAATGGGACAGATGGTAAGTAGAAAACTAAGAGTTTGAATCACCACTGGAATCAGAGGGACAGACATATCCGCACAGCAGTGGACAAGCAGTTGCTCATTTAGCTTCCTCCTTGCTGACAATAACAATGTTTAATCTAGAGCTGTGTCTTTGAGACCTCTCTTGACTTCTTGCCTAGATTCTGGGTTTTGCCATATAAAGTCTGGAGATTTACTGTTTGGTTTTGGTCACTCGGATCCAACCCCCTCAATACCCAAATTCATTACCATTAATATGAGAGGAAAGGCATTGTAGAATTGACATGATGGTTACTGTTGACTTTTGATCTAGTGGCCAATTACTTTCTTCAGTAATATTATCAAATGGCTACCCTGATGCACTATTCAGTTATGTAATGAATCATCTTGCTAACAAATGGGACAATTTGCCTAACAGGCAGGATTATCACAACTAGGGGGACTCATATTGTCCCTAAGATTTTTCAGTTCAAAAAATATGATGGAATCCAAATAAATTTAATTTCATTCTTGCTTAGTTCCTACTATATCCCTGGGATTAATTGATTCCCCATGTGAACCTCATATAATTCATAAGTGGCCTACAATGATATAATTTGTGGTCAGTATAGAATTATATTGTTGAGTTTCAACAGCCAACACAGGATATAAGTTAAAACAAAAAAGGCTTTAATCAGCTAGTTCAAAGATGGGCTAGCTTTTGAAACATACAAGAAGTGCATTTATTAAGTTACTCAGACATCATGACTAGATTGAAAAGTCACGGAATCTCTAGAGAGTTGAGACATGAACGGAAGGCACTACTACAGATAGATCTCAATTTACAACTAATTTGGAAACAGAATTTCAGTCATTAAGTAAAAGGAGCACTTCACTCCAGGACTGTAATCCCAATGGTTCTCCCATTTGCAATCATAGAGTGACTACAATGGTTATTAAGCAGATAGAGTTGACTGCCAAAAGAGGGCAGAAGACTCCACTCCATGTGCATGAGGGAACTTTGATGGGGACCTTTAAGATCCAAGCTTCTTTTTTCCCCAGTCTCCTGAAGGAATTGCCCTCCCCTCTATGCTCAGAAGGGAAATCCAGTGGAGAAAATAAGCAAGGATCTTCATTATTTGAACTTTCTTTTTCCAGACCACTGCAAGAGTCACCCCTCTCCCCCATGCACAAGAGGGGAAGGGAAATCCTTCAACAGGTGGCAATTTGCAACCTTCCCTGCCAGCTTCTCCATTGACTTCCTGGTCAAATGAGGATCACATGATTGCTGCCTGTTCAATGTTTTTTTAGGGTTGAAACTATTAATGACTGTGGGTGTGTTTCTCAGGACCCAACAAAGAGTGACTGGAACCTCAAAAACTCACTAAGCACTCCTCCAATTTTATTTTATTTCCCTAGGTGCTTTTTCTAACAGTCTTTCCCTAATTTTTGAAGTCTTACCTAAACTAGACCTCAAAGTGCTTACAATTTGATTGTACTTATTTTATTTTATTTGGGGGGGGGCAATAACAGTTTTTTGTATATCTGAGCTGGGACTATAGACCTTCTGAGTTTAAGCTTAGGCTTTGATTATTGCCATGTAAGTTCTAGAACTGAGCATGACAAAAAAAAAATACTTTTTTTTTTACGTAGCATGTAATTAAACTGTGGTAAAAGTTATAGAAAGGACAAGCAACTGGGATGCTTTTAAAAAGGGAATGGACTGGTTAATGGAGTATCAGTGGCTAATATTGGTAGCTGTTCATTACTTCCTCAATCATATGCAGTATGATGTAAATACTGGTTGCTGGGAAATGGAATCCGAAGGAGGCTATCAACAATCTGCTGCTCAGTCTTATGAGCTTCCCAAGGGCATCCATTTGGCCACTGTGAGACAGAATGTGGACCAGATGGGCTTAATAGCCTGAAAAAAAGTTCTTTTTATGAAATTATGCATTTAGTGCAGATATAAAAGGAGAAAAAAAACACAGAGGAAGAAAATATCTTGACTAACTTTGTTTTTCACAATGTCTTGTCAACTACAACATCAAAGTAATCTTGAGTACAGAATGATTTCGTGAAGAATGCATCAGAACACACACAAAAACGTGCCATCTATTTGGTATGTGCTACTCACCATTGTTACTATTGTCATCCACTAAAATAATCTCTTTCAACAAATGAGCAGGAGTCCTGTCGATTGCAGAATGAATGGACCGTAGAATCACTGAAAGGGCTTCATTCACAAATATGAAAACAATGCTGACCTCAGGAAGATTCTCTGGAAAGGTGAGATTCTTGCACCTTTGGGAAGGGAAAAGACAATTTAGTCTTTATTGAAATATTTAAAATTGCACATACTTGAGAAACTCCAGGTGATTCCAAACTTAATTTGAAAGAACCCCGTAACAACAATATAAACATATTCAGAGTCAGTGGCTCACCTAAAGCTCTGCATATGTTTCTTTATTGAATATATACTTAAGCATTTGAGATATGGCTTAAAATATGTTGATGAACAAGGATTTCTCAGATGCCATATATACCCAAACATTCAATTTTTCTTGCCTCATGAAATATTATTTCAATCTTGATTAGTTCCTGACTGGCTGCTGGGAAAGGCATACATATTTTATTTAGATTCTTTAAACTATATGACAATCTTTCAGCTCTTACTGTTATATCCCTGAAGATTGTCATGACTTGAGCTGAAGTATACTTTTCTCCAGTGTCATCCTACTTCAGACAGATTACAAAAGAGTATTAATTACCCCCAGTCAACTGGATCTTTAGCCCCCAAACAGGAATTGATTTCTGGAAACTCATCATTCTCCACAACTTGAAAAGAAACATGATCTTTAAAACAGCTGGTCATGCATAGCTTGAAACTGTCAAATGGCAGCAGTTCAAAACAAGGGTAAAAAAAGATTAAAGCTTAGATATGATCATTCAATGGGTTCTTATACACACTTTTCTCCTTATTAACCCAAATTAAATTATTTAAGATGAATGTAATGCTGCATATTTTAATCATGACCCTAATTTTGTGAAGAGTTTGGCTTGTTTTGACTAGTTGATTTTAATATACTTGTTAACACAAGAGATAGTCAAAGCTATCTCTTTGGAGAAAATCTCTAAACAGAGATTAACAGATATATTTTCAGTATTACTGTATTTGTGAAGGTATAACATATTAAAATAAGAGTACCTTCTATATTTATAATCCCCTGAACAACTTTCAGTTCTGTCTATGTGATGATTTTCAAAATAATGCACAAATTCAAATGAACTGTTATGATTGCCAGAAAAAATGCATGCAAAAGGATACTATTTCAAACACAATTGGCAGCAAAGGGGAAAGTACTGAGAAGGTTGTTTCATAAGTATTCATGTATAAATCAAATGTGTTCAGGATGGTATTACTGTTGTTCCTCATAATGGAAGAAGCATAGCAAGCGGCATGCAGATAGTTCGCTTAGAATAATGAGAAATTATTCTTCCATATTAAGCTAACCATTTGCAATCTGTTGTCAAATACATTTCCATTACAAAAATGGAATTCTTGTAATTCTAATTCAGAATTACTGAATTCTGTTTTGCTTTCTATTAAAATGCAAAGTTCTCCTACAGAAGCTACCGAACAACTATAGATGTGGCAAAGCTATTTGGCATCCTAAGCCTTTTCAGTTCAGATAAATGCACCTTTTAAATGGCAAGAATAGGGAGGAAGATCATATGTACATCTTTTCTGTATTGCTCCAATTCTAGTATATATGATTTACTACGAGCAATTTTTAATGTTTTTTTAATGCACAGTGTTGTGCTTGCGATTTATTTTTATTTTTTTAATGTTCTTCTGTGTTCACTGATCTAATTGAAACTGCTCAATTATATCAGAGTCAGAGAAGAAATTGAAGAATAAATTTGCAGTCATTTTTTTGGATGACAGACTTCAAATGAGGTACTGGTTGGGGAAAGGGACAACATGTCAGGGAACACCAGGATAATTTTGTGATGGAAAGAGAATAAAAGCAGAGCAAAGCACTGCACATCAGAACAACTAGACAGAAGAACATTTTTTTCCCGAACACCATCACTCTGCTAAACAAATAATTCCCTCAACACTGTCCAATTATTTACAAAGTCTGCACTACTATTACTATTAATCTTCTCATCAGTCCTTATCACCCATCCCCTCCCACTTCTGACTATATAACTGTAACTTTATCACTTGTATCCTTATGATTTATATTGACTGTTTCCTAGTATGAATTGATTGCTTAAGGTACCCTATGACTATTATTAAGTGTTGTACCTGATGATCCTTGACTCTTGATCTTTTCTTTTATGTATATTGAGAGTATTTGCACTAAGTCAAATTCCTTGTGTGTCCAATCACACTTGGCCAATGAAATAATTTTAATTCTAATTCTAAACAACAACAATAACAGAACAAATTAGCAATAAAAGCCATCATGCAGGCAAGTACTAGGAAGCGGATGTAAGGACTGACACCAGACGTTGAGAGAAGAATATGAAGTGGGCTACAGCAAAAAAGAGAAAAAGGCCTCAATTCATGCTTTTAACTATATTTAATAGAAAAACCTTGGATAAAATATTACAAATAAAACACAAGGCATTGCATAATGAAGTTTGGCGGTAACAGTGAAGGATGCATGTCTGCTACCACCAATTAATCATCCCATCAATAAGAACAGCTTGGGCTTCACTTTCAGGAGCATCTTCTTCAGGTAAACTTTGCCTGTACTATATGGGCAAGTAGAAGAGGATGGTCTGGGTGAAAGAGACCCAGATAATGTAGCTCTTTCTCTGTGAAGGAGATTTGTCCTCTGAGATCATATATTACATGTTCCTATCCAATAACATGTTGAAAGTCAAAACAACCATCTTCAGGAAGGCAACTGGACCTACCTGATAGCACTTTTAAAGTTCAGGGGTCAGATGCTGCCAATTCAGACCAGTTTGGGCGAACCCATAGTTCTGATGATCATTTGGCCTGCTCACTTGTCCCCACCCTATCCTGTCCTTTATTTCCTGCTTTGTAGCTCATCTCAATAGTGCAGCATAGTTGACTCCCGCCCCCTCGCTGTTCTATTTACCCTTGCTGACTTGGAAGGTAAGCACCTGAGCTTCTAAATGCTCCATTTTAGGAACTGCATGTATGCTTAGGTGTGTTGGTGCACTCACCAAACCGGTTGTTAAACTGGCAGCATTCCACCACTGTACAGGTTGGTCCAATTTTTGCAACTGGAAATAGTAGTATAATGAGAACAGACTCTCTATGACTCTGGTTATAACATTAATCAAAATAATAACTCATGAAATGTGTATGCCACCCTAACTCCCAGAGACTCTGGGCAGTTCTTCCTGAGATTGGACTATTATCCATCTAAATAATACAGATATAATCATTATGAAGAGAAAACAGCTCACAAAGAGCTTAACAATCTAATATAGCTGTAGGCCACATAACAGACAGAGAACAAATAATCAAGAAAGAAACTTGAAACATTTCAGCAGAAAGAAATAGGTTCTCTTAGATACAGTCTACATTTTCTTTACATATACCTTTTTCTTTTTTCTTCCAACTGTGCTCAGAAAAAATATTACAAGTGAAATTTAAAATAAAATTCCTCAGGATAAATTGCAATAATTTGAAGGCTAATATCTATTAAGATTCAACATGCTGCTAAGAAACCAAGGCTATTCAATAAACCTCATGAGGGATGAGATATTGCAGTATAAATTTTGCTAATGTTTAACATACTGCAAAAAAAGTAGCATGTCCATTATATTACCAGTTTGCTTAATATTTGTAGGCTAATGAATACTATTCAATGAATTAATAAGCTAACCAGGCTACTGCTATATGTTCAGCTCAGTAAGTAAGAAACCAACTTTCAATATGCCTTCATTTGTCAATATCAGTGCATAAGTAAAGCATAAGGTTTAGATTATCCACATGATTTTAAAAATGAGAAAAATTATTGAATATTAAAATTATTGCCAAAAGGTCAAGGTATAATGCAGATATAATGATTTCACACTGTCGCTTAAGGCACTGTCACACTGCCCAACGGATGCAAAACGTTTGTAAAAAGGACACAGCGGAGGAGAAAAATGTTCCATGCGTTGTTATCCGCTCTCAAAAGGGGCAAAAATTTGCATAAGCAGAGCGGATAACACGGAAAGGAACAGACGGGGGGAGGACGCAGAGCGGATGGAAAGCGGATGGAAGCGGATGCAGAGTGGATGCATAGCGGATGACGTGGATGCGTAGCTGCATCCGCTTTTATACTTTCTCCGTCCGTGCTACTAATGCTGCGCGTCCGTTCCGCTTCCTCCCTGCATCCGTTTACCGCTGGAACGGATTTGAGTTGCACGGATGCACAGCGGATGCCTAGCAGATATAGCAGATGCGTAATGGATGCAGAACGGATGTCCCCGTATGCCTAGAGGATGCAGAACGGATGCATTGGATACATTTTCTGCTCAAAAGTTTTGAGCAGCTCAAAACCTTCTGAGCGGATGAAATGTCAATAGATGGATGCTGGACGGATAGAGATGAAGCAAAACGGAGGCAGTGCGTACAGAACGGAAGCATCGCGTTAACCAACGGATGGCAAGTGTTTTTCTCCGTTTTACATCCTCTTTCCATCCGTTGGTGCAGTGTGACAGGGGCTTTAAGCAACTTCTAGTATAGAGTTAGTATATTTCTGGTTTCTTTTTTCTTTTCACTCTCAGACAAAACATTAATCTGTAACATTATCTTTGCCATTTAAATGTTAATATACTTTATTGAAAGCCAAGACAAGAATTGCATTAAATTACTTTTATTCTTTTACAACAACAATGAAGACCTTATCTTCCACTCAAAAGTATTGGTCTGAATTCCCATCATCCCTTACACTGATCTTGCTGGTTTGATGTTATTATAGATGTTAAAACTCAACAATATCTGGAATATCACATTAAAACTCCCTTTTTATGACCCTATAACCTCTTTATTATTCGTGGTAGAGTTGGGGTGACTGGCTGGAGCTATGCGTTTACTGGCTGGATGCCCTTCCTGATGCCACATGGTGTTCACAGCAGATTTTTTCTCTTTGCGCCCTAGGAGATATATGAAATATATGTTGCTACCTAGTATTGAACTCTCAACCTTCCAAGTGGGATGCAAGAATCTTCACCACTAGACCAATCTGCCGCTCAACTGGGGATCACATTACTTGACTTGTTATTTTAGGGTAAGATAGGGTATTAATGAAAGGAAATGCAGGGGTCATTAAGTGTGACCTCATGTGACTGTGACTTCTAACTTTCTTGTGATTTCCAACTTGACTTTGCTTATGGGAAACTGGCAGGAAATGTTAGAAATAATAATCATGTAACTATGGCTCACTGAAACATCATAATTGTAAACTAGATGCTGAGTGCCAAAAATTGCAATTGCATAATTGTGGGGTGCTTACACTGACAGAACTCCAAGAACTAGTTGTAACTTCCACTCATTCATTGCCATCATATTTTTAAATGGTCATTAAATGAGGATGACCTGTATTTTTGAGTGCATAACTAACCCCCATCCTTTCGCACATGTCATGGTTTGGACAGTATCTGAGGCCTATTTTCTACTATTTTTACTTGACCCATGATTAAACAAGAAAATATGTAGTAATCCAATTCCCCATTTCATCTAAAACAATGAATATCAGTTCATAAAAAGTCATATTTGTAGGAAATGATCAGCTGAGCCCAAGAATGGGGTCAAATGACATCATCAGTCTGAAGTTCCAATGCCCCCAAAAGAGATTTAAGTCCAGTTCCCTTGAAGTCTTATCTGCCTTGACCATTATCAGTAGAATAGATTCTTGTTTATAGTTGAAACTCACAGTGCTTATAGTTTATAGTTGAAACTCACAGGTAAACCAAGATGCTGCCTTCACTGAACTCATATATCATCTGTTTAGAGCAAAATATATTACCTGAAATGTGTATTGAATGCAGAATCTAGAAAAAGAATAATTTATATTCAGACTGGGGATTGTGACAACCTCAGGAAGGAGGTGACAGTATCCTCATGAATCAGATCATTTATCAAACGATCCTCAAATAAAATGCTTACATTCAACTAGGATGTTCCAATCTCTTTCTTTATATTTTTCTTATTTCCTATAGCCTTATTACTTTCTAATTTATTTTGAGTTTATTCTTATAGCAATGATTCTAACAATTACTTTACCACTCATCAAGTCATCTTATTCTATCTACCACAGTGTCTTTTATCTGTAGCATATAATATTATCTTGTTTAATCCAATAGCTATAAATTCTTACCCTATCTTTGTGACAGCCAGCATTTATAGAAACAAATCTTCATCTAATCTTAAATACATTCTCAATAGTCTACTTCCTTATACCTTTTACTGTATTCATTTGTACAAGTTTCATTTGTACAAGTGGAAGATGCAAGCAATATCTTATATTATAAGTTATAATATAAATTATGCTACAGTATAAATTACCTTGGTAGAATGAAATAAAACATACATATTGAACTGAACTACATTTAAAAGATAAAGGTTTTCCCTGCCAATCAAAGGCAAAACTCTAGATGAACTGAAAAAATATGAGCCCAGGATATAATATAATACTATGTGCACCCATTGTATTACATACCACTGTTTATTCCCCCAATAAATTATGTCCATTTTACAGTGCATTTTAAGTAAGACAGAAACAGTTTACACTTCAGCAGAGATCAAAAGCAACCTCTGATATAGATAGATAGAAAGAAGAAATCAGTGTCATGAAAGTAACTCAGATAAAATTAAGATGAAATAGGATAGCAGCTTGAGTTTAAAAGATTAAAAAAAAAAAAAACAGAAAGAGAAGCACTAGCACCATTAAAGGATGGGGATTATTCAACAAAATAAAATTGTACTGTTGAATATACAGTGTAAAAGTTACTGCCTATGAATCAGAAGGGGGATTATGGAGAATAAATGGCACAGGAGAGTTAAAGCATTTATTTCCCTTAAGTGTTTTAAGAGGAGATTGGATAAGTATCAATAGGGAATAGGGAATGGTTTCAGCAGATTACAAATTTTTTCCACAGAAGACTGAACAAGATAGTCTTCTGTTCTTTTCTATGATTATTAGATAGGGATTTTATACATCCATACGAAAGTCTCTTATGAATATCAACATTTTTTTTAAAAAAAGAACAATTTTGTCCTAAACCAGCTGCATATTTATTTTATTTGTTTTTTGCCTTTATTATTTTTTACAAATAACTCAAGGTGGTGAACATATCCAACACAGCTATTTTCCTCACAAAAACAAATAACTGTGAGATGAGTTGAACTGAGAGAGTGTGATTGGCCCAAAAGTCACCCAGCTGACTTTTATGGTGAAGGCAGGACTTAATGCCTTAAGGACTTATGCTAACAATAAATGAATTCTTGTTATCTAAATTGTTTATTAGCCTATTTTTCATTACCATTTAAGGCTATTTGGAGCTCTTTTTTAAAAGGAATTTACTTCAGAGAAATGGGAAGAAATACACCTATTTTTATCTCGTCTTCTTGTAAAACATTGGGTTAATTTGGACTAAACATAGTTCCTTTGGTATATAGTAAAATGTAAGAGAGAACAGATTAGTAGCAGGGATTAGGAGCTGTTAAAATACAATCAATTACATCATGAACTCACAAAGCACTCACATCTAAGAAAACTTATTTTCCTGATATCAGGGAGTACCTATTTTGAGGGGAAACAGTAAACAATCTCTAGAAATGATTCATCAGAAACCATAACATTGTGATTTGGATTGAAATATGTTGTTTCAATGAAACAAGATATTGTATATTTAATGGAACTTTGTCTGATCAGACAAAATTCCATTAAATCCAAAGTCTACTATTCCAGTTCCATTAAATCAAAGATTTACAGTATTATAATGGTGAAAGGGGTGCAGATTATTAGTTTGTGAATTATTCTCATACATTCTTAATGAAGCTGAATGCAGTTGCTATTTCCATTTTGTCCTTTCATTGTTTTTGAAATTAAAATTAAATTTTAAACTAATACAAATTCAAATCTTAAAATAGCAATAAAATGATCTTAACATTAAAATATGAGGGACAGCAGAACTAAAATCAGTGCCACCTTTAATTTATTATAGCCCCAACCCTCTAGAACAAGGCAAAATTGCCTGAGTTTCTTAGCTAGTTAATCCAGTCAAGCCTAGTAGTCGTAGATTATTTATGGATCTTGATTATGAATCTTGATGCAGAAAAATCCACCACATCTAGCTCAAAGTTTCCCCTTTGCAATAGAAGTTAAGGATGCCCATTTTTTCAGCCAACCCATCAATCAAATCCCGTACTTGCAACCAGCCCAAAAGCAAATTTTATTTGGCTTGAGACACATTTATATTGATGCAGTTTGCAAAAATAAGCTTTTATTTTAAATGCATTTTAAAAAAAAGTTTTGAAAGGGAACTATCAGAACTTTTTGAACCATATTCGAGCCAGGTAACAAATCCTAGAGGAGCAGAGACCTATTTTAGTTCATGCAGCACGCTAGTTTTTATATGCAAATGTTGCATTTTATTTCAAATGCAAAGGTAAACATTAGTGAAAAAAATCAAGTCTCTCTGATGCAAAAAAAGAGAAGTTTATGTTGGCTTGTCCCTTTATTCCATACATCCTCACTGGGAATGGATCATATGCCTCATTCACTTTCCTTTGTTCTCTTCAACTACAGCATTTTCCCAAAATTTATGTCAGTTGAAAATGTTATCTCTGCCATACAGATGCACTATAGGGAATCCAGTCAGGAACAGAGAGTTATTATCCAGCTGAATTAAAATAATCAATGTACTTTTGGCCAAGTGTAGATTCTTAACTCTACAATTAATACTTTGCAACATTTTCTTGAAGATGAAATCTAGATAACTGCATTTCCTACACCTCTGACGTCCCAAGCTTAACTTGCACATCAGTTCACACTGATGGGGTACCTGGGAAAGTACTCAAAGCATGTGCTGACTAGCTCACAAGTGTGTTTACAAACATTTTTAACTTTCTCTTACACAAGCCATTGTTCCATCTTGTCTCAAAGCCTCCATTATTATTCCAGTTCCCAAAAAGCCCTTTCCTGATACTTTAAATGACGATAGACCAATAGCTCTCACACCCATAATTTTGAAGTGTTTTGAGAGATTGGTCTTAAAATATATACAAGATTGCCTCCCATTAAACCTTGACCCATACCAGTTTGCCTCTCGGAATAACAGATCCACAGAGGATGTTATTGCCATGGCTCTCCACGTTGCACTGAATCATCTGGAGAGTAGTGGGAGCTATGTAAGAATGGTTTCGTTGATTATAGCTCAGCTTTTAATACCATCATTCCAGATATACTGATTAAGAAGTTGCTAGAATTGGGCCTCTCCACTCACATCTGCTGTTGGATAAAGGACTTTCTTACTAACAGACCCCAAACTGTTAGGATTGACAGCTATTTTTCCTCCACTCTTGCTCTCAGCACTGGCTCTCCACAAGGTTCTGTGCTGAGCCCCCTTTTATATTCATTCGAAATCTATGACTGCACTCCCTCTTGTAACAGATAACAGATAATTAGAGTTGGAAGGGACTTTGTAGATCATCTAGTCCAACCCCCCGCCCAAGCGGGAGACCCTACACCATTTCTGACAAATGGCAGTCCAATCTCTTCTTGAAAGTCTAAACTGATGGCGCTCCCACAACTTCCGAGGGCAAGCTGTTCCATTGGTTGATTGTTCTCACTGTCAGAAAGTTTCTCCTTATTTCCAGGTTAAATCTCTCCTTGTTCAGTTTCCATCCATTATTCCTTGTCTGGCTTACAGGCACTTTAGAAAATAGCTTGACCCCTTCCTCCCTGTGGCAGCCCCTCAAATATTGGAAGACTGCTAGCATGTCTCCCCTGGTCCTTCTCTTTACTAGACTAGCCAAGCCCAGTTCCTGCAACTGTTTGTTGTATGTTTTAGCTTCCAGTCCCCTAATCATCCTGGTTGCTCTCCCCTGGACTTTTTCGAGAATCTCAACATCATTTTTATAATGTGGTGAACAAAACTGGATGCGGTACTCTGGGTGTGGTCTTACTAAGACTTTATAGAGTGGTATTAGTACTTCCCTTGATCTTGATTGTATCCCTCTGTTAATACAATTTAGGATTGCATTAGCTTTTTTGGCTGCTGCTGCACATTGCTGACTCATATTTAGCTGGTTGTCCACTAAGACTCCAAGATCCCTCTCGCAGTTACTGCTATTGAGCCTGGTTTCACCCAGTCTATATGTGTACCTCTGGTTTTTCTTGCCGAAGTGTAGGACTTCACTTTTCTCTACACTGAATTTCATTTTGTTAGATATGGCCCAGTGTTCTTGTCTGACAAGATCCATCTGGATCTTGAGCCTATCTTCTTGGGTGTTAGCTATTGCTGCCAGCTTAGTATCATCTGCAAATTTGGTAAGTTCCCCTTCTATTCCCTCATCTCAGTTGTTAATGAAGATATTGAAGAGTACTGGGCCTAAGACGGAACCTTGTGGCACCCCACTGCTTACTTCCCTCCATGTAGACTTAGACCCATTAAGGACTACTCGTTGAGTACGGTTTGCCAGCCAGTTGCGAGTCCATCTGGTGGTGGTGCTATCTATTCCACTTTTTTCTAGCTTACTAAGAAGTAGGTTGTGGTCTACTTTGTCGATTGCCTTGCTGAAATCTAGATATATTATGTCCACAGTATTTTGTTGGTCTACTAATTTAGTCACTTTGTTGAAGAATGAAATGAGATTGATTTGGCATGATTTGTTTTTAACAAAGCCATGCTGACTGCTAGTTATTACTTTACTTGTTGCTAGATGTTGGCAGATCTGTTTTTTTATTATCTTTTCCAGTATCTTCCCAGGTATTGATGTTCGGCTGATTGGTCTATAGTTTCCTGGGTCTGGTTTTTTTTTCCTTTTTTGAAGATGGGAACCACATCAGCTCTTTTCCAGTCCTCTGGTAGTTCCCCGGTACTCCAGGATTTTTGAAAGATATGGTACAGTGGTTCTAAGATGACCTCTGCCAGCTCCTTTAAAATTCTGGGATGTAATCCATCAGGTCCTGGACATCCATCAGGCCAACAGACAGATTGGTCTGTCTTTTACAATTATGTTTTTGATGGGTTGAACTATCGTTTCTTTTTGCATGAAGACAGATGCAAAGAATGAGTTAAGCAGTTCTGCTTTCTCTCTTTTGCCTGTTACTTCCTTGCCATCTTCTCTCTATAGTGGACCAACTGTTTCCTTGATTTTTTTTTCTTGTTATTTATATGTTGGAAGAAACTTTTTTTTATTATCTTCGACTTTTGTTGCAAGTCTTTGTTCGTTCTGAGCCTTTGCTACCCTGACTTCGTCTTTGCAGATTCTGGCTATCTGCTGATATGCTTCCTTAATTGTATGTCCTTCTTTCCATTTTTTTGTCCTTGTCTTTTTTTTCTTTCAATTTGCCAGAAAGATCTTTGTGCACTAACTCTATAATAAAATTTGCAGAAGACACCACATTGGTGGGATTCCTATCAGAAGAAGACGAAACAGCCTATAGGTCAGAGGTTGTCAGACTGGTCTTGGGGTGCAAGAGTCATAATCTCGACCTGAACATTAAAAAGACCAAATAATTGATTGTAGACTTCAGACTATGCAAAGCAGAGCCTCTCCCACTATATATCAATGGAGACTGTGTGGAAAGAGTTCATAGTTTTAAATTTCTAAGAACTCATATTTTTGACAATCTTGCTTGCTCGGTCCACACTATGGCCACTGCAAAGAAGGCCCAACAGCGCCTGCCTTTCTGAGGTTGCTGAAAAAGAGTGGTCTGAGTGACAAGTTGCTGGTTACTTTTTACCATTCTACCATCGAGAACATTCTGGCATACTGTGTAATGGTGTGGTATGCTGGATGCTCTGCAGTGGATAAGAAGATGCTCTAGAGAGTTACAAACACAGCACAAAAAATCATTGGTTGCTCTCTTTCTTCTTTGGAAGAGATTGAGAAGACCAGACTCCTCTCTAGAGCACAAAAAATCTCCACAGACAATCTCATCCTGGTCATTCAAATTTCAAATTATTAGTGTCAGGGAGATGTTATAGGTGTCTAAAATGAGGACTAATAGACTGAGAAATAGTTTCTTTCCCAAGGCAATAATAGTCTTGAATCAAACAGTATGTTTGTGATTTAGTTCTATGTATAAAGTGGAATTTTTAAACTAACTTAATATATGTTTTAAATAGGTTTTAGATTACGTTTTTTATTATTATTATTATTATTACTTTAAATTTTTTACTTTTTAAATACTGTGTAGTATGTGTGTGATGTGATTGGGGCACTGTGCTGGAGTAGCTTTCAAATTTCATTGTATTTGTACAATGCAATGACAATAAAGGTATTCTATTCTATTCTATTCTATTCTATTCTATTCTATTCTATTCTATTCTATTCTATTCTATTCTATTGCCGAGCTGACATCTAATTTCATAATGAATAGAGAAGCTGTTTTACTCACATCTCAAAACCTCTCAAGTTTTATCAAACATATTTGTCTCACACAGCTTCCACAATTTGTTGGCCATTACGAAGAAAAAAGAAAAAAAACCCAAGTTCCTGTTCAGATTAATATTACCTCATCGCTTTGGATGTTGACTTTCTTATATGGTATAATGATATAAATAACTTGTATGACTCAAAGTGGATTTTAAAATTACATCTGTAACCCCTATCTCATGCACCACATAAGTCCCTTATGATTTGGGCAGCAGGCATAGGAAATGAGAACTGATTCTCAGAGGTGTCATATTATCCTTAGGTGGAAAGAGCTATTAGTGTGGTTGCTTTCCAAGCTCAATTAGGAAGTTTGCCCTGGTATACAAAGGTTTTCTTGGTATAGTTGTAAGATTTCTGTAGATCCACTTTCTGCCTTAAAGCCTGCTGTATATATTTATATATTCTGTGGAATACTTTTTAAAGGTCTCAGGTTGTGTATCTTTAAAATGCCAGATAATTCTGCTTTTTCAAGAATGGAAAAATGTAGGGGTTTACATTTTGAACAAACAGCTTCCAGAACTGAAGCCCTTTCCTCTAAAGTCTATCATTTTGACCCAGGGGTTTTAGAGATCTATGCTGCTGTTTCATGATTGTTTACATGTGGTTTTTAAGGTTTACATATTTGTATAATAAGTTACCAAGAGCCACATTGTGTGATTAGTATGTGTGATCTTGACAGCCATAGAAATTCATCATTGTTTGACTGCGCATTTGGGATCTCGCACAGGAACATTAAAGAAATAATTACTTGAGGGTCCTTATAACATGCTTTCACTCACTTGAAGTATTTTTTCTCTAATGGGTACCATGTATGTGTTTCATATCTATTTGAAACTCATTGAATGTATTTTGTTTTTTGATTTTGGTATCCTCAAATCAGTCTTGACCCCTGCTGACTGCTTGGACCAATCCTTGCAGTTTTCTTGGCAATTTTGGAAGTAGTATGCCATTGCCAGCTTCTTAGGGCTAAAAGAAAGTGACTGGCCCAAGATGGTTTGTGCCTGATGTGGGACTAGAACTCACAATCTCATTTGCTGCCTTAACCATTACACCAAGGTGGCTTCTATTGGGGGGG
>BLBF01000017.1:16902179-16913033 GCA_015471245.1 Laticauda colubrina | reverse complement strand
AAAAAAAAAAAAAACTATGTACTGTTGCAAAGTTTAAATGGCTCATCAATATCCAGGTTGATTCAGGTCAAACTGTACGATGCTATAGATCACTAACAAAGCATTCATATCATAAGGTGATTCTGAAAATGCTGAACTAACTTGAGCAGCTCTAAGCTTGCAGTGCTGTTTAATATTTGTATCCACTCCTCATTCCTGCCCACAGAATAAGGTCAGCAAGCAGAAAGTGTATGAGAAGTGACTCAGACTAATTCATTCTCTCCTTATGTACTGCTTTTTGCACAGAAAACAAAATTCAATATATACAGCTGCTTATCTCACATACATGACGTTTGGTGGCTCTCACTATAAAAAAAAGCAAAATATATAGTAAAAAGTAAACAACTAAAATAAAAACCATTTTAAAAAATCAAAACAATCCATAATCCATAACAGTTAATTTGCAGCAGAGTACAGTCTATACTATTGCTAATATAGACAGTATAACAGACTCCATACCACCTCTGGATCTCAATGTACAATGACAAAACCATGTACTAAGGGCCTTCCTAAATTTAACAGGGCAGGACTCAATATTCAGAAAGAATAATATTCTAAATGGTGGATTCTGCAACAGAAAGGGACCTGTTGGGATGACATTTTTTGGTAGACAGGACTCATAAGATGCATCTTCTGACAGACCTAATGGGATGGGTAGATGTAACTGGGAAGAGGCAGTCCCTCAAATAACTTGACTGCACGCTATGTTCAGCTGTATAGATCATAACAAGCATTCTGAACTAAAGCCAGAAATACACTGGCAACCAATGAATCAGTGAACTGTACTAGATAATACTGATTAGTTGGTTGATTGTGGATGGATTGTGTGCAATCAAATCATTGTTGATTCTTAGCAATCACATAGGTTTTCTCCATAACTATTTGTCCCTAACCTGATCTTTCAGATCTTCCAACTTATACTCATTGTCACTGTAATGAACTTGTAGATGATGATGATGATGATGATGATGATGATGATGATGATGATGATACTAAAAAGAGCTGGATACAAGAACAAAGACCTGCAAAGAGAAATTGAATAATTGTGGCAAAAGCAAGCAAACAAAAGTAATACCAATAGTAATAGGTGTCTTGGGTGTAATCCCAAAACAACTGCTTGAGGGAGATGGGAGGTCCAGAAACATGAAATAGAAAGAGAGAGGGAGAGAGGGAGGGAAGGAGTAGAGAAAGAGAGAGAGGGGGGACAGAGAGACTGGAGCATCACTTGAACATCATTGACATTGACAAAATCATCTTCAGTCAATTGCAAAAGGCAGCTTTACTTGGAACAGCTTCCATCCTGTAACAATATCTGTAACACCATCAAACATCCACCTCTAAATTGAGTAGATAAAAATGAAAAATCCAGTCTGAACATCTAGCTGATTGTATGATGAACCATTATCTCCTAACAAGGCATTATTTTAACATGGTTGTGGACTCATGATCTGAAGAAGATGAGAACTATGTGAGAGGTTCAAAGTTACTGGACAGGTCTCATCATTTTTGATGAAGAATGTCTTTCCCACAAACAATATAGTAAGCCATAACTTACAGAAACCTATAATGGATCAATCATTGTCCAGGTCAACAAGTACTGTGCTAAGTGTTGGAGTTCCTGAGCATCAGAAGACAATTGGGTGACAGAACTCATGACTGTTGGCTGACCAAACAGGGTCAGCAGCTGCAGAAGTACTGGAAAGAACGTCGTTTACTTGTCACAAATACACAGGGATTGAAAACAATAATGATCTGTTGTTAAAGATCAAGTCCAACAAGAAGAGGATTTCTAAAAAAGAATGAACCATTTCTGGAAATAATAACTTGAAGCACTGGAAAGCAGAAAAGTAACATTCATAGCCAAGAAAATCAGTAGCTATGAAGGTTGAATTGCACATTATTGGCAGAATCTCCATTTTCAATCAAACCACAAATGTTTCTATAAACTCATCAGTGGAGAGACTGCAATGAATCAGCCAACAACTGATGAAGAAGAAACAATGCAATTCTAGGTATACCTATGGGACATCACAAAGAAATACAATAAAATGCAGCTTGGATAAAGGAGATGAAGAAGGGGGGGGAAAGAAGAAGAAAAAGAGACATGGTAAGGGAAAGTATTACATGGCCAATATATACAAAAACAAGTTGGCAAAGCAGATAATAAAAAGACCTGGCAATGGCCAAGAGTAGGAAAGATTAAGAAAGAGATAGAGGGGCTAATTCTGGTTGCACATGATTAAGCCTTAACAACAAATGTATACAAATCTAGAACTGAAAAGAAAGCAAGAGATAGCAAATGTTGCCTCAGCAAAGAAACTGAAGAAACATTGGACCATCCAGTCAGCTGCTGCTAGAAGATGACTACAAACAACCATATGATAAATGTCTATGGAAACTCTCAGTCCCAAAGGTGCTTTTTTCAAGCAGCAACTGGACTTTCTGGTTTTTCTTTGAAGATGTTTCACTTCTCATCCAAGAAGCTTCTTCAGCTCTGATTGGATGATGGGGAATGGAAGGATTTTTACCCCTTGCGGACAGCTAGTCATAAGAACATGTAAGTATCCCAAGTGGGCCTTCATCAAATCCCCCAAAAGATCCAGCAGGCACTTCTCCATAACAGACAAAAAAAGAGAACAATAAATCAACCAATGTCATCATTCTATATGTTGCAGGAATAGCAGAAAAACTCAGGAACATCTTCAGCCAACAGAACATATGTGCACACTTTAAACCCAAGAATACAGTAAGGCAGAAGCTTGTCCAACCCAAGAATAAAACACCCAGACACAAACTGAGCAACATGGTATATGCAATACAATACAGTGAGCCATGTGCAGATCTGTACATTGGGGAAACAAAACAACCACTTCATAAATGCATGGCACAACATAGGAGAACAAGAATCAGCAGTCCATCTGCATTTAAAAGACAAGGGACATTCTTTTGTAGACAGGAAAGTCCACATTTTGGACAGAGTGGACCACTTTTTTGAAAGAGGGATCAAAGAGGCCATCTATATCAAAATTGCTTTCTCTCTCAACAGAGGGAGAGGGATATGACATCATCTATCTTGAGTCTACAAAATAGTCCTTCCAACAGTTCCAAGAAGGCAACACACCAATTTCTACCACTCAGGTGACCTTGACAACACAGATAAATGTCCTGGTGGCCTTGACAACTTGCTAAAAGAATGCAAATGAGCAGCTGTCTGCAAGGAGTATAAACCCTCCCATTCCCCACCATCCAGCCAGAGCTGAAGAAGCTTCTTGGATGAAAAGCAAAATGTCTTCAGAGAAAAACCGGAAAGTCCAGGTGCCTCTTGAAACAAGAACCTGTGAGATAACCACATGATAAAAGAATAACAATGGCAAACTGGGATATCTGCAAGAAATAATATTTCCCCACAAGCAAGAACAAGTGGGACCATAAAATAGAAAAAGTAATAGAAAATGAGGAAGCTAAGAATGCTCTGGGATTTTAAAATTCAAACCTGCTACATAACATCTCAAGCTTAACAATTGTTGATAAGAAAGACAAAAATGTCTGAATAGTGGACCTGGAGATAGCAGAGAACAGAAAGAACCAGAGAAAATCACAAATAAAAAAAAACATGCAAATAGATGTAGAAGATTATGGCAAAAGAAAGCAAGATAGTACCTATAATAGGTGCTTTGGGTGTAATCCCAAAACACCTGGAGTACCACTTGAATATCATCTGCACTGACCAAACTCCCATTAATCAATTGCAAAAGGCAGTGTTACTTGGAATAGCTGCGATGATACCAAGAATATTTGCCTCTCCCAGGTCCTTGAGAATAATTCAATAAAGGTGGATAAAAATGCAAATTCAGTCTAAATTAGTCGCTGCAATAATAATAATAATAATAATAACAATAACAACAACAATAATAGTAGTAGTAGTAAGAGTAATAATGAAAAATAATACTAGTAATAATGGGAGATGCTACTTCTTCTCTCCGAGATTATGGATGTCAGAATATATAAAGCGTAGCGGGTCAATTTATTTTCCAAAGCACCAGACAGCAGGCCAGAAACAATGGATGGAAATTAAGTAAGGAGAGAAGCAACCCAGAACTAAGAAGAAATTTCCTAACAGAGAGGACAATTGGAACAGCTTGCCTTCAGACGTTGTGGGTGCTTCATCACTGGAGGTTTTTAAAAAAGATATTGGACAGTCACTTGTCTGAAATGGTATACGATCTCCTGCTTGAGCAGACTAAAAGAACTCCCAGCTCCCTCCCAGCTCTGTTCTGATTTAGACCTGTATTTAAAAACTGTTCAGAAAACATAAAACATAGGTATGTAGGCAAGTTGTGAAAAGAGGAGGAAAGTTTAAACAAATAGGCTGAAGCTGGCAACCATATTGCATATCCTTTCACTTCCCATTTTTGCTTCACACAATATTCATCTTTATGAAACAGGTATCTTTCTCTGTCTCTTTTTTACTCCCAAAGCAGACATTTTCAGCCACAAATATACTGATTTATAAAACAAATCTGGCACTGATTCTTCAAACCAGCTATGTTGGATGTTACTTGAGGTCAAGGACAGATCAGTAAAACTTCCAAAAGGAGGCACTGCTGTTATACAGGAGTGCATAATAAACAGCATCCAAGGAATGAATTTATTTAACAATAAATCTACTTTAAGTGGCATAAACGATGATGGTCTACAATACAGGAAGTTATATAAATACTTGGCTCAGCCTATTCCACTTTTTAGCAAGATAAATTTATATTACTGCATTTCTACAGAAGTCAAATGCCAATCATGAAGATATTAACTGGGCAAATTCTATAGAAAAATAAATCCCGGTTGTAGAAAAAGTGACAAGAACGTTCTCCAGAGATATAGGAATGGTGTTAACATGCCTAAAAGGTGGCACTGTTAAGCTTATGAACACAATTGATTCTTCAGTATTTTTCCCAATGAATTAAAAAAAAAATTTTTTTGTGAACATAAGAGAGATAGATTGCAAAAGCTATAAAAACATTTCAAAGCTTTAAAAAATTATTTTGGAAGTTGCACCATTAAACTGATCAATTTTTTTCTAACACTGACATTTGTAAAGAGAGATTGTGTTAATCTGAAGCGTTAAGGTCTGAAACATTGTTTTAGACTGTGTCTTTTTAATTTTTTCCCCCATGGAAACTAGTCAACTAAAAATAAGCACTGCCGTTTGTGCAAAGGCCCTGACAATTAAATCTGTTTAGTCAGGGAGAGTTCTGTTTGTTTTGCTTCATTATCTGTTCTGCCAATATCGTTAGGATAATCAATGTTGAAGAAAAAGATAGATTTATTGCAGTTGTGTATCCATAAGGACTGCAAATTACATGGAAATCACTAGGTTATGAACATGAAGTAGGTTTCAGCAAAGCCCAGTGAAAAAGCCAACATTTGCTTTTTTAAACAACTAGCAATGTTTAGAATGTCATATACAAGCCATTATAGCTGCTTTTAAATGGTGTTGCTTTACATACGTTTCAAATAGGTTTCTTAAAATAAGCATTTTATTTGAAAATCATCGTGCCTAGCATAACTCATAAACCCCTGGTATAATTAATCCTTCTCCAAACTACATTTAAGCTAACTAATCTTAACTCTCACAGCAGATTTCTGCCTTTTCTGAGATAACCTGGGTTGAGCTGCCTTTTCTGAGCAACAGGATAAATTTTAGTTTTCCCACAATCTGTTACATCACTGTTTCTCAACCTTGGGGACTTAAAGATGAGTGAACTTCAATTCTTGAATTTTGGGACATGAAGTCTACTCATCTTAAAGTCACCAAGTTTGAGAAACACTGTCTTCCATGAAAAAATAGAAAGATAAGCACATGCTGACTTTTAGTATTTTTTAAATGTCTCAAGCTTTTAGAAAAACTTTTAAAAGTATTCAGTATTTACTAATTCTTAGTTTGATACTTGTCTTAACAGAATAACAAAGATAGAAGGGACTTTGCAGGACTTCTAGTTCAATCTAGCTCAAGTAGGAGATCCTATACGATTTCAGACAAATGTTTTCAAGCGGCATCACTTACATATATCCACTTATATAAACCCTACATTCAGTAGGATCATTCAGTACTAGAGACAGACATTGGGAGACAATATTTAACTTGAGCCTTAACCTAATATTTCTGCCTTGAGACTATAACAAACGCATAACTTCAGTCATTCTGACCACCTCAATTTGGTTTGTAAACCATGTACTCCAATTCCTATTATTCCAACTCGAGATGATCTGTAACTGACTCTGAAGAAAGCATTAGCTGGCAGAGAATTGCTGTTTTTCAAGATTTTTTAGGATTATTCAAGATGGGGTTGCAAACAATTGACGAAAATACTGAAAGGCTCCAACTAAATTCTAAGGTTGTTTGCCCAAAACCAGCAGTGTAATACGCACAAATCTTAGTGTTTTTCTGCATTACGATGCTGCATGCAAAAAAGTTGCCTTCTACAAGGAAATACACATCTGATTTTTATAAATAATTTTATTGGATTAGAGCGAAGATCCACATAAACCAGTTTCCTGTTCTCACAAGTGGCCAATCTTTAAACAGGATGTAGAGGAAATAACATTCCCAACTGTCTCAATAGTTAGTACTTAAAAATATACTGCCTTAGATTAAGAAAAATATGTTCAATTTTGGAAAGTTACAAAGATAGATGGATGGATGGATGGATAGACGGACAAACGGATAGACAGACGAACAGACAGAAAGACAGACAATCCAGTGTTATTGCTATATGGTAACATATCTGGATCAAGACAAACTTGAAAAAACTTCATTCTCTTTTTTTTATTTATTAAACTTATATGCCTCCTATCTCACCAAGATTTATACATCTAAACGTCCTCCCTTATATCTAAGTTTGATTTAAAATAAGGACCGATCCTTTTCAGATATTACTTGTGCGAAGCATATATACCTATAGCACAACCATAGATTTTCAACATCTTTGTTGAAAGAATATGGTTGCAGAAATTTGAGTTCCACCCCCTAGCCTGCACTGCACTCATGAGTAGTTCATGCTAGTTTCAATTTTCCATCTCCAGTCTATAGTTGTTGCTTTGGAATGTGAGATGGAATATTTAAATCGGCATTCCACTCTCAATTTTCTGTTCAGTGCCCAGGCAAATACACTCTAAGCAATGAAAAAAAATCTTGCCTGCTGAAGCAAGGATAGCAGTGATTTGTTCAGAATTCATTGTAATCATTTTGTAAAGAAATACTCCAAAATATTTCATACCACAGAGCTGACATACATGGATTTGAGAGATCTCTATCAGCAGTCTTGAGAAGAGAGACTGCATCTCTCCCCACCCACCCCAGTTTGACCCAATGCAGATATATTGGATTACAGGTTTTAGAATTCCTTATCCGGTATGTCAGATTTGAAGCAGGCTAGCCTACCTTCTTAACACATCCATAGGAAAGACGTTTTCTTCCTAATTATTAACAAAGTACTATAATTCCACACAGTGACCCAGTAACCATTTATTTTGAGTAGTCTTTAAGGTTTTACAGAAATGCTTTTGTAGACTGTTCTCAATCACAGGAAAAGAAAGAACATGGTGAAAGGATGGTGAGAGTAAGCAGCAATACAAACAGCTTAAAATGACACATAAGTTGATAATGTTTGATACGCAGTTTGTGATTTATTAGCATGAAACTCCAGATCCTATCATTATATAATGTAATAAAGAAATTGCAGATAGAACTGCAATTAAAAAAACTTAAAGAACTGCAGATAGAACCTGGAGTAACAGCATTGAGCAAGCAAGTTCAAAATCTCCCATAGCATTTGGCTCTGTGCTTTGTAAACACTCGATCTTGTTAATTACTTTTCTTGGAGAATGTTCTTATTTATTTGCTTAAATTGCACATTGTATCATTTTTCTCTGTGTATATTACATTGGCTAAATTGATTCATCATGTTGAAGAACTTCTTTGTTTTTCTTCAGTAACAGCCAATATTTCCTTCTGAAATGCTCAGCTCTGTCATGCCCCTCTTGGAATCTGACTCCAAGGGAGAGGCTGAGCAGCTGACAGGGAGTGGGAGTGTGGCTCCATTGGCTGTGGAAGAAACTAGGGAAGGGCACAGTCTGGCTGGGCAGAGCAGGGGAGAGGTAGAGCAAGGCAGAGGGAATTCAGAAGAAGATCCAAGCCCATCCCCTCTTCATCCTAGGACATGCAGGAAGGAATGGAGAAGGGAGCAACATGAGTTGCATGGCTTATGGGGGAGGAAAGGGCCCTGATTCCCTTCATTAGCTTCAGCTGGGAACAGTGTTTAAAAAGGGAGTTTGTACACAGCAACTTGTTGGAAAAAAAAAAATTATCTTGTTTTGTTGAGGCTTATCTGGGTTCCTGATGTTTTCCCAACTGTGTGTTTTGTTGGCCTTTGAAGTCTGCAATTCTTTACCCTGCCCTGTCCAGTTAATTGCTGTAGTGTGATTTGTGTGGATTTTTATTTACAGTTTATATGTACTTTGTTTTCAGACTGAATTTCCTCCACTTAAAGACTGTTTTTCGAAGAGTTTTTTTTCCAGCCGAAGGTAACTGGACATTGGGGGCAAAGCTGAAGGTATTAAAGGGACTTTTCTTACTTATGTGGCTGTGTTGCCTTTGTGCCATGCCCCAGGTCATCACAGGCTCCCTTCAGAATAACAATAGCACTTAGGTTTATACACTGCTCCATAGGGTTTTACAGCACTCTCTGAGTAGTTTAGAAATGTCAACATATGACCCCCAACATTTGGGTCCTCAATTTACCAACCTCAAAAGGATGCAAAGCTGAGTTAACCTTAAGCCACTCAGGATCGAACTCCTGACTGCAGACAGAGTTAACCTGCAATACTGCATTCTAACCACTGTGCCACCAGAAGCATTAGAACTGCATTTCCAGATTTTCCAGCCATCCTGGATCTGGAGGATATGAAATTGTACAACACTGACTAAAATATTCAGCATATGGAAACAGAAACTTCAACTATTATTACAAATGATGCTATTAGAATGATCACAAATAAGAAGAGATGGGAAGAGAAGAACTGAGTTTGAAATAGTCTTGAAAGGTTTAGACCAGGGATGTCAAACTTGCGAAGACACATTGTTGTTTCGTGACATATCACAACTTTTCCCCCCTTTGCTAAACTGGTGGTGGGCCTGGCCAGGACGTGACACGTTTGGCCTGTAGTCCACAAGTTTGACACCCCTGGTTTAAACTGAATCTGAAAACCACAGATAATGCTTTTATGTGGCAGTAATGACATAAAATGTTAGGATAAAATAAAAATGGAATTGCAGAGTAGAATAGAATAACAGAGTTGGAAGGGACCTTGGAAGTCTTCTAGTCCAACCCCCTGACTAGGCAGGAAACCGTACACCACTTCAGATAAATTGTTATCCAACATCTTCTTAAAAACTTCCAGTGTTGGAGCATCCACAACTTCTGGAGGCTAGTTGTTCCACTGATTAATTGTTCTGTCAGGAAATTTCTCCTTTGTTCTAAGTTGCTTTTCCCTTTGATTAGTTTCCACCTATTGCTTCTTATCCTGCCCTCAGTAATACAGGTAGTCCTCAATGTACGACCACAAATGAACCCAAAATATATGTTGCTAATTGTTGTTAAGTGATTTTTGCTCCATTTTACAGCTTTTCTTGCCACCTTAAGTGAATCGCTGCTGTTCCTAAATTAGCAACACAGTTCTTAAGTGAATCTGGTTTCCCCACTGATTTTGCTCATCAGAAGGTTGCACATGATCCTGGGGCACTGCAAGTCGTAAATGTGAATTAGTTGTCAAGCATCCAAATGTAAATAATGTGGCCATTGGAATGCTGCAATGATCATAACTTTGAAAAATGTCACCTTTTTCAGTGTCATTGTAACTTCGAATGGTTACTAAAGGAACTGTTGTAAATTGAGGATTTAAAACAGTTCTATTAGATAGAGTCGTAAGGACTAGAGATCACTTCCCCGCCTAGCACTGGAAACCATTATGCCGCATCCCTGAGAGATGGCTATACAACTTCTATTTAAATGATTACAGAGGAAAATCCATTACCAAACAGCTGTGTTAGCATTTAAAGTAATAGATTTTGTGCAGGCATCTTACAAAATGTTCTACTTCTAAAAAAAACTGTAAGAATTCTGCCCCTTCTCTACTTGACAATCTTTGAATACTTGAAGACAACTCTCACATCTTTCCATAGTGTTCTTTTTCTGGGCTAAGTGTACCTAATATCTCCAACTGTTTCTCCCAAGTTTTCTTTTCTGCCAGGCCTCTCATCACCATGGCTTCTCATTTCTAGACTTTATCCTGACTTATGAGTTCTACAAATACTATCTTTGTATTTATATTTCCTCTTTAAAATGTATCTCTTTCAGTGTACTTGTCTCAGAGAACAAAGGAAATCACATAAATACTGAGCTTTTCACATAAAAGGAGGCATGGAGGAGAAAATTAGTTTGCTTTCTTTACTTCACAAAGGGAACCTCCAATTTTCTCAGAAAATGTTAAGATGCCTTTACTGTTGTCTAGAAAACTGCTATTAGATGTTAGAAATGAGATTTAAAAAAATTACAGGATTTTCATCTCATAATAGTAATTTGGAGAAGCAGAAATTATTTCTCACTCAAAGACTCTGATTTAAGAACATTCAATCTTTTTAATGTCATGATCGCTGCTTCCTTTTTCTCTAATTTTATATGAGGGCCAAATTAATGTCAAGTTCATTTAATATCTCTCTCTCTCTCTCTCTCTCTCTCTCTCTCTCTCTCTCTCTCTCTC
>BLBF01000017.1:16847655-16898899 GCA_015471245.1 Laticauda colubrina | reverse complement strand
GATAGATAGATAGATAGATAGATAGATAGATAGATAGATAGATAGATAGATAGATAGATAGATAGATAGATAGATGATAGATAATTTCAAATGTTCCCACAAGCATTTCCTTCTTTACCTTTGATCACTTGATTTATAGCACATTTTCCCTTATCAGTTATTGTTCTGACTTCTCCTTTACCATTCCTTTTGAGGATTTTGGTATGTAATATGTAAAATTCAGGTAATCAATGGAAAATAAAAACAGCAGTACACATATCCATGTTTAAAAGCACTAAATTATGTCCTGCAAGGCATATAGAAGGATTCATACAAATCACAAATGTACAAAGCATATGTCTGGGGTTTTTACTTGAACATATATACTCAAACCATCTGACTTAATGATGCCTGCAATACAAGTGATCTGTCTTTTCTACTTAATTTTTTATATTCAAAAGGAAAATAGATAAGCATGCATGGGGAAGAGTGGAAAATAACTAACTTATTCAGAACCAGGGCAATCTGAATTCAAAATTAGATATAGCACAACAATGTTATGTAGGAAGAGTTTGTTTTTACTAATTCATAAGATTTATACATATAAATGAGAAAAGGAAGCAAGAAATCCTTATAATTCTTCTTGAAATAAAAAATAAAAGAACATAAAATAAATCTTCCTGACTGTGGAACTGAACAATTTACAGAGCTTTTAAAAAAAAGTTTCCAGGACACCATTCATCATCAGTTTAGTTTAGCAAGAAGTAGACAAGAACCTGAAAGGATGTTAGATAAAAGGATGTGACATTGAAGGGGTCATGTCTTACACCATATGATGTGGTATACAATCTGATGGCTCTTCAGCCTTACATTCCCTTGAATAGCCAAATGAACAAAGAAAGTTTTGCCTACCCTGTTTGTCAACCAAACCTTTTTATCACTTCGGCTTTGCAGTCCTGGCTAAATAAATAGCTCCCTGCAGATCAATTCACAGTGACAATTCACTTGCCAGTCCAGCTACTGATTACTGCTTACAGCAAGGATTAAAAATATAGAACTCTGGGGTCTAGGGGAATAATTTCAGATGCAGATAGAGAAACCCCTAAAGCGACCATAGTTGGGTTGCAAAAACAAATAAATAAAATAAAAAAATCCAGACAATCTTTTCCTGCCATCTGGTGATTATTCAGATGTTTGCCTCTGAGAGATAGGAGCCAAATTTTGCTAATTAAATTAAGTTACATGTTAAATTAAGTTATGAATGTTATGTACAACTATATTGTATCAGTATTACCGTGTTTTTCCAACAATATGGCTTCCACCAATAGGAAGGCCCAGCATGATTTCTAGGCATACGGTGAAATTAAGCCCCACCCCCTAAAATGTAGGCCTATTTAAATCATGCATTTTCTCGCCATTTCTCACATCGTTCGTTAGAACTACACAAGGTGAAGAGAAATGGGGGGGAAGGGCGGGGTGGGGTGAGGAGAAAACTTGCCTTTAGGAGTGCCCTGCAGGTAGCCTAGGCTAGAATACCCCGATCTACCAATAGAACATCAGCCAATAGAAGCTCCCCAAAGGCAGAGTCCCCAGCTGCTTCGGGGTGAGGCATGGCTGCTCCTGTCCCCTCACCATTAGGCAGTGATTTTCAGGCGATGGAAGCTCTCCAAGGGCAGTCACCAGCCACTTTGATCGGCGGGTAGAAGCAGCCTTGGGACGAGCGCACACACACACTCCCCTCACTGCGAGGCCGCTTCTATCAGCCAACGAAAGCTCCCTGGAAGGCAGAGTCCCAAGCCGCTTCGGGGCGTGGCATGCCTATGCATCAGATTCTCAACTGCAAACTCAATGCAACTGCAAACTCAATACAATGTACATATGCTGTTGTCAGAATAAATATCAGACAACCCCAAGATTCCTCCTGCATTTCTGCTTCCTGAGCCAGCCGCTCTTCTTCGACCCCTCAGATAGCCCTATTCCCATCCCGCCTTGATTTCCCACTGCAACCATTTGGATCTCAGGAGGGTCACTAAAGAAGCTTTTGTCTTCTCCTGTCCCACTCTTTTAAACTTCTCTCTACAGCCTTGGAAACCCTCTCCTGGGAACTCCATTCCATCTCCAACCCTGCTTAGTTTCCATCCTAGACAAGCCCCCTCCCAGGTGTGCTCTGAGAATCCAAGTTTTGTTTCCTCCCCCCCATTTCTGACTTGAGCAGAACAGGCACTTGGGGGGGGGGCAGTGAGTGCTTGCGTGCCAGCACAAATAGCTCTGCATGACACTTGTGACATGCGTGCCATAGGTTCGCCGTCACGGGTATAGGTTTTCCTGCTTGAGCAGGAGGTTGCACTAGAAGACCTCCAAGGTCCCTTCCAACTCCTTTTGGTAGCCGCCATCATTCAACACCAGAAACAAGCCCTGTTCAGACTGTTTCACCTTTTCTATGCAAGGAGAAGGAGATGTCCAAGAGCTGTCTGGGTCCGAAGATGGATCGGGAGAAGAGTGGAGTTTGGACTCTATGACAAGCTGATGGTGGAGCTGAGGAATGAAGACCCTCATGCATTCCAGCACTTCATGAGGATGCCACCAGCCATGTTTGACGAAGTTGTAGAGCATCTGAAACCCAGGTTGACCAAGCCAAGCACCAACTTCCGGCCCAGCCTGGACCCTGGATTGAAGGTGGCACTGACTCTGTGCCACCTGGCCTCTGGGACCACATACATAAACATGCAGTACACCTGGAGGGTGCCACACAACACCATCAGCATTGTGGTCAGAGAAGTGGTGCAGGCCATCATTGAAGAATACATGGAGGAGCTCCTCCAGTGTCCCACCACTGAAGAAGGCTGGAGGAAAGTTGCAGAGCAGTGGTATCAGAGGTGGAACTTTCCCCACACCGTTGGAGCCATAGATGGGAAGCAAAATGAACCAAGTAAAGTGTCTTTAAGCAAAGATAAAGTGAACAGGTAACAACTCAGTCTCTGGCACTATTCTCAGTTATTCTGAGGTATGTCCATGGTCTCAGCTGTCGAGCGGCCAGGGATATGGAGGTGGCTGTTGCTGGAGTGCTGGTCTGAGGCGCCATTGGGGTGGCTGGCCCCAAGAGTACAACAGGGGATGGTGTGTTAAGGAAGCTCTCAGAGAGCTGACTCAGTCCCGTGAGATTGAGAGGCCCTTCCTCAAGGACCTGGGATGTCAGGCACAGTACTGATGACAGATTTTCTGTTGAGGGGCTTGGCTGTGGGGTGGAGAAAGGAGGAGTGTAGTGGGGCTGTCTGGTCTGCAGCTGGGTCAGGTGAGGCATCTTTGGCGTCTGTGGCATCTGAGGAAACTGGGTCTGGACTGGGAAGGGCTGCCTCTGCTGTGGGAAGTCCTGGTAGTGGTAGGCTTGGTAGGCGAGGGCTGTTGAAATCCGTGGAAGGTCTGTGACATCTCCTGTGGTGGAGGAACAGACCTGGAGTGGGTAGGGCAGGTTCAGCTGGGCCTGGAGGGTGGTGCAGAAGAACTGTGATCCTCTCCTTCATCGCGTGGTACTGGGCCTCAGGCATGTCCATGAGGGTCTGGCTCACGTACATGATGAAGGGCTTGTGGTTAGAGGATGGTATGTCAAAGTGGACCAGCTGGGAGAGGAGATCTGTGCTGGCTTTGATTGTGTCCCTGATCTCCAAGAGGACAGTGTGGCTCTGTCCCTCCGGTCTGCCTCTCTGCCTGCTTTCTGTGGAGGTGGAGCTGGGGGTGGGAGTGGGTTGGTCTCTGGTGGCTGCTTCTTCTTGCTCCATCTGAGAGAGGGGATCCTCCACATCCTCCGGCATGGGGAGTGCAGCTGTTGGGGGGGGCTCTATCGTGGGGCCCTCCAAAGACACCTGCCTGGACAAGGTAGCTGTCTCCTGGCTGGAAGAGGAGTGGCTCTCTGTGGGCTGTCTGAGGGAGAGGGTTGACAGAGGGGCTGCTCCTCGGTGGTGGATCTCACCCTCCAGGAAGCTGCACCTGGCCATGACATAGGTCTCCCGGTCAATGAGCTTGACAGCGGCCTGCCCGGATTTCTTCAGGTGCAGCTTGCCATACCAGGTGTGCATGTGCTTCCACCATCCAAGGAGTACATCTGAAGTGTAGCCCAGGCTCTCCGCCTTCTCTCTCCACACTGCCTGCTTCCTCTTGGTGGCCCTTCCTCCACAGGTACTTGTTCTCCCTCAGCCATTCCTGCACCTCATCCTCATGGTCTTCAGAAATGGAGTACTGTTTCCTCTCCCCCTTCTCCTTGCCTTGCCTCTTCCTCCCTCTGGCAGGACCAGCAGCACCAGCAGGAGAAGCACCAGCAGCACCAGCAGGAGAAGCGCCAGTAGCACCAGCAGCAGGGGAAGCACCACCAGCAGCAGCACCAGCAGCTTCAGAGTCAGCACCAGGGGGTGGGATGGTTGTTCTGTCCTTCTTGCCAGGGCTGGCAGGAGTAGGCACAGGCTTCCTCTTCTTCCCCATGGTGTTCTCTCCCTCTTCTCTGGCAGCAGGTCTTTCCTCTGAATGCTGACTGCTTGCGAGCTGCATCCTTTTATATCCGCGGAGTTTACGCAATTCATCCTCCCTGTATGCGCAGTGAAGGCTTTGCATCCGCTATGCATCCGCTATGCATCCTATAGGCGTCCGTGATGCATCCACGTCATCCGCTACGCATCTGCTCCTTCCACTACGCGTCCGCTTCACTGTTCCCCCCGGAAGCCCTTCGGATGTGTCATCCGCTTCCACCCGCTTCCATCCACTTCCATCTGCGAGGCTTCCTACGAACATCCGCTTTACATCCCCACTACATCCTCCCCACGTCCGTTCCTTTCCGTTGTTGTCCACTCTGTTTATGCAAATTTGGGGCACTTTTGAGAGGGGATAACAACAGTTGGAAAATTTGCTCGTCCACTGTGTCCTTTTTGCATACGTTTTGCATCCGTCGGCCAGTGTGACCTAGCCTTTAGATTTTCATTGGAAAGTCTGTGCCTGTTGGGTTTTTAAAATGCCAGAAGCAGTACATCTGAAATATTGATCTTCAAATCAATCTAAGTCCAGTTTTCAGCCTTGCAGTTTGTGGGGCTTTTCCAACCAGCTATATGCCAGCTTCCTATCTCTCTTGCATCACTGTTTTGACATTTCAGCAAGCCATTGCCTTGGCCAGATTGGATGCATTGCTTTCTATTGTTCTGTCAGATTCTGATAGGGATATGGTGACCTTGTGGGCTCCTTGAGTTATGTGCTGCTTTGCTGTTTTCTCCACAAGGAATTTGGATAATTTTCATCCATCCTATCCTGAAGAAATTCCCTGTAACTGCATATGACTCTTATTTGTCATACCTCCCATCTGACCATTATTTGAAAATACTTTTTGGTTGGCTCAGTTTTGTTAGTTTATTGGCATCCTTTTTGTATCTTCAGGGCAGGGAAGGAGAAATTAAAAAGATCATATATTTGAACAACAAATATGTTCTTACAATCACATATCAGGCTATAGATAAAAAAATAAACACACAACAAAACCCCCAGCTGTATTTCAATTTAATGTGATGAACAAGATCAAAAATTATGCTCAGACAATAGCTAAATTCCCACAATACCATGAATCCAAAGCTACCCTATTCTGTTTTAGTTTAATCTAAAATGCAATATTTGCCTCTTTCAGATAAGTTAGAAGAACTGGCTTCTTCCTCATCTGCAAATTCAGTGTCACAAAGTTGTTGCATTGGTTATTGATTTTAACTAGTGGAGAATAGATGTAACTCAGGGTTGAACGAAATGTCCTGATTAATTGTACAATTAGGTGACAACTCATCCCTTGCCTTAGTTGCTCTTGAAAAAACTAGCAAGATGGGTGAGATGTTTTGCTTCTCATCCAAGAAGCTTCTTCTGTTCAGTCTGACAGAATTGAAAATGCTTCTTGGATAAGAAGCGAAACATCTTCAAGGAAAAATAAAGAAAGTCCAGTTGCCTCTTGAAAAAGCACCTTTGAGAGATTCCTAACAATGTATTTCCCTAACGAAATGTATTCAAATTGTCTGGGTAGAAGGAATGTTCCAGTTCATTGGAGCTTCAATCAAAGTGCCCTTTTGAAGTGAAACTGTATTGTAAAGTGGCACTTTGGTTCTAATTGCCAGAATTGTTATAGTGCTTTGGTTCAGTCAATAGTTATTGCAAAACACAGCAACTCACCTCCATGAAAGCAAGTGTCTCATCAATTCACTCTAACCTGATAAATCATTCCCTTATCTCATCCTGCAATTGACTTCTTTCTCTTCTTCTCTCCTCTATAAATCTGACTTTCAAAAGCTCCAGATTTAACAAGGACCAGAATTTGACATCCTATAACAAACATAAGCAGTTGGATTGATCAGGCTCCTTCCAGAAGATCTGAAGGACTGAAAAGTGCCATTTCAAAATATATAACACAGATTTTATTTGTCATGAACTGAAGAGCATTGCTGAGGGAGTAAAAAAAATATTTAAGGAAACCATGTTCCATTTGCCCTAATGAAATCTTGCTTGTGCTTATTCTTTATTACTATTGTATGGTCCCATGTAATTGTTCGTGGCTTTGTGGCTTCTATACATTTTCTTCGGTTTCTCATGAGGATCTACTTCTGCAGTGAACTAAAGTTTGGTTGTTTGTCTAATAGCATAATTTTCCCAAATAAAACTAATTATTCAAGAATGAAAAATGTTCTCAACAAAGATCTATTTGGTGAATGCACATTTCTGCTTGCTTATTGAAAATGCAGCTGCCTGAAAAAAGCAGAAAGATAACTAAATGAGATTATAGCCTCCCACCCCAAAGAATTCTATTTCAAGTCATTTCTCTTGCAGTGTTATTGTGCAACGGCATCTGAATTTCAATTTGTTAATAATCATCACATTTCAGAACAGTGATAGCATCCATTTACCTCCCACACCGAACCTTCCATCAAATCCTATTTATTTCTAAGTGCTCAGGAACAGGGAATGGGGAGAGAAGCAAAAAAGAAAAATCCGGGTGAAATAATAGAAGTGTGTTTTTAACCTATGGAGAAGTAGTTTTAATTTATCTTAATTAGGACTATCAATAAGGCTATACTGTGTTCTTTTCCAGTTAAAAAAAAAAGTCATTTTTCATAGTGTTTCATCCTTCCCAAAGTAGTATCTCATTCATAGAGCTTGGGGAACACCTTTCATCCCCCAAAACAATAGCTTCTGGCTAAGGATGACAAATGGAGATCTCCAGTGCATTGGGAAGCCTCACTGAAATGAATGCTGAACTATGTTCATTATATAAGTTACAAAATGCTCTGGATTGGGTTAGCAGTTTAGGGAGTGCTATGAACTTTAATCTGCAAGTTGTTTAAGGCTGCTATGAACTTAATTTGCATTTCTTCTGGCAACTAATGGTGGGACTGATCTATCAATCTCTAAGGGACTAGGGTAGGGTCAGTCTACCTGAACTTCAAGCAGCCAAAAGAGGAATTGGTCTACCTGGCCTCCAGAGGGTCTGTTGAATCTTTGGGCACCAGAACAACAGCACTGAAGCAACCACAAATTTGCCAAATTTTAATCCCACAGGATTTATAGATCCTGGGTTTGGGAGGCATTCTGTTAGCCTATTTGAGGTACTGTTGGGCCCACAGAACACCGCAGAACAATCCAACCAAAGTCCAGTTCTTTATTTGCTTGTAGTCAATAGACAGAATCTTGCCAGACTAAACTTCTACTACTAATGGATATATTCTGGAAGATTCTAAGGAATAGCTATCCTAACTCTCTTCTTCTGTCTCTTATCCAGCTCTGGACAGTATTGTCTTTTGTCTCCCACCCCTTTCTGGAATGTTCTCCTTCCTTCCTGGGAATGTTTCACTATAATTTACAGATGCTTCATTATAGTCTATTACAACACCTCCCCCTCCATAGGGACCATGCCTCATAGGTATCTTGTTTCAAAAATTGCTACCCAGTGATGCATTGCTTTACCCAATTAAAGGTTACAGACATGAGAGTTTCAGAACTACATAGACATTCATGCATTAAAAAGTCCACCTCTTAGCATTTTTCTGAAAATGCTGAGAACCATCCTCATCATTATTGTCATTACTGCCATTATTATTAATAATACTAGGAGTAATACTAGTATTAAGGCACAGATTCAGAATTTTCATGATATTTTTCAATGTTTAAAACATTTGTCATAGTATTATTTTAAAATATATCTGTTTGCACCATACAATCATATCAAGAAAGCTGTTTCTTAAGTATTTCTAGCTTAGCCTCAGAAAATGGACTTTCATTAAGACTTGAAAGAGCAGTGCTACCAAAGCAGTCAAAGCACTTTAAAGGGTTTAGAAAGTTTTACTAGCTTAAAACAGCTGCACTTACTAGTTATTATAAGCAATTTAAAGTCATTTATCGGTTTTTTTTATTGCCAAGGAATTACTATGGAATAAAGCACTTACACACAGCTATAAACAAAGTATGCTATAAACAGCTATAAACAAAGTATGACCATTTAGGTGTACAGAACCAGCTACTACAGACAGTTATGCAACAAGTAGAAATTACATGGGTATACAGACTTGGTGGTGGACTTTAAATCTTTTAAGAAAAGATGTTTATATTGATTTCCCACACTTTTCCTGCAACTCCATTAGATTGATTTCTTTAAATATCATTAAGGCTCCACGAGTGTTTTAATGGTCCATTGTTAAAAAATATATCCACAATGAACACATTGAAATGCTACATCCTTCAAAATAAAAAAAAATCTATTTGACATCTACAGCTTTGGGGAGGGGCGTGCGTGTGAAATCTTGGCTTAATTAGTGTTAGTGCACTTAGGCAGAAATAAATTTACTCTGAAGGAAATGTTGTTGGGCTTTTCCCATAGAAATTAATAAAGCTATGCAGTGTTTAAGTTCAGTTGCAATATGGTAGTTCATAACGATCAAGAACGCAACAACTCTTTAAAGCAGCTATGTTTTCATCAGGCAAAACAGTTTTAACAAGTTGCAGATAGGTGTTATATTTAGACCTGGCATGATTTTTTGGGAAACAAATTTGACAGCAGCAGAGCTGAGTTATTGTATCTGGACAGAAGAAATATAGTTCCATTGGCAACAGTACAATCTGGAGTAAATGTGTTCAAGATGATTTCTAATAAAGAGATACTAGTCAATCCCTCAATTACATGAATTACATATACATCTGACCTGAATTGATTCCCAAAAGAACTGGGTGAGGTTAGCAGATTTTCAGCAGTTAGATTTCTCACACTGAAATTCATTATTCAGTACTGAAGTTGAATTTGCAAACCGTTGGAAAGAAAAAAAAAGTGAGGGATTTTAAAAAATGTTCTTTATCGTATCTGAAATTAAGACCATTTTTATACAATCATTGCTTTATATCATAAAGAATAATTTGGATAAATCACTGCAGCCAGAAGTAAATTTTGTTTTATTTGAACTTTTTTTCCTATCGATTGGGAAATCCAATCCACAAAAACCTCAGGGAAATGAGCGGGTTATGAATCTTGCTATAAGCATGCCAGGAGACATTTGAAGACTCACTTCCTTGCTAGCAAGGATTCTTCTCTGCTTGCAGAACAGTTCCATTCTACGTCCAATGACCTCCCAGCTGATCTTCTACAGGGATTATGGATTGCTGTGATGCTCATCAAGCATTATATTTATGTAATCCAAGCATTCTAAGAATTGAAATGGAGCTCAAGTGAGAAAGAGAAGGCATCCTTGTGGGAAACCGTAAAAGTAAACATGATTTATGCATATTGTAAAATGCATCTTCTGTGAGGTTCATTATGTAATCTATGCAGCTTTTTAATAGAATTCATAAAGAAACTCATGAGACTCTAGACCTGAGTACTGCTCAGGTTTGAGAAGTTGCAGAAAATATCCAGTAACATACAATTAGTCCTTGGGTTTTGTTTTGTTTTTTTTCATACTGGCCGCAAGATTCCTGAGGAAAGTAAACAAGAGCTATCAAAGTAGCTCTTTGATAGCTCTCACAATTTAAAAACATTTGTTTAATGATTGTTCAAAGTTACAACATCCCTGAAAAATGACTTATTACTTATTAGCAATGACTTATCATGGGTCATTACAGGTCATTACACTTTTTAGCATCTCTGCAGTCACGTTATCAAATTCAGATGTTCCCTGTTTGTATACAGTAGTTTACTTTGTCAGTGTTGATGGGGGACTCACTAACACAGATGACGTTACCTAGTTTGGTAATGAAATATCTGTCAGCAAATATCCAAGTTCAGAGCACACCAAGGACTCCTTAATATTTATCCTCAATCATTGGATAACATGGGTGTTTACTCTAAAATTAAAATGGAAGTTTTCAAACTCTTTGTACCTGTGCCAGAAGAAAAGGCAGGAGATACACAAGAAGCTTTCCTAGTTTAGTTGACCCAACTTCATGTCAACAGACAATTGTAGCTGTTCATCAAGCAACTTTCAAATATTGGACAGATAATCCTCAAGTAGTGACCATTTGTTCAGTCACTGTTTGAAAATACAAGTGCTGAATGAAGGGACTTACAATTAGTCCTTGAAGTTTTGGCCAATGTAGCACCTCCACCATCACTTGAACAAATTTTGGGAACTTGCAACCTACTTGCACACTTACGATCGGTTGCAGCATCCTGCGGGATCACCATTTGCAATCTTCCATGTCAGTTTCTACAAGTAAAACCAATGGAAAAGCCATCAGGGAAGGTTGCAAGTCACTTGGGTAAGTATGTCCCATCTGGCCTTTCTTTTCTGCCATTCAATGGGCTTTATCCAGTACTCTCTATACCTGGCCTTTGGCAATTTCACCCACCCATGGCTTTCCTGTCACCATATCCATAACCTCTTTCCCTGCATCCCCGAAATCTCTCTCCCACACACATACATGCATGCACCCATAGCACCCTCTTTCCCAGGTCTACATCACACTGCAGCAGCACACCTCCAACTCACACATTTCATGCACCAGGCCTTCTCACCCTTCTGCAATACCCCTGTACATCTTACCTAGGACTCCCTCCATTTCCTACACAAGAGTCAATATATCTTGGGTTAAGATTGCCAAGATTGCCATCATCAAATAATGTGGTCATGTAATATCATATTTATGATCACATCCTTTAGCAGCAACAATCGTTATGCCAACTGCAGTCATAATTTGAGGACTACCTGTGCCTATTTGCCCTGGGAGTGGCAAACTCCAAATGATATTTCCAACTGGAAGATACACAGAGAGAGATAACTGAGAGATGACCATTTGTTCTAGTGATTTCTAAAACTTGCTACTTCACTTTGCTTAGTGGGAAAGATTACTATTAACAGTGAAAATGAGACCATACATCTGATTTGGTTAGTGTCAAATTTAATTTACCCTCCTGAATAGCAGGCAGGTCTGAAAACTCAGCAGGGCCTATTAATAGTCCCTCTGCTATCTCAAGACTTCTTGCATAAAGGATGGTATAGAATAAAAAATAATTGTGACACACTGGAAAAATGCATTGAGAAACTGTTATTGACGTTTTTTGCCTTTTAAATTTATAGCTACTTCTATGGTACCTGGGAAAAAAAGCATATATTTACTATCTATGTTGCTTCTGTTCAGCTTCTAATCATCGTTCTCTCTGAATCATGAAGCACTGTGTAATCAAATTGCAGAGAAGAGAAACTGGCACAAAGACGTAGGAGAAATTAAGTGGAACATGTCCAAAGAAACAATCTTCCCAACTGGTAAATCTGCTGATAAATCTGTACAATCTGTACCTGTTGGCACAGATAGTTCAACTCCACTCGAAGGAGGGGGAGACCTCACCATATAGGAGGAGGGAGGCTTTCAAGGTTAAAATTTTCCTACATGTTTCCTGCCCATCTAATTTTCATAATAATAAAAAGAAATGTATGCCATTAAAGGAATTAGTAGCTTCCTAAGGCAGTCAGTCTCTGTCAGTTCTACTTCAAACCAGGCCAAAAAGGACTGCAGACAGTGGCTGGCAACTTCTCAGAGTTGCCATGAGGATTATGGACTTTGAGGTGTTTAAATTTTGAAGGGCTCTCCTGGATGAAAGAAGTTTAAACTACTTCTCTGAAGTTAACTGCAGGCAACTCAAAGATTGAAGAGTCTTTTCAGCTTTGCAGAGTTTCCTTTCAAAATTGCACCTTTCCTTCCACATTTGGAGAGAGCTGAGAATTTACTGACTTGTGTAGGCTCTCTAATATTTATATCAGGATCTCGCCAATAGCTTTTATCAACTTCACCAACCCTATGAGAGTGCTTGGGGGTGGGCAATTTCTCAAAAACCACATGCTAATACAATAGTATATTCTTATCCTTTATTAAGTTTTGGTCTATCAACTCTGACCTGTGATATGATCCCTGCTGATCCTTATTTTACTTGGTGCACTTCTTAGCTATCTTTGCACTTCAGTATCTTTTCTTTCTCCATATTCTTCCTTTTTATTAAAACATATCCAGTTTTCTTTCTGTTACCTCTTTGTCTCTGCCTTGCTTTGAGTAATGCATTCAGTGAGTCTTCTTTGTTGGATAAGCAGATTGAGACAGCATAATTATTGTTATAGGACTGGATATAACATATATGTTTTTACATGATAACAGTTATGCAAGAATGCTAATACATATCTCTGACTTTTTTTGTTTTGAATTTTACTGACAAATGTTACTGGCAAAAATTTTATTTCTCTGTTGGTAAAACATAAATTCAACACAAAAAATAGTGAAAGCCACTGCCTGTGAAGGCTACTGGATTGGGGCTGAAAAGTGAAAACAGGAGCAGTATGCTCCATCCCATAATTGGGTAGATCAGGTTGCCCTGATTAAACATACCCCTCTGACATTTTTGGCACATAACAGCTTGTTACAAAAACAACTGATTAAGCTTCATTCCCAGGATAGACTTCCCCTCTTCATCAGCCAGCCAGCTTCTCAGCTCCAACAAACAAGTGATTGTGGGATGATGGATCTTCTGTATCTAGCTAGAGCTTACTTCTTAAACAGTTTTTCAAACTTTTTTAGGTTGGCTTCGGATGTTCTCTGAATTGGATCCGCTCAGCTCCTTTGTCGACTTTTTACTGTATAAATTGAAAGCTGCTTGTGTACTCCTTTCCTTAACCTTGCTATCTCTGCTTTAAAGGAAACAAAATGTACTGCTGGGAAACCGTAGAAGCTGTTTGACTGAAGTTTTTCTGGGTTAATAGCCTCTAAGTGGTCTCACTATTTCTACCATTTTCATCCCATTCTGTCAAAAAAGGAACAACTGCAGGCATTCAAAAGCTTCCCGATTGTAACCTATGGATTTTTTTTTTTAATGAATTGAACCTTGAAATTGGTTCAAATTGAACTTAATTGCCCTTGAATATTGAATCTCAAATATGAACTGAATCTTGCCTCGCTTATATGCTAATAACAAACTGTCATACTGCAGCCAATAATTTATTCCCATAGGCTTGGAACTGGCATCCAGTTTACTCGCAAACACTGCGAGGTAGGAACTGACAGTAGGTTGTTTCAATGTTTCAAATGTTAGTCCCTAAATACTGGCTCCAAGTACTTGGCTCCTGATTTGGCCACTATTTTAATTGTCCCAAACTGCCATGAGGGAAATTAACATGGCTGCTATGTCAATAAGTCATGTTGTGCAGTCCCTCCAGTGCTGTCAACTCCCCTGCTTAGCTGTCACTATTCTAGTATTGCTGTCAGGCTGTGCAAGCCACCTGTTTAGCTGTAGTGCTGAAAAGAATACCAGATTCTGGCACAGGAACTAGGACAGGAAATAGCACCGTTGTCTGGGTCATTTACACTGGGACCATTTTACTGAGATTGGCTGGATCTTTTTCTTTAGCTATAAAACCATACTGTTGCGTTGTTGCGAAGTTCTCCCTCTGGTCCGCATTCCTGGCAGAAGCGCGGACCATTCTGATTGGTTGATGTCATTTGACAGCCGGCTATATAAAGCACTGTCAAACGGCATCAGCTGTTGCCACTAGCTGACTGCTCGTTAGCCCAGCAGTCGCGGCAACCCCTTTGTTTCTAAATAAAGGTTCCTGCCTGTTGTTCCGTGTCCACCTCAGTCATTATCCGCCGCTCTACAACACTGGTGACAAGGGTGGGATAAGCGCAGTCACTGTTAAAGAGCCGGAGTCACTAAGCAAAGAGCTGAAGCCACTACAAGCTGACTGTCACAAGCCGCTGACGCCATTTCACGAGCGTGAAATTCAACTTCCTAGCCGAATAGACTGTCATCGCTGAGAAGAGATGTCTTCAACCCCTGCGTTCCCGCCATTTAGACCAGCGGCAGAGACTTGGGAATCCTATAGGAACCGCTTCGACTGCTTCCTGGATGCTATAGACCTCACTGAAGCTTCAGCCCATAGAAAAAAGTCCTATTTCTTAAGCTTTTGTGGGGCTGCAGTGTTGCCACTGCCACAGCATTGGTAGCCCCACGACCTGTCAGAGAAGTCCCTTGGGGGGAGCTTCAAGAAATCCTCTCTAATCACTATTCACCCAAGCCCTCACAGATTGCTAGGAGACATGCCTTTAGGAGGTGATTTCAGGATGAGGGAGAGACTATCAGTGAATACATGGCCGCTCTGAGGTCTGCTGCCTTACATTGTGGATTCAGGGATTATCTAGAGGATATGCTCCTAGACCAAATAGTGTGTGGGGTTAAAGACTTAAGGCTGCAAAGGCGGCTATTAGCCAAAAGGGACCGAACCCTAGCAATAGCCATAGAAGAGTCTCAGGCTGCTGAGCTTTCTGCTCAATCTGCAGCTGAAATCCAGGGAAACACAATCAAACAGAATAGATCAACAGTCCATTTTGATGAGGTTTCTCCTGATGAGGACTCTGAGCAGTCAGCTGTTGTAAATCATCTTAGACAACAGAGAACCCTTCCAGAAGACTCAAAGTCAAAAGCTAGTTTTTCTCCCCGGCAGCAACCCATCTGTTTAAGCTGTGGGGGAAATCACTTAAGAGCATCCTGTAGGTTCAGGAATGCCATCTGTTTAAGTTGCCAGAGGAAGGGTCAGTTAGCAAGGGTCTGCCAAGCTGGGAAAACCTTTACTCAGAAACCTCAGCCAAACCCCATCTTTCAAAGGCAAGTGGAAGACTGCTATACCTGATACCACTTCAACCAGTCCAACAACAGCTCTAACAAAATCAGTATTTTTGTCTCCTTAGAAGGTAAACCTTGCAAGATGGAGGTGGATACAGGATCTGCTCTATCCATTATTTCATGGAACACCCTCAAGAAGCTGCTACCCAGATTTCCAAAGAAGAAGCTCCTTGACTGCCACCTGACTTTGCGAGATTACCAAGGCAAGAATATTCCTGTCCTCGGGAAAGGCAAGTTCCTCGTTCAATTCAAAACTTTTAAAGGCCACTTGCCTCTTGTTATAGTGGATAGTGCTCTCCCCAGTTTACTGGGTTTAGATTGGTTCCCTGCCCTTGGCCTAAATATAACAGGCATCCACTCTGTGTTAAATGCTGAAGTAGATTCCCTAGTCAAAGACTATGCTGATGTATTCAGCGAAGATTTGGGATGTTACTCAGGCACCCCCATATCGTTTAGTGTAGACCCTCAAGCAACTCCTGTACACCTGAAACCTCGTAGGGTGCCTTTTGCAATCCGTCCTAAGTTAGAAAAGGAACTTGACAAACTAATCAAACAAGGAGTCTTAGAACCTGTAGATTTTGCTAAATGGGAGACCCCCCCCATAGTAACTCCTCTTAAAAAAGATGGTAGCATTAGGATATGTGCTGATTACAAAATTTCCCTGAATAGACATCTCCAAATCAGTGCTTACCCAGTTCCCATCATTCCGCACCTTTTACATTCTTTTGAACCTGGGTCTATTTTTGCAAAGCTGGATATGTCCCAGGCATACCAGCAATTCCATGTAAATGACCACACAGCAGAATTGCAGACAATAGTAACTCACAGGGGAGCTTTTAAGTGCAGTTCGGCGTGAGTGTAGCCCCTGGGATATTTCAGTCCCTGATGGAGAGGCTACTTCAAGATCTCCCAGGGGTAGTCCCCTATTTCGATGATATCTTAATTTCAGCCACAGACAAACCTCAGTTATTACAAAGAGTAAGGTCAGTTCTAGATCAATTCAGGCAAAACGGCCTCAAACTGAAGAAAGAAAAATGCACCACTGCCACTAAGCAAGTTGATTTTCTGGGCTATAGAATTGATGCCTCTGGCATACACCCTATAGAATCTAAAGTCAGGGCCATCCATGAGGCACTTACTCCTACCAACAAAACCGAGCTCCAGGCCTTCTTAGGACTTCTCAATTTCTGTGCTGCACTCCTCCCTCACAAAGCTTCAATCGCAGAGCCTTTACATAGACTTTTGGAGAAAAAGTCCCCCTGGCGTTGGGGACCTAGGGAAGCCCATGCCTTCCTCTCTGTTAAATCCTTGATCACCTCTAATGCAGTTTTAATTCAGTTCAACCAACATCTTCCATTAGTTCTTGCTGCAGACGCTTCCCCTTTCGGTATAGGGGCTGTTCTTAGTCACAGACTGCCAAATGGCTCTGAGGCACCCATTGCCTTCTTCTCCAGAACTTTTTCTTCAGTTGAGCGCAACTGCAGCCAGATAGACAAAGAAGCCTTAGCTGCAGTTGCCTCTGTAAAAAAATTTCATGAATTCCTCTTTGGCCATCACTTTGAACTAATCACAGATCATAAGCCTCTGCTAGCCTTTTGTCTGCTGATAAACAAACACCTCAGATTCTATCCTCAAGGATGACCAGATGGACTTTGTTTTTGGCTGCTTATTCATACAAACTGATCCATAGACCTGGAAAAAACCTCACACACACTGATGCTTTCAGCCGCTGGCCATTGACAGTTCCAGTTGAAGACCCTGCACCAATCCATGCTGTTTTTGAATTCAGCGAACTCAATCTACCCATTACAGCTTCTGGCATTGCTTACCACTCCTCAAGGGACAAGGTAATTGCCCAAGTCCTTGACTGGGTGGGAAGGGGGTGGCCAGATGTCCCTTATTCCCGAGTTCCTGCCCTTCAAGGCACGCCAGCTGGAACTGTCATTCCTTCAGGGTTGTTTGTTGTGGGGAACAAGGGTGGTCATTCCTTCCTCATTGCAAGCTTCAATTCTGAAGCTCCTGCATGAAGGCCACCTGGGCATCATTAGAATGAAGGCCCTGGCCCGTAGTTATGTCGGGTGGCCTGGCATGGATGCCCGGATCTCCAGCTGGGTTAGCACTTGTCAGCCTTGTCAGACAACCAGACCTGCCCCACCAACTGCATCCCCTGGGAAGTGGGAGGATGCTGGAGCCCCTTGGTCCAGGCTGCACATTGACCTGGCGGGCCCAATGCAGGGGCATACATTTCTAGTAGTAGTAGACTCCTTCTTAAAATGGATTGATGTGGCCTTGCTGCCCACAACAACCACCCTTGCAGTTACCAAGGCCCTAACCAGGCTATTTGTGACACATGGCATCCCTGACACAGTAGTGTCAGATAATGGGCCACAATTTACCTCCTGCGAATTTGAACTATATTTAGCCAACCTGGGGGTCAGGCATGCCCTCACAGCTCCTTTTCACCCTGCTAGCAATGGAATGGCTGAAAGGGCAGTTAGGTCAGTGAAAGAAGCCCTAGGGAGATTTGGCCAAAGTGACTGGCACTCTAAATTGTCCAGATTCTTGCTATACCAGCATACAACCCCTTGTGCCACTACCAATAAGTCCCCAGCTGAACTCCTTGTGGGTAGGCGCTTGAGGACTGCCCTGGACAGGCTGCACCCCCACTACGCCCCAGTGACTCCTCTTGGGTCTGACAGCCAGCCTAGGCAGTTTGCTTTAAATGACCTGGTTTATGCCCGCAATTATGCAGGCCACCCCTTATGGGTGCGAGGACAGGTCATAGCTGTGACAGGGTCTAAGTCATATTGGATGCTGCTGGAAGATGGTCATACCTGGCGCAGACACATCGACCAGCTGAGGAGGCATTGGAAAGTGGCTGCTGATGGACCCGGTCTACCACCCACCGACCTGAGTCTACTACCAGCCGATGAGAGCCTGCCGCTGCCGACTGAGGACACCTGGAAGAGCCATGGACGGAGGGATCTACCTGTTCCAGCACCTGACGACCCTTCAACAGCTCCAGAGGATGAGGCTCCTGCAGTCACCAGCTCCGAAAAGACCCCTGAAGCAGAGGACTTCAACCAATGAACAGAAGCCCCTGTTCTGCGATGTTCCGACCGCCAGAGAAGACGGCAAATTTACTTGCGGGACTACGCATGCTCCTTGCCGGGGGAAAGGAGTGTTGCGTTGTTGCAAAGTTCTCCCTCTGGTCCACGTTCCTGGCGGGAGCGCGGACCATTCTGATTGGTTGATGCCGTTTGACAGCTGGCTATATAAAGAGCTGTCAAACGGCATCAGCTGTTGCCGCTAGCTGACTGCACGTTAGCCCAGCAGTCACGGCAACCCCTTTGTTTCTAAACAAAGGTTCCTGCCTGTTGTTCTGTGTCCGCCTCAGTCATTATCCACCGCTCTACAACACATACCTTCTATCAAAGGTAATGTCTGGATTAGCCCTCTGTTACTATTTTCTAAAGCACCCAAAGGCCAGACAAGGAATAATGGATGGAAACTGAACAAGGAGTGATTTAAACTGGAAATAAGGATACATTTTTTGACAGTGAGAACAATCAACTATTGGAACAGAAGTTGCCTTCGGAAGTTGTGGGAGCACCATCACTTGAGACTTTCAAGAAGAGATTGGACTGCCTTTTGTCAGAAATGGTGTAGGGTCTCCCGCTTGGGCGGCAAGGGGTTGGAATAGATGACCTACAAGGTCCCTTCCAACTCTGATTATCTGTTATCTGTTATCTGTTTACCTGTCAATTTAAAGATGTTATATTCCATCAATTTATTCAACGTTATCAAGTGAAATAAGCAATGATCAGAATATAGGATTATATTCACATCCTGTGTCTTTTTAATTAATTCCAGTTTTAGTGTCCTCACTTTAGATTTATTATTCACTAAATCATAAATTCACTGTTTAGTAACCATCTTCTCCATTTTTACAGTTAAAGTTTTGTTTCTGAAAACCACCACAGTAAGTTTAGTATTTCTAGCACCTAACCTGCTCTTTTAAACACCCTGTGCTGCAAAAAAAAAAAAAAAAAAGTGACCGTGTGGAATAAAATTTGTTAGAAAATTCCATAAAATAATACTACCAGGAGTAAAATAATATTTCACCTCCCTGAATAATAGTAGTGGTATTCATTGAACCACCAAAATCACTGGCAGTCAAGCTGAATTTTTTCATTATTATTGTTGTTGTTATTCCTGGGACAGTTAGAAAAATTCTATAAGCCTCTATAAACCAGAACAAAGTTTCCGCTATACATACTGGGGAACATCGGATTTCACTATAGCTGTTAAAGGCTCCAGTTCTCCCATCCCCTCTGTGTGTGTGCCTATGTTTCTGCATATCTCTCTCTGTGTGAGAGATGCTGTCATCACCCTCCTCCCTTTTCTGGGCTTAAGCAATATTTCAACTCATTTTCTTGGCAATGAATCTTCTCTTTTTTCTTCAAGCATATCCATTTTACTTTCTACCATAAGGATCCTTAGAAAACAAAAAATTAGCTTCACACTTCCATGAGGAGAGTTGAGAGGCAGCTAGACTTCTTTCTGTCCATTGAGATCCCATAACAGCCAGTCTCACACCACCACCATATTCCTGCCAGCTACCACAAACATCTTGAGAGGCTTATCTCATCCAGGTTTGCAGTCATAGTTCTCATTCTAAAGTCACCGAAACAAGGATCTATGGCAGTGATGGCTAATCTTTGTGCACATGCACAGCCAACTCCCATACACACCCCGCCCACCATGCATGCACAGCAGATACTCGACAATCAGCTGGCTGGCAGAAGGCACGCATGCATGCACAGTGCTCCTGATCTGGGATGACAGATTGCATGCCAGCAGAAATGGCTCTGCGTGCCACTTCTGGCACATGTGTGCCATAGGTTCGCCAACACAGATCTATGGTAATGATGGTGATGGTCTCATTGGAAGGCACAGACATAACTATACCACTGACCTAGAAAAGCACCTGTCTTTTGGCCTGTCTTACTCAGACCAATAGTCCTCACATTTCACCATAAAATCCTTAGTGCTTGGTGGCTTTTGAAGGAAGTATGATAAATTAAAGATGGCTCTGCAAAATTGGAACCAACAACTGTGGCAAAGACCAAAGAATCAGTGAACCATTCTTTGGAACCTCTCAAGGCAACGACAGGGACAGGAGACTGCCCACATGTGCTCTGGATGGCTGATCTGCATGAAGAGACTATAAAATAACAGTTTTCCACAGTACAACATAAAAATAAATTGCATGATTTCAAAATGAGTCACTAAAGAAGACTAATTATTTTAAATAAAGGAAAAATTTATAAGCCTGTAAAATAATGCAAAACATTGCAACAATAAAATTCTGAAGGAAGCTTTTGGAGAACAGTACCAGAATATAGCAGCCACAATATCAACAGAGTCAGTAATGAAACCTGCTTCTACAGACAGATTATATCCAAAATACGTTATTGAACAAATGACAGTTGTAGTTGTTTTTCTCCCTGGACAAAATAGAACTGGTACCGAATTTGAATTTACAACTAAGAGGTCAAGAGAATGTCTTAGAAAAGAATGTTTCAAAAAGATTTACAAAAGAATCAGGTTGAGGTTTTAAAATTTTAAAGGGAATTACAACTGATAAACTAAGAGATATTTTTTTATTTATTTAAAAAAAAAAGTTTGTAAAAGTCATTAAGAATTAATTCTATGTGATGAGACAAAGAAGAAAGAGAATTCAAATGTTATGACAATATTTGAATGAACTAAAATTAAGACTGTTAGAAATAAAAAGGAATATAAGGTTGGTTTATTTGATCAAAGTTTAAAAAAATGCTGTTACTTTATGGACTTTTGCTGTTACCAGGAGTGAAGAAATGATGTTTTATGGATCTATTTTAGATATTTGTTTTTTCTTTCTTCCCTCCTTTTTCTTCCTTGCATTTTTCTTTTCTTTAAGTTTAATTTGTATGTTACTATTATTACATTTATATCCCTTCTGTTCAATTGTGTCCAATCCTTGGAAACTGCCTGAACAAGTCACTGCAAATTTCTTGTTAAGGTTTTTCAGAAGTGGTTTGCCATTGCTTCCTCTTTTCTAGGGATAAAAGAAAGTGACTGGATTGAGTCACCCAACTGGCTTTGTGTTTAAGGTGGGGCTAGAATTCAATTCAGTCTGCCAGTTTCTAACTTGATACCCATGCTGTATTCACCATTAAGCAGACTAAGCACATGTTTAGGGCATCAGGTCCAAAGGGGGCACCACGAAGTTGAGAATATGGCTTTGTTTGTACAGTATGTACAAAGGAGGAAGGCACCAAGATTTGTCAGTGCTTAGGGCACCAATGAGCCTTAATCCACCACTGCCTGATACGTTCACAACTACTCAAACTGAGATCAATATACCCACCCCCTTCTCTCTCACACACACACAGAGATTCCTTAGTGGCTGGTGAAGTTGAAAGCTGATATCTTTGTTGAAGCAGTTGATATCCTGCTGAATATGCAGAAAAGGATTTTCTACTGTTCTAGGAGCTCAGAGGGGCAGCTTCTTTTTCCCCCCTTTTTGTTTCCATCAGCCATACAGATTTTAATTTTAGATGCACTTCTGTTTGTTCTTGATCTGTTGAAGGGCAAAATGGTGATTCAAAAACAACTCTTCCTTTCTCAATTCCTATTATGCAACTTTCTTGCTTTAAAAAAAAAGCTCTTTATCATCAGCAATGCAAAAATCATCACTATGATGGATTTTACAAGCGAAAATCAAGGATTTTTCTGCTCCATTTTCATTTGTCATTGTAAAATGAATTCAATTTCCCTTCAAACTCATGGTAAATATTTTTTAATAAAATAAATATGACATATCATATTGGATTGCATGGTTAAGGTACCAGGCTAGGAACTAGAAAACTGAATTCTAGTCCTGCTTTATGCATGAAAGCCAGCTAGGTGATCTTGAGCCAGTCATTCTCTCTCAGTTCAATCCACTTCACAGGGTTGCCTTTTTAGGGAAAATAGGCAAATATTTTCCTTTTAGGGAAAATAGGAGGAGGAAGTATTATTATATACTAGCTCGATACCTGTGCTTTGCCATGAAACTGTGTGGCCAAGCTTAGTTTTTTGGGAGGAAAATAAAGGGAAAAAATTCTGCCTCTGCTTACCAGCATCCATTGGATTCATCTGTGTGAGACAGTTGAGGGCTTTTTGGAAACTGAAGCAGTATTTGCTGTGTCAGCAAGAAGGAGACAGCAAGGAGCTTGGCCATGACTTAACTCAGCTGTTCTGTACTAAACCTGCTTGGTGCTGTAAAACTAAAACTGAAACTGAAACTCCTCTCCTCTGCTTGTGCTTTGCATTTAACATATTTCTTTTCAGGTGGGGAGGGGGAGTAGAACTCCTTAGCATCAGAGAGTGCTAATAATAATGTATGAAATAATAATGCTCTGATGGTCATTTCGAAAAATCCTTTCTTAGTGAGCACCTAGAAGCCAAGAGGAACATATGGGCCAAATTTCAAGTTTATAGGCTTTACGGGTCTGGAGATTTTGTGATGATGCAAGAGTGGTATTTCGCTTTTATATATATAGATGTTCACCTCCTTGATTTACCTATAAAGATTGTAATAAAAGCAGGATAAATATCTAATATACTAAATGAATAAATAGTGTATTATATATAATGGACTCCATATATTAAATCAGTCCTACTGAGTTCAATATATAACACTGCAACCGGATTTGGATTTGGAGTTTGGTGATTTGGATGAAACAAAGACTAGATCAATTCTTAAATTTGATTCTAGTTCCCTAATCTCCATGTATCCTAGTTAATTATGACTGGAATAAAACAGATGGCTACCAATATTTTTTTGTGTGACGAATTGTACTTATTTAATCATTTTAGCCTCCTTCCCATTAAAATCTGCAGAAATGAGAGGACAACACATGTCAAATTAAATGGGAAAAATCAGATTTTGTCATCCCAAAGGACTGCCAATGTTATTTTATTTCTTGGCAGAATTGGAAATAATTTTCAAACATACTTGATCCTTCTGAGGCATAAACTCTGCCAAGTTTCAAATGATTACATTCAAGAGTTTGAAGTTATTTTCATCCAAGACAAAACCAAATATTGGTGTTCTAATTAACAAAAAATATTGTGAGATAAGTGAAATGGTGAAAAGGTAGCTGCACAGTAAAGTGGTTTTTTAAAAATAATAATCACAAATTGATCAGGGACTTTTGTACTGAGACATGCAAAAGCTTCAAAGTTGTATCCTTCAGGATAATGAACTAATATTCACGTAGTACTTATGGCAATCTGAACTTAAGCCCCTGTTCAGGTCTGAACAGGTACAGCAAACAATATAGGATTCCTTGTAGTAGATACTAACATCAACAACTTGATGTTGTTGATGCCTACAACTACATCAACATATGCAGTTATAGGCAAAATGCCTACAACTACATCAACATATGTAGTTTTGGTGAATCAATCAGCTTTGGTGAACAATTCCAAAGCTATTGATTTTGGAAGCCATTCATCAATTCAGAGAACTGAACACTGAGAAAAGCTTCCACAGTATTGATTGATGCCCTGAAGTGATTCAACACCACCTGGATTGCTTCACTAAGGTAAAGCAGATGGCCTCTTTACCTGAGTAAATCATGTTGCCTTCACAGTCCAATTCAATTCACTGTAGCAAATCATTGTTGTTTCAGACAGGCTTAATGCATCTTGCTGTTGTAGATCCCAATTTTGATACTTCAGAGAAGGTTTTTTCACCAAATTCTCTCCTTTAGATTTAATCTTTCACTGGTGACTTTCTCATATTTTCCAATTACTACACCAGTCTTTATTTACAAAAAAAATAAGAATCAGTTAAGAAAAAGAAGGAGGGCATAGCTACACAATCTTTTGAATAGGTGCCCCAATGTTTGTCAAGAAATGCAGCAACTATTCTTAGGAAGATTATCATTTATGTTATTTGATCTTTTATTATTATTTGATCTTTTATTTGATCATTTATAAGCCTCCTAGAGCTTTATAAGAGCCATGAGGGCTACAGAGCTTTAAATTAAATGCATTTTAAAAATAAACAATTAAAGAGAGTGCATAAAAATCAATGAATGGCCATATCTGGTATAAAGTTCTAATTATATATAAACACACACATAATATAGAAGAAAAAGACAAAGTCTAATGTATCATGAGGCATACAATGCCACTTTTCATAGACATGAAATCTATAGAGACTATATAGTGTAGGATAACTCTAAATCAGGGGTGTCAAACAATTGTCATCACAGTCTCATCAAGTGACATATTGGGACTTTTTTCCTCTTCGGTAAACTGGGAGGGGTGTGGCCAGCGCAGGACACATCTGGCCCGCAGGCCATGAGTTTGACAGCCCTGCTCTAAATGATGCAGGCTCAGAACATAGTAGCAAACATTTTCCTTTCACAAGTTCAACCCGAACCCTAACCCTAATCCATAACACAGAAAGTCTTTGCTTTAACAGTGACATCAGAAGTACACAATCTCTTTTGACCTGACCAGAAGGCTTGATGATGGAGCAGGGGTCTCCAATCTTGGCAACTTTAAGACTTGCCAAAGCTGAGGAACTCTGGGAGTTGAAGTCCACAAGTCTTAAAGTTGCCAAGGTTGGAGACCCCTCATATAGAATGTCAAGGGTTATAACTCCATAATGGAGTTGGCCAGGGTCCACCTTGACCAGAGGTTCAGGGCTTTTAAGGAGTGGTTTCCCCTCCCCTCTTCATAATCCTCATCTATTGGGAGCCACAAAAGAAAAGCTATTCTGATCTGTTGTACATAGCATGCTACTTGAAAGAAGAAATCACAGAGATTGATGAACACTTGTCTAATTTTCCCTTTCTTATCATATGCCCCTTTATTTTGATCAAAGCTGAGTTTGAAAGAAGTCTGTGTTTGCTGAATGGTCTATATGGAGGACTTCTGCAAAATAAGAACAGAAAGGGCCTTGATTACCCATTTCAGGAACAAAGAAACTGTTGTTCCATGGCCACTACAGTTTGGCAAGATCATAAAAAAGAAAGTCTTATATCATGATTCTCCAGTATCTCCAAGGTCCAAAGCCAAGCTGATACCATCTGCTAAGTAAAGCTGTTACACTGTACTCAAGGAGGAATGCACAATAAACTTTGATAGAAACGTTTGAGTAAAACTTGTGGGGAATGCATATTTATACATTGATATTTAGGAATAATTCCCATAATTCATAATTTCTTGGCCATCCTGGCTGCAGCTGATAGAACTAGTGTCAGGAAACATCTGGAAGAGCATAGATCTTTCACTGTTTTAAATTATTGGTCCATTTTATGAAAAGACTTGCAAGACATGTTCTGAAAAAAACAAACAAATAAGCTGCCATTAGCAAAGACCTTTGAGAATTTTTTTTTTTTTAGAATAATTAAAATGCTTGGCATAGCAATCTGCTAAATTGCCAGTATATTTATTCACAGATTTTATTTTAAGGCCTTCTCAGTTTAAAATTACTTACACTTAACATCAACATATACAATAAACGTTGCCAGAATGATATATGTACAAAGTGATCTGTTCATACTTAAACATACTTTGATTAAACCTTTGTTGATGGAAACAACTGAGTTTTTAGTGTTAGATGAACACCAGCTACTTTTTTTTTTTTTAAGAGCTTGCCAGGATACTAGCAGAGGGGAAAAAATAGGGGGGGAAAAGTAATGGTAAATTCTCATTTGAGCTGAAACAGACGGTTCCATGGAGGAGTTTCCGATAATAATATGGAAGTGAGTTCACCAATGTCTTTTTCCAGAAAGCTTCCCCACCCTCCAGCATCTTAGTCTTACTTAAACGCTTGTGATTGCCTATTCAAGTTTTAAACTATAAAATATTATAAGTTTCTGAGATAATAGCAAATAGGCATAGAGGGGTGAACTGAGGAAAATCTGCATTCCTTTTGTTAATGTTAAGTACCCAGGAATGGGTCCCATCCAAAGGTGACATTCAGCAGGTTCTGACCAGTTCTGGAGAACTGGTAGCGGAAATTTTGAGTAGTTCGGAAAACTGGCAAAGACCACCTCTGACTGGACATTTTACAGTATCCTTCCCCTTCCACACCCACCAAGCTATGCCCACAGAATCGGTAGTTTGAATCCCACCACTGGACTCCCATCTGTTCAAACCTCCCATGTCTTTTTCTCCTCTTTCTTTTCTTCCTTCCTTCTTTCTTCTTGTAATAATTTACTGAACACATGGAAACTAATTCTTCATCTGAAAACCACTCATTACTTAAGGCCCGGTCCCACTGCACTTACGGATGCAAAGAGGATGTAAAATGTTAAAAAAAGCTTGCCATCCATTGGAAAATGCTATGCATCCATTGTGTACTCATTGCATACGTGTTTCATACGCTCTATCCCTCGAGCATCCATCCACTGAGATTTCATCTGCACAAGAAGTTTTGAGCTGCACAAAACTTTGTGAACAGATGAACTTTCCGCCGTGTACGATGTAAATCCGCGACATACGAGCAACAAATGTTCTATATCTGTTATCATACGTTAAATGTCTGCTATATCCTCTCTGCATCCTCTGGGCATCCTCGCAACTCACATCTGCTGCAGCTGAAAATGGAAAGAGGGAGGAAAGAAAAGGTACATGGAATGTCTATACATCATTAGTAGCACGGAAATAGAAAGGATGCACAGTGAACGGTTTGCATCCGATACACATCCGCACGGCATCGCCTTTCTTTCCTTTAGGCGTATGTGATGCATCCGCTTCATCCGCTATGCATCTGCTTCACAATTAAGAGATGTCATCCCCTTCCATCCGCTTTCATCCACTAGGCTTCCGATGAACATCCGTTTAACATCCCCACTACATACTACCCACATCCGTTCTTTTCCGTTCTTTTCTGTTCTGTTTATGCAAATTTTCGCCACTTTTTGGAGTGGATGACAACGGATGGAGCATACGTTTTGTGTCCGTCAGACAGTGGGACCGGGCCTTAACTGTGTAACATCTTTATTACATCGTTGCTGACATTTAATCCTCAATAAAACTGCATTCCCTCAGAGTTGCTCTGCCTGACACTTAAACTGAGACCTTTCTTTTCCTTTTAATAATTGTTGAAATTTTCCAAGGAACAGGAATATAATTCCATTTCTGGAGCTTCATGATCATATAAGTCACTTTTGGGCACATCTTTCCATAGGCAAAATGAACTCATGCAGAACACAGCATTTATTTCATTATGACTTGATGGGAAACATAAAGGAAGATGCTTGTTTAAAAATAAAGAAAATTGAATTATACATTCTGAATTAGATCATCTTTAAACTACTTTAATTCTATATGCAGTACTTTGTAATAAAGGGAAATTTATATGTTTATGTCTGGCTATACTGCATCTAACTAAAAATTAAATACACAAAACCATGATGAAAAGAGTACCTTTATCTTTAGTAACTTCTGTATGACAAAAATGACTGATATTTAGCTTTTTTATTTATTGTCGTTAGACAAATTTGCTAGCAAAATCCAGTTTTAAGAATAATTCATGATGTTTCAATGATGAGGGGAGAAGGAGGAGAATATAGGGAGTCTTTGATTCGGCAGTCATTTAGTGACTGTCGAAGTTATGATGACACTGAAAAAAATTGACTTATGACAATTTTTCTCACTTACAGCTGTTTTAGCATCCCCATGGTCACATGATCAAAATTTGGACATTTGGCAACTCACTCGTATTTATGATGGTTGCAGTGTCTCAGGGTCATGTGATGACCTTTTGTGACCTTCTTACATGCATAGTTAATGGGGAAGCCAGATTCACTTGATATGGTACTAACCTGTGATGACCCAGAGTGTAACACAAATGTAACAAAATCCAAAATGTAAATAAATATCCTTTAATGCCTCCAACTTGCCCCACTGTTCAATAATTCTCAGTTGGAGATAAAACATACTCAAAATAATCTTCAAAAGAAAGCAATACAGTCTGAACTTATTGAACAGATAGAGATGAAATAAAAAAACCAAACAAACTACAATGAAGAAATTTCCACAATAGATCTGGATAAGTAATTACCAAATTCAAGGAGATAACAAGGTACAGTCTGTTGGAAGGACACCAACCAAGATAACTTCAGCGCAAAATGACTCACGCTTTGCTTCTGGCAATGTTGTGTTCTAATCGTCTCTCCTATATACTACTCTTTCCAGTTGCATGAGGAGGATCATGGCCGCTTCGTCTCTCATAAGCCAAGTTGGTGCCTTCTCCATTCCTCCCTGCGTGTCCTAGGATGCAGAGGGGATGGGCCTGGTTCTTCCTCTGACTGCCCAGCTGGCTTCTGTCCTTCCTCAGCATCCTCCACAACCTCCGGAGCCACACCTCCACTCCCTGTCGGCTATTCCTCCTCTCCCTCAGAGTCCAATTCTACCAAGGGCATGACATAACCTCAGTGATTCACTTCACAATTGTGACAAGAAAGTTCATAAAATGGGGCAAAATTCACTTAACAAACATTTAGTAACTGAAATTCTGGGCTCAATTGTGACCATACAATGAGAACCACCTATAACTTAAAACCTGACATTTTATATTTCAGAGATTATTTTGAGCTGAAATACCTTCCCAGCCTGTCTTGAGTATTCCATTGCTGTGTTTCCTAGCAATTTCAGACCCACAAAAATCTGATCCTTCCCTGGACTTGACGATTTTATCTGATTTATATTTTAATCTGTTTCATTTATACCTGGACTTGAATAACCACATAGCTTTTCATAGTAATTTTTTTTTGAATCCCACCACTATCTATCTCCCTCCCTTCCCTCCCTCTCCCCTCCCTCTTTCTCTCTCATACACACACAAAGTCATACACAGTAAAAGAAGAATAGTAAAGCACAAGATGGCTACAAATGAAAGACAATATTAGGACTGTCCTCATCCTGTAAAATTCCATTAATAATCAAGGGCAGTTATACAATAAAAGCTTTAAATGCACATGCAACAATTGTTCCCTTGAATACATTTGAGTACGACATTGAATTTCAGAGGCAATACAATTTTGCCTAATTCTACAAAAGATTTGCTACTCAGATAAAATACTTCCACAGATTAATCATCAAATTGAACATACAAAACCTTCATTTTAATGGTCAGTAAAGCAACTTAGCAGAATGAATAAATGGATTTTGCAATGCAATAAATTAGGGAACCACAGATACTACACTGAAGAAGCAGATACAGCATGAACATTTAGGAACAGTCAAACTGTGTCAAAAGATAATTTAATTTAAATAGTAAAAATAAAGGACTTATTCTTGTCTACCATCATGTCCTTACTATTCTGAGCAATGCATTCAGGCTGTTTTCAATTGGAGATGATATTCAAAGATACCTTTTGATGTCTTCTTCCTCTTTTTACAGATTAGGGATGCCTGGCAAACTAAGTAGATTCATATATTCTTAATAGATAGAAAGGAGCAGTGAAAGCCTTGTGGTTCCTTTGAACTATGGTAGCCTGATTCAGACATTTGAGTAGCCAAAACATTGAAAGAAAATGGAGGCCTAAGGCGACAGAATAAGCCTGCAATGAAAAGTTAACATTTAGCATTGTGAGAAGCATAATAGATATCCTGTTGCCTAAAGAGGGCTTATGAATTTATGACTTCATAAACCTGAACAAATATTTCATTTTTAGTTCAGAAGATTTGAAAATGTTCATTCAGTATGAGTTTTAGAAGCTTCAGAACTCCCAGTATTAAGAGCAAAAGGGAATTAATTTCCAAGCTTAGGGAATTTTAGTATAGACCTATTCAAAGCATGTTTCAGATTCAAATAATTGCATTGTTTAACTGGACAGCAGAATCAGAAAACTTGCCATTTCATTGGCATATTCCTTCATTAGGTTTTACTATGATATCGCATTATAGTTCACTCAAGCACATAAATTCTGAACACAGTTGTGTATATTTTATTGTGCTTCGAATGGTAGATTAATTCATTACGTTTCCTGTTGAATTTTTCTTTCAGAAACTCTTTTAAGTTCTTGAGAAAATATAGCAGTTATGTAATAAAAGGAATGAGCCTCCATTTAAGAATCAATTTTCTGTGCTATCATGGAAGCTTTTATGGATCATAGGTTATTTTGTCGCATATAAGTTTGTGCAAAAAAGATGTAAATATGCCCAAGAAGATAACATACTGGGAAAACCAGAATATTCTATTTTTATTCCAGGTCCTGGCCATTCTAGGATAATCCAAGGGGTTTCTGGAAGTGAAATTCTAGACCAATATGTGATATATTGGACACGATCTCAAGAAATGTTCTGTGATCAACAAAAGCTTATGAGATAATAAATGCATCAGTCATTAAGGTTCTAGAGGATTCTTTGTTATTTTGTTACAAAAGATTAAAGTTGCTACCATTCTGAAAACTCTTATGAATTAGTGATTGCCTAAAGAAAGGGAAACAGTTTAAGACTAAGGGGATTGTTCTCAGAATGGAAAAACTTCCCCACAGAACTGTTATAATCTATTTTTATATGACAAAAAGATACAGTTTGATGGAGGGCCAAGACTCTTGGTAGCAATAAACATGATGTGCCCCCAAATAATAAAATGGCAAATAAGACATCATAATGATACCTGGCTTGATGGTGTATAACAAAACAGACTGGAAATCAAACTGCCCATATTATAATGCCTTTACACAATCTAAATGTTCCCACCTCAGTAATGCCACATTTAGTTTTAGTCATTAAGTATCTCTCCCCCCCACACACACATACTCTCTCTCTCTCTCTCTCTCTCACACACACACACACACACACACACACACACCACAAACACAGTCATATGCAGAAAAAATGCAGAAATATGCAAACAACAATATAAGAAAAAAAACCTGGAGACCAATCATAGGAGGAGAAATCATAATATTTGTGGCTTTAATAAGTAAAGAGATGAAGAGACATTATACAGATTTATAAAATAATACATCGCATTCTAGAATTACTTCACACCATGTATGATGAAAATTGCTGCCACAAACAGACAAAAAATGGGGATAGTCAAATGTGTGAGGTACAAACTTAAAAACAACTATTGGGTCAATATGAGCATATGCTGTCCATATTGAGTCTGTATTGTTACACTGATTATATGCAAAATGGATACAAGTATAACTTTCTTGTTGCATTTAAAGCCCATATCACACTGGCCAACGGATGCAAAACGGACACAACGGACAAGAAAAATGTTCCATCCGTTGTTATCCGCTCTCAAAAGGGGCAAAAATTTGCATAACCGGAGCGGATAACACGGACGCGGGGAGGACTCAGGGCGGATGCAAAGCGGATGTGGAACGGAAGCCCAGCAGATGGAAGCGGATGGGAGTGGGTGGCACTTCCGCAGGGCTTCCGGGGGGCCTCAGCGAAGTGGACGCAGAATGGATACAGCGGATGCAGAGCGGACGCCGAACGGATGAAGCGGATGCAGAGCAGAAGCCTAGCGGATGCACAGCGGAAGCCTAACGGATGCCTGGCGTTAACTGCGCATGCGGGGAGGATGCATTGCGTCAGCCCCGCAGATATAACGGAAGCAGCTCAGAAGAAGGACGCCATTCAGAGGAAAGACCTGCTGCCAGACACATCGACTGCCTTGCCTGCCCTGCCTGCATGTCTGCCTGCCAGCCTTGCTGCCAGCCTTGCTACCAGCCTTGTTGCCAGCCTCCCTGCCAGCCTTGCTGCCAGCTGGTCTGCCTGCCAGCCTTGCTGCCTGCCTTCCTGCCAGCCTTGGTTCATGTCTGCCTGCCAGCCTTCCTGCCAGCCTTGGTTCATGTCTGCCTGCCAGCCTTCCTGCCAGCCTTGGTTCATGTCTGCCTGCCAGCCTTGGTGCATGCCTGCCTGCCAGCCAGCCTGCCTGCCAGCCTGCCTGCCAGCCTTTCTACCAGCCTTGGTTCCTGCCAGCCTCCCTGCCAGCCAGCAACCCCACAACCATGTGGAAGCACAGCAAGCCTCAGCCATCTGCTGCCAGCCCTGGCAAGAGGGACAGGGCTACCATCCTGCCCCCTGGCCCTAACTCTGGTTCTGCTGGGGCTTCTGCAGCATGGGCTCGCTCTTCTGGGGCTGGCGCTTCTGCTGCTTCTGCTTCTGGAGGAGGAGCTGATGACAAGCACTCCAGCACCGGCCACCTCCAAAGACCTGGACCCTTCACCCCTGAGACTGTCTTATAGCTTGTTATTAGTAAAGTCTATTTTTGATTCACACACTTGCTTCATTTCTTTTTTTTAAATAAAGTCTTGCTGGAAACTTTTAGAAATGATTTAAGCCTTTGCATGCTTGTGGGATGGGCAGGGATACCTGTGGGATGGGCAGGGATACCTTTGGGATGGGTAATAGCTGTGGGATAGATAAACCTCCAGTGCAAGCATAGTGGGACTGTATGGTCCACCCTCCCAGGTGCCACACCTATGGCCCTTTATTATCAATAACAATGTAATCTTTGATCCACACATTTCAACATAAACACAACTCTTTATTAAACGCCCTGTTCATTGTAGCCCAACCAAACATACATGGCCCAATCTCATCCGTGTGATGAGACAGGCTGAAGGAAGCATCCATTAAGCATCTACCATCCTGTCTTGCCACTCCACTGCTCCAGCTGGGGAGTTGCAACATTGTCTCAGGAGGTTGCGCTGCTTCTTCGCTTCATTTGAGGCTCTGTTGGGGCCTAGCACATCCTCAGTGTCGATCAGGTTTCGCCCTTGCCTCCATTCCCCAGGCTCCATGACCCCATTGGCTTGTTGGAGGTCCATGAGCCTGTTCTGCAAGACTGGGTAGCAGGTGCGCATGAGATTGTGCAGGATGCAGCAACCTTCCATGATCCTCCTCACGGTCTCTGGGCAATGCTGCATGGTGGTGAGAAGTACCTGGAACCTGTTGGCCAGGATGCCAAAGGCATTCTCCACCACCCGCCTTGCCCTGGACAGCCTGTAGTTGAAGATCCTCTCTTCACGGGTGAGGAGTCTGGAGGTGTAGGGCTTCATGAGGTAGGTTGTGAGGGAGAAGTCGTCATTCCCCACGATGAAGAAGGGCACATCTTGTGTGTCGTTGGGCAGGGGTTCTGGATCTGGGAAGCCCACGATGAGGTTGCGTTCCAGCCCCTCCTTGAGGTGACTGGCGTTGTATACCTGGGCATCTGAAGATGAGCCGTTGCCTGAAGCATCGATGTACATGAACTTGTAGTCAGCATCGATCATGGCAAAGAGGATGATGCTGAAGAAGCCCTTGGAGTTGAAATAAGTGGGCCCCAACTTGGCTAGAGATTTGCAGGCCACGTGCTTGCCATCTATGGCTCCAACGTTATGTGGTAAGTTCCACCTCTGATACCACTGCTCTGCAACTTTCTTCCATCCTTCTTCAGTGGAGGGGCACTGGAGGAGCTCCTCCTTGTATTCTTCGATGATGGCCTGCACCACTTCTCTGACCACAATGCTGATGGTGTTGGATGGCACCCTCCAGCCATTCTGCATGCTCCTGTAGGAGGTCCCTGAGGCCAGGTGGTGCAGAGTGAGTGCCACCTTGAGCCCAGGTTCCAGGCTTGGCCGGAAGCTGGTGTTTGCCTTGGTCAACCTGGGTGTCAGGCGCTGCACAACTTCGTCAAATATGGCTGGAGGCATCCTCATGAAGTTCTGGAAGGCCCGAGTGTGTTCGCTCCTGAGCTCCACCATCAGCTTGTTGTACAGTCCGTCCTCCGCTCTACTGGTGAACCATCTTCGGACCCAGACTCTTTTTGGGTGGCTCCTTTTCTTCTCGCAGTAGTGTTCACAGAGCCTGCAGATGGCTTTGCACTGTTGCAGAACGATGGTGGCTGCCGAAAGGACTTTGTTACAATCCACGGTGGACATGACTGGATGCTGTGGAAGAGGAAGAGTCAGATGAAGGCTGCAGAGGTCTGCACAGCTAGGCTGCTGGTCTGAAAGTAAGATGCAGGTGAGTTTTTCCCCCTTTTTATAGGCAGTATAGGTGTCCCTTTGCATCCTCTAGGCATCCTCTAGACATCCTTAATATCTGAGATAGGTCCCCTCTGCGAAGGTTTTTTCCATTTTAAACGCTTTGTTTCCATGCTGCATCCGCTAGGTATCCGTTCTGCATCCGTTCTGCATCCGTTCCGCTTCCTCCCTGCGTCCGGGCGGATGCGCGTTGCACGGACGCGTCGCGGATGCCTAGCGGATATAGCGGATGCGTAGCGGATTCGGAATGGACGAACTGGATACATTTTCCGCGCAAAAGTTTTAGGCAGCCCAAAACTTTTGGAGCAGATGAAACGTCCATAAATGGATGCTGGACGGATAGAGAGGATGAAAAACGGAAGCAGTGAGTACAGAACGGATAGATCGCGTTAACCAACGGATGGCAAGGTTTTTTGTCCATTTTACATCCTCTTTGCATCCGTTGGTTCAGTGTGACATGGGCTTAACTATATGGCACAAGGGTCCCTTAGAAATCATTATGAGAATTTTGATATTTTAAAAAACTGTCTGTTCATGGATTGTAAGTTAGTTAAGAGAGAAAATGATAATGGTCAGCCAATTTCACAACACGATAGGACTGATGTTTGCATTTCTCTTACAAATGGACTTTTGAATTTAGAGCAACACAGATTTGTTCTGATGACAAAGCCTTCAAAATTAAACTTTCAATCATCAAGCACTTTAAAGGGCTGCACAGAACTTTTTAGACACTGCAGTTAAACAGGTGCATAAAAGAAGGTATCTTCCCACTGCCTTATAGCAATATCTATGTGGTGCACCTGTCTGCTGTCCTAGATTGCTTATTGTGTACATTTTCTGAAGAATTTTGCATTAGAGAAGGGCATCTTTCCCACTGATTAGCCAAATGAGCCTTTCACAATAGCAACTGAATGCTAAAAACCAAAGAACAAATAAAATCTGGTGAGCTAAGTAATCACAGCTTTCTGCTTTTTGTTTTTGCCTTTTACCAAAAAAAATGCAAATCGTAACCTTCAGCTATAAAATGGAAGCAGACATATTCAATAGCTCTCCAACTAGCACTGCCAGAAAGTAAATAGAGATGTTACTTGGAGGTGGGTTGTTTTTAGGGGACTGTGTGAAGCTTCAATCATCAAAATAAGCATATTTCAAATATAGATACAAAAAGAGGTTGCCTGTTCAGCCCCTTGGCACAGTTTCTGGACAATTTATCTAACTTTAGTTTGTGAAATGTATTAAGTCAGTGGGATATACAAACCTTAGTGTTTATCACTTTGTCTGCCCCTCTTTGTGAGTAAGATGACTGATACGAGATTGAGGATATTTTCCATAGTGGCTTGAAATAAGTTGCTATCTTGGATCCTGCGGGCTCTGTGTCTGCAATATTATTAAAAAGCTCCTAGCACCAATTTATTTTCTGTAGCCTTCCCTGACATGTGCTTGAGTTTAAGACCATGGCAAACTGTTTAAACTGTTCTGAGTTTGTGAGCTTTGTCTGTGTTTGCTTTTTGTTCTATTGTATGCTTTTATCCTTCCTCTGCCATCAGAACTGAGAAGCTTCTTGGATGAGAAGCGAAACATTTTCTTTCCTCAAGGAAAAAACAGTCCAGTTACCTTTTGAAGAAGAAAGCACCTTTGAGGTAAATGAAATAAATTGCTGGACGATGCCTTAGCAGCTCCTATTTTTAAGGTGGGGCTAGACTTATTTTAAATAAACAATCTGAAACATTTGATCTGAGAGTCTGTGGAGATTTGATCTGAGAAATAAAACATGGAAAAAAATCTAACTCTGTTTAATGAATAACCATTTATTTTTCTCACAGCCAAGCTTCTCAATCTTCATAAGGTTAAAAACTTTTTTTTTTTGGGGGGGGGGGTGGAGGGGGAGAAGCAAGTCCTTGTATTTTGTGGCCAATGAGATGCCAGAAATAGATATAGCTACATATTGTGATAAAATTTTGCTCACAATTATCTGCTTGTATCCTTCCAAAGTGAAGAATGTTTGGAAAGTGGGATCTGTTGGAGGACATCCAAACTGAATTAAATCAATCTATATATTTTCTTTCATCAGCTTGAACTCCTAACTACCAAGAAAACAAACATAACTCAATTCTGCAATTCTGAAACTGAACAGGCTGGCTCCAGGTACACCAAAACTGCCCTCTATTTATAGTCATGTCTGCTTTTATATACAATTCCTTACTTGTTCTCCAAAACTCAGAGATTGCTTATTAGGATTTTTTGATGTGGTATTACGTATACCTAGGCAATGATAATGAAGTACAGATGGAGACTGAGTGGAATTATCTTCTTCAAATTTCCACCCTCTTTCCATCCACAATGCAATTGGTTTGGGGGTGCTGCTTTCTGAAAATAACAATTTTTGATTACCATTGCAGAGGAAGCCTATGGGTAAGGGAGCCAGAGAATAAAGGAAATATTATGAGTGCAGAACATTTAAATGCTGAAGAAAAATAGATTTCTTATTTACTTTCAACTTAGCCAGCTTCCAGAGGCCAGAAGGGAAATAATTTACATTAAAAAAATTATCAGTAGAATCTTAAATCAGGTAACCTAAAGATTTTCTTTCCATGGTGTCTGCTTGCATACTTAATTGTACTGCTTGTTCTGTTAAATTAGGTTACTAATTCAAGCTAGGGTATAGACAGTTTAAATGGAATATGTTTCCTTTTTTTTTTTTTTTAATACAGTGGTACTTCTCAGAGTATTTTGTTTTTTAGACTTTCTGTAATTCTATTTTTGTGTTTATGTTTATGAATTGTTCCTGGATCAACAAGAGACTAGAGACATTGATTTTTCATTATTTAATTTGCAACAGTTTAGAATCCAAGTGTCCCATGGTTGTGAATGATTATTTTACTTTGCAGTTCCCAGAGACACTGCTTTCCTGAGAACGTTTAATGTCATTTTACATTAGGGTGAAACTAACTGTATTTCTATTTAAATTGTATTATTTCAGAATGTGCATATAGGTATGTTTTACAAATGTATTTTGCATACATAAAATACTGGATCATTTACTGGAATGTTGCCCTCTTTTGGTTATGCCTATTCAACAGAGGAAATATTTAGTCAGTCTAGAACTGAAAACAGCTGTGGAAAGAGATTTTGGCTAGCAATGTCACTCCAGCATTTCTCTTTCACAAAGGGAAAGTAATGTGATTAAACATAAACTATACAAGCAGGACTTTCTTTCTGCCATTCCTCCCAAAAAATGTTTGTACACTCTAAAACAGGGCTATCAAACTCCCGCCCATAGGCCGGATGCATAACACATCAGTCACGTCCACATTTAGCGAAGGGGAAAAAAGTCCCAAAACATCACACGATGATGCTGTGACAATGAGAGTTTGACACCCCTGCCAATCTAAATTGATTGGTTTAATCTAAACTAATCTAAATTGATTGGTTTCAAATTTTAAAAGAATTACTTAAGGTCTTTCTGATCACAGAAATTCTCAAGGAGATTTTCTTTGGACCATCACCCTGTTTCGTAAAAAAATTCATTAAAAAGCCTTCAGCATAAAGTGAAGCCATTACAGGTATTTCTTTTTTAGTAACCACAATTTTGGGGATCACCATTGGATTTCCATAGATAGACAGACAGACAGACAGACAGACAGACAGACAGACAGATAGATAGATAGATAGATAGATAGATAGATAGATAGATGTTTTTTTAAGTTTTTGCGGGTACTTACATGAATGCAGTTCAGCTTCCTTTGGGTATTATCCCACGTCATTGTAGTGCTTTTAAAGTTGTAGCAACATTTCAGCATAATCTCATCTGCCATCATCAGGCTTCAGTATTGAGTTCGTACGAACTCAATACAGAAGCCTGATGATGGCAGATGAGATTCTGCTGAAACGTTGCTACAACTTTAAAAGCACTACAATGACGTGGGATAATACCCAAAGGAAGCTGAACTGCATTCATCTATCTATCTATCTATCTATCTATCTATCTATCTATCTATCTATCTATCTATCTATCTATCTATCTATCTATATCTGTGAAGGTTGTAAAGTTACTTTTTAATCATTGTTATACCTGTGAACAGCTAGATGATTCAGTTGCTAAACAAAGATTGCCTGCACACTAGAAGCTATAGCACTGAAAGAGCCATTCTGTTTTGATTAACAGAAAATGCTATCAATCATAAACTCAGTCTTCCTGAATTTTAGTTAGGGCTAGATAATACAAGAGTCTTAATCTTTAAAAAAATGTTGTAAAGAACAGTTGGGATCTTGGCAACATCATCAGTGCATGGGAGACTGGAATGAATTAACTTAGCTTGGTAATTAAACATCTAAGGGGAAAACAAACTCAGAGAACACCAACAACCTAATAGTTTTAATCCGAAGGAACATAAATTCTCTACTATTGGAAGATGGAATAGATAATCTTTTGAGGTTCATGGAGATGTTTCGTAATTGTGACAGAGCAACAATGCACATTCTCATGTGATGACTGTCACTGTGTATCTGGACAATAAGAAAACACTAATTTACTAGAAGGATAAAGTTACTCCCTACTACCTTTTCTAACTCTCTGGAATCCCCATACTATCCTTCCATCTTTCACTTTATTTGTAGTAATGGAATATATATGTGTATGAACAAATTTCAGACCTGCCAGGAAAGAGAGCCATAACTGGAAGCTTTACTATATGTATTTGCAATATATATTTTTTACCATAGTTCAATACTTTGCTCAAAGCACAGAACATACAATATGAAAAATCATAATTCAAAAAGAGCAGAATACATATAGTAAACAAAAGGGAAAAATATCTTCGGAAAAACAATGCCAGTCCGTCAAAGCTAAGTAATAAAGTATCCACAGCAGTTCAATTCTTGAGTGGTCTCAAGATTACACTGAGAAGCAGCAGCTATAACAATGGTGTGGCAGTGGTGAAGGTATTAATTTTAGGAGAAATAAAACAGGTTTTGCCTCACTGATTGGCATTACACAGACATATTTGGAAGCCTCTACTGGCCACTTCAAATGCCACAGGAGGCTGCAAAGTGGAATGAAGCATCATGAGTTGAAATAATGCAATCATTTGCTTTAAGAAGCATTCCCACTGAAGGTCTGCAAAACTTTTTAGAATCACACATCCCTGAAATATCACCTTTCTTTTTTTTTTTTCCCAAAAGTTTTATTGATTTTTTAACAACAAACATATACAAACAAAACACAAAACATGAAAAAAACCATAAAACTTCTTTTTTGAAAGCAGCCTGATCCCGGGTTACATCTCTTCGTACAGACACCAATTCAAGTTCGTGGTCATTTTTGCATACCATTCCATATCTTATTACCATTCTACATTTTCTATACAGCTTCTCCCTTCTTTTAACTCTCCTAATTCTATTTTATTTATTTCATCTCAATTTAGATCATTATACTTATATCCTTTGTCTGTCCTGTTTCTGTTATCTATTATCTTTTCTCATGAAAGCAAAAATTTTCCTCTAATCACTGATTGGAGTATGATGCTTTGATATCTTTCCCTTAAATTTATAACACTTGATATAATACATAACTTTCATTTAGATTCTGCTTAGTACATTCTAAAGCTACATACAATATTTTAAAAAAGAAGAGATTGTAAATATATGATACAATTAAAACAACAATCCATACCAATTCAATTCTATCATTAAAATTAATATTCATTTAAATCTTAAACATTTCACACATTACTTTTCAAATAGTAATCATACTTCTATGGGAACCCTTATAAATTTTACATCTTTGCTTCTCCCCTATTTCACTTATATTTTAAAACATTGTATAATTAAAGTGTTCCCATTCCTTCCTAATTCAATTCTCTCATTTATTTCATTTCATTTATTTTATTAAAAAAAGTTTCACTAAATTACACTAAGTATTTTTATCCCACTTTTTAATCATATGTTGTTCCAATTTTCTAACATTACTTCTAATGTAAGCATAACAATACACTCTTATGTACCTTTGCAGAATCTCTTTTTCAATTAAATTTTTACCCATTGACTCTGAATAAGTCCTGTTTCTTTACATCTTGCTCCAAACCTTTGTAGCTTCTCTTCTCTTCCCTTCCTTCTTCCTTTGCTTCTTCATTCTGCCCTTTTTGCCCCTTTGTCTCTCCACCTCCATTTTCCTCTTCTGTGTTCCCCTTTTCTGTTGCTTTCTGACATTATATCCACTTTTCACCTTATTTTTCCCTTTTTTTGGTTGTTTTTTTAGGTCTTAAATTCTCCATTCTCTTCCCCTTTTCTTCCCCAACTAAAGTTACTTGTTCATTAAAGATAGCTTCTTCTTTGTCCCAGTCTTCTTGCTGCTCAGTCTTTTCTTGTAGTTTCTCGTAGGTACCAACTGCCATTTCTAAGAAGTGAAAAACGGAGACAAGAGAGCCCTTCCCCTCTTGTTCCTCTTCTTTATATTTTTTTAAGTTCCATTTTCAGTTCATCCACAAGTGATGCCACTGTCAAAAGAAATTTTTTTAAACAACCACCCAATTGTTTTTGATCACTCAAATATATATTTCCAGAAGTCCCAAAGTCACAAACCAATCCAAATAGACACAAACTGTTTCATTTAACACTTTCTTCTTTTTTCACTTTCTCTTCCTGGGATTTAGTTACAAAGTTCCAGTTAAGATATATCTTTTAGAAGTCTTGTTACAATTTAACTTTAGATTCTTTTAAATTCTAAGCAGCCTTCTCCTGCCAAATCCTGCTCTTATTCTTTTCCTCTCCCTTCCCACTTACAGCAAAAAAAAAAAGTTTTTTAAGTGTTCAGAAATCTTTATTGTCCCCTTGACATTTAATTTTCCAGTTTAATTACCTATTGGTGCCAAAGTGGGTTTTTCCGATTTCTCATTCTTCTCTCTTTGCTGTCAGCATAAGGAAGGAGAATGAAAGAAAAAAAACTTTCCCTTTTCCACTTTCATTCACAGCTTCTGAATCTTCTTTGGGAGCGATGTATCTTTTATCAAATTTAACATCCAGGATATCTCAGTTGTTGTTTCTTATCCTGGTCAGCCAAAACTTTCACTTCTTAATTTCCTCCTGCACTTTCTTTTCCAGCTGAGTGCTTCTTTGTGGCGGCCATTTTTGACCGCCACCCTTACCGCCTTCGGGAAAGGGAGTTTAGCCAGCTGAGGAGGAAAGATGCGGCTTTCCTCAACTCTGCTGGAGTCTTCCCCCTCTTCACCACCTCTACAGGGTGGCTTAGCCCCAAAGCCAGCTGGCTCGGGGCGCTCCAGCAGCGAGCCCGGGCAGAAACCGTGCACGATCACGGATTCCTGCCTGCCGCCGAAGCCCTGCAAACCGGAAGTCCGAAATATCACCTTTCATTGCTCTGGTGACAACAATCAAAGGTTTTCAAAGGGGCCCAAACCATTTTAGCTCTTTTTAATTGCCTCAGATTTGTTTGGTATTTCAACAGAACCTTGGTGAACCTCAATTAGCTCCAAGAATAAATTAATATGTTCTCACTATTTTGTCTGCAGTGCATTGCTGACATGACCCATACCAATCCAGAAAAGAGGCTCTTTCTCAAATTAAATAATTAGCTGTCATGGAATGTGGATTTCAGGAAGAAAGAGATTTTTCTTTAATTCTGTTTTGTAATTTGATAAATTATGTAAGGAATCATACATACCTTTCTCTTCCTATTTCCCTCCCATCAAATAACCCTGAGAAGTGGGTTGGGATAAGATAAAGTGACTGCCCCAAAGACCCCCAGGCAGCTTTTATGCCTAAAGCAGGATTAGAATTCACTCTCTCCTCGTTTATAGCCTGGTGTCTTAATCACTAGACCACATTTTCCTGGAAATCACAAAAAAAGAGCTTTGATAGAATATATCACCGTTCAAATCACTTACAACAGGAGCAAGGAATTCTTGGTGAGAAACAAAATCTCTTGGAAGACTGTAAATTGCTGGGGCCTGACTTTCTGCAAACCTTTTCTCTTTATCTTTCTGAGGACATATGGTTCTTGTCAAGAGTCTGAACTGACTGCTTGAAGAGAGTTTGGGAAATTAGGCTCCGAGCCACAAGAAAATTTGAAAAGCATATGGGTTCCTTTGGCCTATAATTTAAGGAAGCCCAGTTATGCTAGAATATCTTATGCAGTTTTTCTATCTGTGCAGGCTCCTGAATTACCCCAAAATTGTATTATGGTTCAATCTGCAGAACAAGAGTAAAAAGAAAATGGGGATTATGAAAGATAATGATCTGATTTCTGGTTTATAGATCTGGTTCTGAAATCATTTAATGTACTTAATTTTACATTACATTTACATTTAGAACTGTCATGGCACAGTGGTTAAAATGCAGCATTGTAGGTTAACTGTAAAGCTAAACTGCTTAGAAGGGGCTGTAAAGCACTGCGAAGTGACATATAAGTCTAAGTGCTATTGCTAAGTGCTATTGCAATTACAATTGCCCATGTTTGGGCAATTCCCATGTAGTGTTGAATAGACAAGGAGGGATCTGCCCTCCCTCCTCTAAATTGGAACATAAGAAACTGCCATACAGGCTCTTTAACCTACAACCACAATTGGGACCAGAACTTCTGTTGTTAAGCAAGGCAATTAAGTGAGTTGAACCAGATTTTATGACTTTTGTCATGGTTGTTAAATGAATCACACGTGAACCTGTGATTAAGTGTTAAGTGAACCTGACTTCACTCATTGAGAAGCCAGCTAGGAAGATTGCAAATGGAGATCACATGACCATGGGGACACTGCAATGGTTGTGTGAGGACTGTTTGTAGTTCACTTTTTTCAGTGCTGTCATCAGGGGTGGGCTGCTGGGAGTTCACATGGGGTTCAGGAGATCATCTAGCTAAGATTCTGCACAGTTCAGAGAACCCCCAAATCCCACTCCTGGCTGGGTTAGGGTCAGGGTTTCCTCGCCCCTCCCAGGAACCCCTACGCCGCCTGTTTTGGATGCAGATAAATGCAAGGCCCATGTGGAGGCTCAAGGTGGGTGAAAAACAGGCCTCCCGGAAGTTTGGGAAGGCTGGAAATGGGCCCGTATCCAGCTTCCAGAGAGCCTCCAGAGCCTGGGGAGGCTGTTTTTGCCCTCCCAGAGGCTCGAGGAAAGGCTTCAGAGCCTGGAGAGGGCAAAAATGCTTCTCCCACCATGGTGCAAGAGGCCAACTAAGCCACGTCCACTATGGCCATGCCCACCCAGCAACCAGGCAGAGAACCCATTGCTGAAATGTTTGAAGCCCACCCCTGCCTGTCGTCACTCCGAATGATTGCTAAATAAATGATTGTAAATTGAAAACTTTACTGGATTAAGTCTTTGGTCTAACTAACATTTATCTGACTGACAGAGCTCACCAGGAATAGCAAGAATCCAAATAGGAAATTGCCAACTAGGCATTCTGCTGCTGGGCTATATGGCCTTTCTGTATTCTCTAATAGGATTTCTGGTCTTCTGATAATGGGAATTTATCAACTCATATTGCCATGGTATTATGAAAATGGGTGGTTTAGTTATTACTCTGTGATCCTACGCAACTTTCTCAGTCTAAGCTGAGAATTCTCTTAACTTTTTGATACTATCCTGTCCTTCCCTGTAGAGCATATTTGTTTTAGTGTCCTCCAAATAAATACTGATCAAAAATCTCATAGGTCAAAAAGAGGCTGTAGAAAATGCTTCCTTTAAGATAGGACTTCCCAAACTTATATCATTCTTCTGGGCACCCATTTACTCAAGATGCTGAATGTATCTTTGCACGCGACCAACTGTTATTTATAAACTTCAAAGTATTTTTGTTTTACCATAGTCATTCTCTTTAGGTGACTCAGTCTGCTATCCTACCCCCCGTGTTCTTCAAATACACTGAACTGCATTGCTCAAGTTTAATTATAAATTGTGTAACACATAAAGCCAAGATGCCTAAGGAAAGTGAAGCATACTTTAACAGTTATACACTCACAAAGAATTTACTAAATAAACCACAACTGGCTGAATTTCCATAACACACAGTTATTAATGATAGTTTAAAATCACAGTGATTAAGGACTGTTAGGCTGACCATTAAACTCAAAGTAATCAAATCATATTATGACCTATGAATTCAGCCATAGTTTCCCTGCATGTCCTGAGTGGAATTACTAACACTTGAAATTTTTGAATGATAAAGATTACAAACATAGATCTCAATATTCTATTAAGATAAGGAAATTTGGGAAGAACCCAGCCTGACCGAGAGGAAGGATCAAGCACAGATCTAGCTGCGAGTCACTGTGTATCCGCAAAAGGGTGACACACACATACCTGCCAAGTTCCTTGAAGCCTTAAGTAACTATTCTCAGAATAGAGAACATAGACAATAGAATAAAGAATAGGGCTATAGACAAGGAAATTTCCTGTATTACAGGCAGAACATAATAGATAGCTCAAATGCTACACCTGGTTGTTTCTGCCTGACAAAGGGTTGTTTAACCTCAATTTATTAATATCAGCTGGATTCACACATGACTTGGCTGGTTTCACACAGCCACCAAAAGTTAAAACCAAGTATCCTACATCTTGGTGTAATGCAGAACTATAAGTAAAACCATCACAGTATGAGATGTACACCAGGCAAAGGATGGATAGTACAGAAAAGTAAAGTTGGTTAAAATTAGACAAAGCAGATGGAAGCCAATTTAGATTGAATCCATTAAAAAAAGGATCAAAATATGAGATGATCATATGGATAGGTTCTAATAAATCAGATCACCATGAGTTCAACAGAAAGAAATTTGTCTGTAGCTAATACCTAATTCATTTCAAGTGGGAACTGCTGAGACAACTTGCCAATATAATTTGCAAAAGAACAGGATACAACTAAAGCAAACCTGGAAATTTTTTCAGAGCAGCTTTAATTCTAACAAATAATTTCAATAAAATAGTAATGGACTTTTTTATTGTTCTTATTTTTTAAAGGAGGGGGTTAATTTCTGATTGCATTTCAGTTTTTAGCACTGCTGACCTTTCTAATACAAAGAAAACCCACTTGTGTATTTCTCTTTCAACTGTTGCTTGATTACAGCTATTTTCTCCAAGTTGAGAATTACTTGGCTTGAAAATAGAAAGAAATTTGCAGGGGACCTGACCTCGATTTCTGAATCGTGAAGCCTCCATTAGAGTTGTATCAGATAAACAAAACAGTGGATAATTTTATAGGTGTTTAATCTAGTGAAAATCTAGTCTCAATCGGATGTTCTTCTAATAATCATGTTTACTGGAAGAAAGTTTCGCATTTGACCCCTTGAAATGGAGGAAATTCCCATTCTGTTCACAATGTTTTATTTTTAAACAATTATCTATATGTATTTAAATTAAGGAAAACACTTGGTATCTTTGCCTTTCAACTTCATTCTGAAGAATCTGTTAACTATGGAAAATAAGAACAAATTTGAGTTAGTCTTTTCAGGAAACATTACAAAGATTCTGAAGTCTTTTTTATGACATTCAAGCCACTTCTAAATCAAAATTATTGTATTTGTATAAATTAAGATGGGAAAGAGATTAAATCCACATGTAAAGAGGAGGGGGAAACAGAAGAAATACATTTTTTTGATAGCTTGAAAATTTCACAGGCATTTCTATTAAAAACTGTGAGGTTGATATTTAAAGCTCCTCATAAAGTACAACAAAATGCTTTCCCTAATTATGGAACATCTTGATTAAGATCAAAGCAACACACTAACACAGTATATTTATTTTGTCAGTATAATCCCAATTGCACTTTCCTAAAAGCAGGCTATTCTTTTATTTGAAAGCAACTATTTCCATATGATCCCCAAGGTTCCTAATGACACATAGAAACATTCTCTATCTTAATGTTTCGACTGAACCAGGGGTGTCCACAAGATCCAGCATTGTCTTAAAATGACAAACATTGTGCAACTTCCACCCCTTTCCAGGGTATGTGTGAGATTGTGATGGGTATATGTAAAGGGAAAAATTTGTAGCACATAACACAAGGCTGTCAAACTCCCGGCCCACAGGCTGGATGCCACACCCATGCCTGGTTTAGCGAAGGGGAAAAAAGTCTTGATATGTCACCTGACACCACTGTGATGATGTGACTTTGCCAGCCCTGACATAACACAATGTTGCTTTCATCATTTGCTACTCTTGGCCCAAAATCACTGAAAACTGATGATGTGGTAACCAGAGTCTCCTAACCTGCTTCAACATCTCACAGAGAAATTTGGTTTTACTTTACTGTGCATTCTTTATTCAGCAAATACTAGTTTCCACCAACACTGGAGCTTAAGAAAATTAAGGTTATTAATACTGTCCTGTTTTTTAAAGACTATGTGGATAACATTGTGGTGCTATAGTAGGGAGTATGTTATAGGAAGAATCTGTGGGAAGAAAATGTTGAACAACATTTATGTAAGAAGAGAACACAATTCAGATGTGAGACTGTGGGAAAACGGGTGTTTTCCAAGAGGCTGGCTGAATTTAGTTGCTTCCTGGGCTTTTGTGCTTTCAGTTTTTAAGATTCTGCATTTACTGCATTAAATACACATCATTTTTACTAGCTTACCAGCTATGTGGGACTTGACAGTAATCTTATTAATAGTCAGTTGATTGAAATTTATTAAAAATTACATCAAATGTAATATTTTCCCAGGACCTTCCCATTGTTTTTATTCTTTTCTGGGAGTGCTGTCCCACCTCCTCACCCCAAATGCTAAAGATCAAGTTCTCATCCTCAAAAGCATTGCACAACTTTAGCTTGGGAGTTTCTACAAGAGACGGTCAGTCTCCAACTTGCAGAATTAGTTGGGTAGCCTTTTATAATTATTTTTACTTAAGACAATTTGAGATGCTGAAAACGAGTCCAAAATTACTGCTGCTTCTGTGGCATAAAAAAAAAATTATTGCATCCATGCAAAAAAGCAAAGAAAGAAAATTATAACCTGGCATTAAGTACTTTTGTAGTCTTTTTGGTGCAGTGCTAAGAAATTTGATTTTATCCACATTTTATAGTAATTTTAGTCCTGTTCCTCTTGTCATCTTAGAAACTTCCTTATCTGGATTGAGGTTCAATAGTCAGGAAAACAAAAGTTATCTTTCCCCCACAAACCACCCAAGCATCAAGAACAATAGAATCTTAGTTTCAGTTACACCATGGTTAAGGTGAAAATGGATCAGATCAGCTCTCATGTTTCTGATGTTGTGTGGAGCCAAAGATGCAGAGCTGTTTTTGGAATGCCCTAGAAAAGAAACCCTATATGAAAGAATATATGAAAGAATACATGGGTTAAGTATTGAGCCCGGTGTCTGAAGGATTAAAGCTATCCTGATGCTTGCTTGCTCCACACAGAGTTGGTTTTTGGGAGCTCCAAGCAGTTCTAGTAGCTGGCAGTACCAACCAGAAAGAAAGCTAACTGGGTAAGCTAGCCCCAGATGTGAACTGGGAAAACAAAGGAGCTTGTAACTTGCATCATGACGCTCCAATCGCTATTATATAAAAAATAAAACAAAATAGAATGGCTACTGAGCTTTCCAATCAGGATGACTTTTGTTAATAGTGGCGCTTATTTTTTAATGGTAAAAGGCCTGACCGTATTGTAGTTTATTCAATAAATTGCAGAGGAAACAAATCAACGGATAAGAAAACTGTAACGCAACCCTGGACCACCTTTGGCACTTTCAATTAAAGATTTGTTTGGTTAAACATTTCCCAGGTTTAATGAACTCTCTTGCAATATTATTCATTATAAACATCCAGTTTTTTTCCCTGCTAGTTCAAACCATGTAACATTTGCTCAGTGTCATTGTCTACAATGCTGGTATCATTGTCTTGCTGTGTAAAGCCTTTGAACTCCAGGGGCAAATAACAAGTTTACTACATGGAGCTTATTATCAAGTGAAGTAATCTGCATATCAAGAAGGAATGTCATGGGGAAAAAAATCTTTTTTTAAAACACACACACTCACACACTTACTTTTTGATGTATTCTCTTTAAATCAGCCAAGCAGCAGCTGCGGTAATATTACAGTGCTTTATTATACAAGACCAATACTGTGGAGAAACCAGAGGTAATTACAGCCAAGGAAGCTTAATAGGATCCTACTGTGCAGTAGCTGTAACAATTTTCTTCACCTCTCACTGCCCTCCTTCCAAGGCTTACTGATAATTCATCCAGAGACTAATGCAATACAAAGGTTTTTAAAAGCTTTCCTGGAGCTTCCCTTTGATGGTTACCAGCATGTTTCTTTATTGGTCAACAGAGAAAGACAAACAGAATTGCAAATATTTCCATCTTTCATGCTTCTGTTTACAGGTAATCCTTGGTTTACAACCATAGTTGAACAAAATTTTCTGTTGCTAAACAAAAATCTGTGCCTGCCTGATTTTACAATTTATTTTTTTTGGCTAGAGTTCTTAAGTGGATGACTGCAGTTAAGTGACTCATGTGGTTATTAAGCAAATCTGGCTTCCCCCATTGGTTTTGCTTGTTAGAAGATGGCTAGGAAGGTCACAAATGATGATCACCTGACCCCAGGATGCCGCAAATGTTGTAAATACATGCCAGTTGCCAAGCTCCTGAATTTTGATCATGTGACCATGGGAATGTTGCAGTGGCTGTAAGCATCATGATGAGTCATACATCATTTTTTTCAGTGCTGTTGTAACTTTGAATGGTTGTTACATGAATGTTTATAATGGAGTACCTGTACTTCTGAGGTTCTCTTTTGATCATTGTTTTACATGTAATATTGTTAAACTTTAGCTATTCATTTCATCTTTTAAAGCAATGAAGAAAATCATAAAATACCAAGGATAGTACCAATAGAAGACTTAGGCCAGCGGTGTCAAGTTCACGTTGTCATCATGTGACATATGACTTTTTCCCACTTCGCTAACGTGGGAAAAAGGAGGTGGGTGTGGCCAGTGTGTGATGCTTCTTGTCCATGGGCTGTGAGTTTGACACCCCTGTCTTAGCCACAATCCCAAAACATCTGGAGCACCATTTGAATGCCATTGGCACTGACAAATTCACCATCAGTCAATTGCAAAAAAGCAACTGTACTTGCAACAGCTCACATCCTGCACTGATACCATCAAACAACATCTGCCTATCCCAGGTCTTTGGGAAAGTGTCAGTAAGTGGATAAAACTGCCAAATACAGTCTAAACTGACTATGTATCCAATCATAATAATATATTCAATATCAATAATAAACTTGTGGAAAGCATTTATAAAAACTTCTTTGAGCTACGTTTGGAGGATCATTCAAAAGAATAAGCAATAATTGATACAGATCGAGATTGACAGATCTGTGATTCTTTGGGAGCACAAATATAATTGGTTCCCACAAGTTATCTACATTCTGAATCATTCTGATTGATCTTGATTATCTGCTAATATACCCATCATGTTTTCTGTATGGTTCTCTGGTAATATTCACTCCAACAAAAAAAAACACCAAGTATTTAATGTCCAGGCATGTAAATTATATTGTCCCAGAAGACGCCATTTACAATTTAATTTTTATTATCTATCTTATTGAATTTACAGCTTATAAAGAAACATGAGGAATAAATCCAGGTTGAAATAAATCAGAGGAAATCAATGGCTAGTTATACATTCAGAGCTTCCCTCTTTATTCTGACTATGCTGTAGCCATAATTTAAAAAGAATACAACAAAATAAACCGCTTGTAGCTATGGTCAGCAATAGTCATAATGTCATCCAAATGTTTCCATGACATGAAAGAATTTTGGGGAACTCTGCCATCCCTATTTTACTTGTGGTGTTCAAGTCTGCATTCTGAACACCTTCAATAGAGTTTACTTCATCTCTTTTTAATTATGGAATCTACTGGTTTACTTTTCAGAAACTTGGGATCTATGCAATTACTAAACAACACAGGTAGACCTCAACTTACAACAGTTCACTTAATGACCATTTGAAGTTACAGCGTCATTGAAAAAAGTGACTTATGACCATTTTTCACACCTAGAGACCACACCGGGATCTGACCTTGTTTTGAGGAAGTAGAAAAATGTTTAATTTTAATTACTACTAATTACTTTTAATTAGTATATGAGTCAGTTTTCAGAGTCAGTTTTCACCAGATATGTGCCAATGTATTTCCAATAAAAGTGTTCTTTGAGGAATTCAATTGCCTCAAAGTATTGCTATGGGACTATTACTTGGAGTGTTGACATTATGCTCTCTACCCTGCAATACAAGTTATGTGATCAGATTATGCAACCTTGTCGTGATTTGACCAGTTAGTTACTCAGTTTCTTATTCGATAAGGCTGGTGTTCTGTTGCATCATACAACAGGAATAGTTGAAAGTACTTGATATTCTAATCCTTAGGGAAACAACCAAAGCAGAGTTATTCTTATAAATTCAACAACTTATAAAGTTGTTCTTCTTGTATATAGATACAGATGCCAAAGTTCAAGACATTTATTTTTGCCTGACAACTGTAGCTAAAAATAATGTGACATTTTAAGCATTTGAAGCCTTCAGGTAGTTTGAAAATTAATATGTGCTGTCAAATTCCTTTCTTTTTTAAAGGAAAATTGGGGAAATATTAGTAAATAACAATTAACCCTTTCTTAATCATAATTATTTTTTTCTATAGGCACAATAATGTTAATTAGAATAGGAAAGACAAAAGTTATGTAATTCTCAGAATTTTGATCTGACAGATGACATTCTCAATTCACATATCGCTGTACAAAAGTAAAAATGCCACAGAAACAGAATCTGAAGAGACAAGACAGGATAGTAACAGAGAATGGTTAATAACCACATTTCCTAGCCGGGAAAATGTTTGCATCATTTATTGTTTTTTGTCACTTTTTTAACTTGGCCTTTTTACCAAATAGATTGCAAGTATATCCTTCTATCAGTCCAAACTTTATATATAAAATGTAGCTCTCAGTCAGCACTTAATCACCTCCATGAGATGGGAAGCACATACATCGTGTGAACGAACGAATAAATAAATAAATAAATAAATAAATAAATAAATAAATAAATAAATAAATAAATAAATAAAT
>BLBF01000017.1:16811573-16842097 GCA_015471245.1 Laticauda colubrina | reverse complement strand
GAAGGAAGGAAGGAAGGAAGGAAGGAAGGAAGGAAGGAAGGAAGGAACCCCCTACTGCAGAATCATGCAGCCTTTAATGTTTCAAACTGATGACCCTTCCTAGACCCAACTGGTGTTTCTTATTGTATCTACAGTACATGAGTTTCAGCCCCAAAAATTCTCCTTCTCCCTAGGAGCCCAACCTTCAATTCTGGATGAATACTTCTGCACTCTTTCACTCTTTGTTCCTCAACATCCTTCTTACATTGGATCACAAGCTATTGAACCAGATCAGAACCAAGAACAACTGTTGCAGTTTGGTAAATGTAAAAGAGACTGGAGACTTTACAGCCTTCAAACCCCAATCCAAGATGGCAGGAACCCTGACACTGATAGCTAGATATTATTTCTTTTCATTGTGTCTCTGTATGTGGAATTATTGCAGAGAACTTATACAAACAAAACAAACTTTACAAGAATAATAACATCTTTAGAAATGATCCTTTCTTCAAAAACCAGACATTAGGAACTGTGAATGGATAAATTTTATTATTTACTTAGACTCTATTTAACCTCAAGAATTCACCTGAAAATAATAATCAGGCAACCCAAGACTGACAAATCAAAGTTAACGACTTCCATGAATGAACACAAAAAATATTTCAGAAATGTAACACTCAAACATCCCATGCTCTTAACAAAAATGAATTTGTAGCACAGAAGGGATATTTCTTTATTTCCATTATAACCATAAACTGAAACATTACAACTATGGTAATAATTTTGAAATATATGTTGATATCCTTTTATGTTAATAGCATATTTAAATAATATTCATTTGAAGAAAATTAAATCTTTCAACTTAGGAAACTTTCTCTAGCACTAAAACCTAATTCAGGTGGCTTTTCTTGCTCCAACACTTAGCAGTCCTCACATTTATCTGGTATTATGCAAAACCTGTTGTTTTTTTTCAGAACCACGTTACCATACAGTAAGTGTACTGTCTAGCTATTTAATATAATGTAAAGAAACTAAAATAATGGAGAATCTGTGGCCCTTTATAGGTTGCTGAATTGCAACATCTAGTATTTTTTACTCTTGCTCATAATGGGTAAGACTGCTGGGAACTATCGTTCAACTATATCTGAAAGGGATAAGTTCTTCCTCTTCCTGTAATATTTTTAAACAAGAAAGCAACAACAAAGGAATAGAACTGTATTATTTCCAACAAAGTATATAAATAAGCAATTAATCTACTCAAAAGTAGAAGATAACTTTCATCTGAGCAGATTTAAGATGCTCTAGCTAATAAATATTTGACATCTGGTGTATCAGAACAGATACATTAGATGATATATAAATAGAGAAAACAAAACTTTAAAAAATAATGCTTACACTGAGATAAACTGAAATGCAACTGATAATTTTATATGTTATGGCAGAATGTCAACTGGGCAACAAGCTATAACATAGTTTCTGTCAAAAGAACAGGATTTTTCAAGACTGAACCAAAAACAGATTATTACAGGATTGATCAATGGACAGTACATACAGTATTGTTTGACTTCCACATCTTCACTTGGATTTGTACATGCAAAGGCTTTATATTTCAATAAAAACTGGACATACCACTTTTTGTGGTTTACAACTGGTTTAAAAAATCAATGTGATATGTGTGGGTCTAAGTCTGGATATCTCCAGGGCTACTTTTAATTATTTTTGCTCATCCAGTAAGATTTGCCATGATGGACCAGCTCCAGGTGCCATTATTGAAAGAAATTCTATTCTACAGGACCCCAGAAGTGTATCATTTCTATGAAAGCCTCTTACCTCTAGAATGACCAACATGGTCCAGATCTTGTTGTTCTTTCCTAAGAAAAGAAAGAGAAGGGAGAGAGGAACAGGTAGGAAGTGAAAGAAAGAAGGGAAAAAGGAGCACAAGAAGAAAGATTCCTGATGCCCTGTGCCAGCTTCCTACAACGGGGAAACCAGCAGGAAGTTGCAAGTCATCACTAGTGTTTTTTTACCCACCCTTGGCCATTCTGTTTCTCTCTTTAGGTAAAAATAATAATAATCTCCAAAATGATGATCCAATGGAGCAAAGGGCCATCTAGCTCAAAACAAAATTTTAAGTGAGTTTGCTATAAAACTGAATGATGCATATTTCTGAACCCACCCATCCATGGATTAGTTATTTTACAGTGTAAGGACAATAGAAATCAAATAATATTCACATTCCTTCCTCTATCTTATTAAAATTTAAGAGAAGAAAATTTGAAATCATCTAGTGCCCTGAAGACTGATACAAAATATAATAAACTCATACATACAAGTAAGTGAAAGGAGCATATCACACACAGCCTATCATATTGGTGCGCAAAACCTTATCATAAATGTTAAAAGAACTTACATGCCTGTGGCCCATCACTGAATAAGCTATCCATGAATGGTAAAAGATTCACATAGAAACACAAGTAGAAATTTCTTGTTCTCTACTGATCAAGTGGACCTATACCAGTAATAAAAATTCTCATGTCTGCTGTTTTCATTTTACCTCAATTTTATTCAAATTTCCTGAGCTTAGATTCTCCCTCTTATTTTAAACATATGAAATAGCTTACCCACACATACACACCTTTCCATTCTATCTGTTCTCAAGTCCCACATTTCAAACAACTGCTGTCTTATCCAACCAGTTCCCTTTTAGCTAGAAGACTTCATGTAAACTCACTGTAGAGCAACGACTTGTCAAAAACAGTTTGTTATGTTGGGAACACAGTGTTGTTCAGTGTGCCCAATCCTGGATCAAAAAACTGTCCACAATGTTACTTTAGAGAAATTTACTACTTTCCACAATTATTGATGCTTAGTATTTTGACAGTTTTGATCCTAGATGCCTTTTCATCTTCCATAAAAGAAGATTCCTTGGTTCCTGCCAGCCTCTCTGCCAGCTAGCAACCCCACAACCATGCGGAAGCACAGCAAGCCTCAGCCATCTGCTGCCAGCCCTGGCAAGAGGGACAGGGCTACCATCCCGCCCCCTGGCCCTCACTCTGGTTCTGCTGGGGCTTCTGCAGCACAGGCTCGCTCTTCTAGGGCTGGGGCTTCTGCTCCTTCTGCTTCTGGAGGAGCTGACGACAAGCACTCCAGCACCAGCCACCTCCACAGCACTTGCACCCTTCACCCCTGAGACTGAGCGACCAAGAGGAGTGCCAGAGACTCATTTTTGTCTTATAGCTTGTTGTTAATAAAGTCTATGATTCACACACTTGCTTCATTTCTTTTTTTTAATAAAGTCTTGCTGGAAAATTTTAGAAATGGTTGAAGGCTTTGCATGCTTGTCGGATGGGTTAAGATAGCTGTGGGATGGGCAGGAATATCTGTGGGATGGGCAGAGATACCTTTGGGATGGGTTAGGATAGCAGTGGGATAGATAAACCTCCAGTGCAAGCATAGTGGGACTGTATGGTCCACCCTCCCAAGTGCCACACCTACGGCCCTTTATTATCAATAATAATGTAATAATTATCCACACATGTCAACATAAACACAACTCTTTATTAAACGCACTGTTCATTGTAGGCCAACCCAACATACATGGCACAATCTCATTCGTATGATGAGACAGGCTGAAGGAAGCATCCATTAATCATCTATCATCCTGTCTTGCCACTCCGCTGCTCCAGCTGGGGAGTTGCACCAGTGTTTCAGGAGGTTGCGCTGCTTCTTCGCCTCACATGAGGCTCTGTTGGGGCCTTGCACATCCTCAGTGTCGATCAGGTTTTGCCCTTGCCTCCATTCTCCAGCCTCCATGTCCCCATTGCCTTGTTGACGGTCCACAAGCCTGTTCTGCAAGACTGGGTAACGGGTGCGCATGAGATTGTGCAGGATGCAGCAAGCTTCCACAATCCTCCTCATGGTCTCTGAGCTATGCTGCATGGTGGTGAGAAGTACCTGGAACCTGTTGGCCAGGATGCCAAAGGCATTCTCCACCACCCGCCTTGCCCTGAACAGCCTGTAGTTGAAGATCCTCTCTTCACGGGTGAGGTATTTGGAGGTGTAGGGCTTCATGAGGTAGGTTGTGAGGGAGAAGGCATCATCCCCCATGATGAAGTAGGGCACATCTTGTGTGTCATTGGGCAGCGGGTCTGGATCTGGGAAGCCCACCATGAGGTTGCGTTCCAGCTCCTCCTTGAGGTGACTGGCGTTGTATACCTGGGCATCTGAAGATGAGCCATTGCCTGAAGCATCGATGTCCATGAACTTGTAGTCAGCATCGACCATGGTGAAGAGGATGATGCTGAAGAAGCCCTTGTAGTTGTGATAAGTGGAGCCCGACTTGGCTGGCGCTTTGCAGGCCACGTGCTTGCCATCTATGGCTCCAACGGTGTGTAGTAAGTTCCACTTCTGATACCACTGCTCTGCAACTTTCTTCCATCCTTCTTCAGTGGAGGGGCACTGGAGGAGCTCCTCCTTGTATTCTTCGATGATGGCCTGCACCACTTCTCTGACCACAAAGCTGATGGTGCTTGGTGGCACCCTCCAGCCGTACTGCATGCTCCTGTAGGTGGTCCCTGAGGCCAGGTGGCGCAGAATGAGTGCCACCTTGAGCCCAGGTTCCAGGCTGGGCGGGAAGTTGGTGTTTGTCTTGCTCAACCTGGGTGTCAGGCGCTGCACAACTTCATCAAACATGGCTGGAGGCATCCTCATGAAGTTCTAGAACGCCCGAGTGTCTTCGCTCCTGAACTCCACCATCAGCTTGTTGTACAGTCCGTCCTCTGCTCTTCTGGCGAACCATCTTTGGACCCAGACTTTTTTTGGGTGCCTCCTTTTCTTCCCGTAGTAGAGTTCACAGAGCCTGTAGATGGTTTTGCACTGTTGCAGAAGGATGGTGGCTGCCGAAAGGACTTTGTCACAATCCACGGTGGACATGACTGGATGCTGTGGAAGAGGAAGAGCCAGATGAAGGCTGCAGAGGTCTGTATCGCTAGGCTGCTGTTCTGAAAGTGCGATGCAGGCAAGTTGCTCCCCCTTTTTATAGGCAGTATAGGTTTTCCGCTAGGCATCCTCTAGGCATCCTCGAGGCATCCTGTAGACATCCTTAATATCCGAGATAGGTCCCCTCTGCGAACGTTTTTTCCGCTTTAAACGCTTTGTTTCCATTCTGCATCCGCTAGGCATCCGTTCTGCATCCGTTCCGCGTCCGTTCTGCTTCCTCCCTGCGTCCGGGCGGATGCGAGTTGCGCGGATGTGTAGCGTATGCCTAGCGGATATAGCGGATGCGTAACAGATGCGTAGCGGATGTGTAGTGGATGTGTAGCGGATGCAGAACGGACGAACTGGATACATTTTCCGCGCAAAAGTTTTAGGCAGCCCAAAACTTTCGGAGCGGATGAAACGTCCATAAACGGATGCTGGACGGATAGAGAGGAAGCCAAACGGAGGCAGTGAGTACATCGCGTTTTCGAACAGATGGCAAGGTTTTTTGTCTGTTTTACATCCTCTTTGCATCCGTTGGTTCAGTGTGACATGGGCTTAACATGGAAAGAAATGATTCAGTTAACAAGCAAGTATTCTCTGTGAACAGTTTTGATCTTGGCCAGAAGACAGAGAAAGGGCACTCCGGATTATTTGATTTAGAATTACAGAGAAGTGCAATGCCATATATTTGTTTTACAAAATTGTAAAATATTAGCTCTTGTTGATAATACTTAAGAACTGGCCTAAGCTGCTTTCTAACTACATTGTGAGAAACAATTGCACAACAACAACAACACAAAATGGTTGTGAAGAACTGCAACACTATAGGTGGTACAATGAAGGAAAAAATTATTATGCTTCAACTGTGTCACTTCAGTTTTACCCAGAATTTGATTTGCTGTACTTTAAAATTCTGAGTTAGATAATTTAATCTTAAAAAAGGAGGAATAGGTGAGTTAATTTGCTAATTACAATATGTAGCTATTCACAGTACTAAAACATTAGCAAATGGCAACAAAAGCCTGTTTATGAAATATGTATTGCAATTTTTGTGCTTTTGCTATTTTATAAAGTACGACATACTCAATATATCAAACTTTGGTTGTCCTGGGAAAATAATTCTGAAGTCATAGGCTATAAGAAACGAACGTATATTCAAAGCAGATGGTATAATTAAAGTGACACAGCTGAACTATAAGTAAATTTTATGTTCTCAGTGAATTATTATCTTTACTGATGGAGAATATATGTGACTAAGTGTACCTATACACACACACACACACACACACACACACACACACACACACACACACACTGGATTTTTCTTAAACCAAACCACGCTGTTTGCAGACCCATAATGGGTCCAGATTTATTTACCCATTGAATCAACCAGTCATCCAGTGTTAAACAGTTTCTTTGTAAAATAATTCTAGCCTCTTTAAAAGGGAGGCTTGTACCTATCATCCAATAAATTAATTAAAATAATTAGCTAAAGAATAATTGCTAAAAAGAAACCTTTAATCAGTTCCTTCTGTTTAATTCATATTACAATGACGTAGATAAGCCTTTACAATGCTTTGGCACAACCAGTGGTAAAACAATTCAATTTGGTTTTTTGTATTGGGGGGGGGGGGGGGGACCTGTAGGCTGTCACCGGTGTAAGCCAAAGCAAATTAAAAATATCCACACAAAAAAGGAAGGTAAACCCTTCCCTTACATCAGAAGCAATCCATCACTCAAGTTAATTTCACCTGCAAAATGCTGTATCTTTCAAAACTTCAAGGTCCACAAGCTTACATGTCCACGTGAACATTCTCCTGCAGGTGTGTCAAACTTGATTTCATTGAGGGCCACATCAGGGTTGTGTTTTGACCTCAGGGGGGCGTGGCCCGGGTGAGCATGGCCAGTTTGACATCACTTGTGTGATCAAATGCCACTTTTGTTAGTAGTTTGTTTTGCTAGCACTCTGCCAGCAAAAACAGAGCTTGGGAGGGACTCACATGGCTCTCCTGGGTTCCATTTTGGGCTGCAACAGCCTCCTGAAGCCTGCTGCCAGCAAAAAAGGAGCTCAGGAGGGCCACATGTGACCTTCCTGAACTCCATTTTCATTGGCAGAGGCACAGCGGACCAGTCCTTTGCTGTTTTCAGGGCAGCCCCATGGGTCAGATCTAATCACCCTGCGGGCTGGATCTGGCCCACAGACCTTGCGTTTGACATCCCTGTTCTACTGTTATATTTAATCCATGTCCTGCCTCACAAATACAATGGAGTAGCATATGAAAACAGAAAGCCAACATCTAAAACCATATAAAGAACTCAATTTGCCATGGACCACTTCAATAATTGTTGCAATGACCTGAGAAGCAGACCATTCCAGGAAAAAAATAAGATCACAAAGCAGTGAATGCAATACTTCATTCCACAGAGAGATTTTATCTATCTTGCCAAGTCCTTTTCTAGAGGTTCAACTGGATTTAAGTCTAATCATCAAGAAAACTAAAAGTAGACTAATCATAATTACTTAATTCTTACGTAGTCCACTATATCCAGTCACCTTACCCAAAAACCTAGGGATTTTTGGCAGGATTCTGCCTAGACATGGAGGGAAATCAAACATAGAGAGTGTCAGGGCTCCAATAAATCGCCCTCATTCAAAGCAAAAGTCTCTTGCCACATCTCAGAAAAAGTAAATTGGTTTATTAGAAATTGGCATGTTGGTGTATGGCTGGGTGTAACTGGTACTAAATCACATTATACGTTTCCCCCTTGAGCCTGGTCTTTCCCTCACTCCCTGGATGTGACTTATCCAATAGGACATATCAGTCTCCAAGAGTCATCCATCATGCTCTCCAATAACCTTCTTATGCTCTATCAACTTTGGGCTACTAAGTTGATATCTAGGCATTTCAAGAATGCCTTGTTTTCCCCCTCTCCCTTTTTCTGGCAGCTAAAAAGACCAAAGGAATATCTTTTTAGTTAATAGAGAGGTTGAGGATGACTTTGAAAATTAGTTTTGTTATCTATGTAGCATTTTAATATGGGAAGCATATGCAGGTAGTCTTCGACATACGACCACAATGGAGCCCAAAATTTCTATTGCTGGGTGAGACATTCCTAAGTGAGTTTGCTCCATTTTTGCACCTTTCTTGCCACAATTGCTAAATGAATCTGGCTTCCACATTGACTTTGCTGGTCATCTGTGATAATGTGTCGTTGGCAAGCTCTTTAAACATTGGAAAACAAAAGATGGATGCAGAAGCAGATGAAATATTCAGACTAAATACTCTGAATATTTCTAAATACTAAATACAGACTAAATACTCTGAATATGCGAGAAGACATGAATTACCAAGAGAGGTACACATTGGATTCCTCCAAAAAAACAAGAGATGAAATACTTAAAAAGGCAAGAGATGAACAACATTACTGGCCAGAAGGTCACAAAAGGCCTGGGACACTGCAACTGTTGTAAATATGAACCAGCTGCCAAGCATCTGAATTTTGATCATGTGAACACGGGGATGCCACAACAGTCATACATGTGAAAAACAGCCAAAAGTCACTTTTTTTCAATGCCATATTAACTTCAAACCGTCACTAAATGAAAGGTTATGTCGAGGATTACCTGTAGGGAGTTAAAATTTGATTTCATTGAGGGCTGTATCAGGGTTTTCTTTCATCTCGGGGGCTTGGTGGGCATGGCCCAGGTGAACACGACCAACTTGATGACACTCATGTCAGGGGCATCCCTCCCAGGCTCAATTTTTGGCTGTGACAGCCTCCTGCAGTGCTCTGCCACGCAGCCATCCTGAGCTCCGTTTGCAGAATGCTGCAGGAGGCCGTTGTAGGTGAAAATGGAGCTTGAGAATGCCGAGCATGGCCTCCCGAGTTCTGTTTTTACTGGCAGAAGCACCTTTGCTGTTTCAAGGGCAGCCCTGCAGGCCAGATCTAAGCACCCCATGGGCCATATCTGACCCGCAGGCCTTGAGTTTAGCACCCCTGCTGTACAGGATAGTTCTTGTGAAATACCCAAAGGCCTTTGTTTTGTTCAGAAAAACACAAGGTAGACCGGGTTCCAACAAATAACAGTCTTTATTTACAGGAGTCAATAAAACGGAACGGTTGGCCGACTTAGCGGCAGCCTTTTATACAGGCTAGCCTGCCGGCTTGTAACCAATGGCAGTTGATCAAATTTATCGCCTTTTTTACTTTATTTGGATTGGTTCTTAGTGAACCAATCCAATGCTTACTTTAGTTGACCAATCAGATTTGCACGTTTTGGAGTAACCCAATTTGCATACAGGACACCCCTCCCTCCTTAGTTCAGTCCTACGTGGTGATGTAGTCACGCAGGTAGGTGGGGCTTTTCCTGACTCGACTGGACCTGCGCAGTTCACTTTCGGCGGAGACTTCGACCTGTTCGGATGGGGCTGCTGTGTCATCCGTCCTTCTCTCTGGAACCGTCTGGAAGGGTGAGTCAGCCATTCTGCCACCTGAGTTTCTTAGGCCGGCGGTTTTGCCGCTCCCTCCCGTTTCCTCCGGGCAGGTCGAGCTGGCCTGGCTGTCCCCTTCCGATGGGCTCTTCACGCAAGTCTCTTCGAACAGTGAGTCTTTTATTTGCTCTTTTTGTTTGTTAATCTCTTTGGGTTTTGTTTGTATCGGTTCTTTATTTGTTTCTCGCATTTCCCCCCCCCCCTTTGGTTTGTCCATCACCAGTTTTTTCCATGTATGGGTGTATGTCTGTATTTCGTTCTATGTTTCGGGAACGGAGCTGGTCTATGTGCCGCTTCCATTCCCTGCCGTCAATTGTTAACCGGTAGGATTTGGGGCCTGTTATTTGCGTTATTTGTCCTGGTAGCCAAAGAGGGTCCCCGGTGAAGTTTTTAGCGTAAACCAACTCGCCTACTTCAAATTTCCTAAATCGTGTGGAGGAGTCGGGGGGGGGGTTTCTGGCGTAAAATTTGGGTGCAACCTATCAAGGTGTGATCTTAATTTGCTCCCCATGAGCAATTCTGCTGGGGACTTGTTGGTCGTGGTACTGGGCGTTATGTGTTGGAGAGTGAGCAATCGGTTTATTTTCTGTTGGACATCACCGGTGTCCATTCTTTCTAATCCCTCTTTGGTAAACCGGACCATTCTCTCAGCCCTGCCGTTTGTGGCCAGGTGAGCCGGCGCGGTTAGGGTATGTCTGATACCTAGGGAGGCTAGGTATTGTTTGAATTGTAGGCTGGTTAGCTGTGGCCCATTATCTGATACGAGGATGTCTGGTAGACCATGGGTGGCAAAAAGGTTGTCTAGTTGTTTGATTACAGTTTCTGTTGTCGTTGATGGCATGATTTTTACTTCTAGCCAATTAGAATAGGCATCAACGACAATCAGGAATGTATGCCCCTTGGTAGGACCCGCGAAATCGATGTGTATTCTTGACCAAGGGCCTCACGGGGTTTCCCAGTCTCTAATGGGTGCTTTAGGCGGGGACGGTCTAATTCCCTGGCACTTGTTGCACGAGCTTACCCAATATTCTATGTCCTTATCAATACCCGGCCACCAAACATAACTTCTTGCAAGGCTTTTCATTTTCACAATTCCAGGGTGCCCTTCATGTAACATCCCAAGTACCCTGGGTTGTAGTTTGTTAGGAATGACTACCCGATCACCCCACAATAAACACCCTTTTTGAATCGAAAGTTCAGTCTGTCTGGTCCGGAAAGGTTTAAAGTTTTCAGTTTTTTGATTTTCCGGCCAGCCTTTACCTACCCAGCTGAGGATGCGGGAAGTCACTGAGTCTTTCACGGTGGCTCTGGCGACATCATAAGCAGATATGGGTAGATCGGGGCAAGTCTCTATTTGTAATGCTGTCATCGCTGGTGCCGGGTCTTCCTCGGTTTCTGGTAAGGGTGCTCTGCTCAAAGCGTCTGCATAGGAAATTTGTTTCCCTGGTCGATGTGTCAGAGTGTAGGAATAGGCTGCTAGGAACTCTGACCATCTAGTCATTCTTGGAGAAAGGATATTTGGTGTTGGCTTGTTTCCCGCCAAAATTCCCATTAGTGGTTTGTGGTCTGTTATAATTTGAAAAGTCCGCCCGTAGAGGTACTCCTGGAAGCGTTTCACTCCAGCGACAATTGCTAGAGCTTCTCTGTCGAGTTGGCTGTAATTCCACTCGGTTTTAGACAAAGTCCTTGAGTAGTAGGCGACGGGTGCCTCTCTGCCATCAGGCAGTTGGTGGCTCAGGATGGCACCGACTCCAAATGGCGAAGCGTCGCAGGTCACCCTCAATGGCAGTGTGTTGCTAAATTGAATGAGAACGTTTGTTGATGTTAGCAATTTTTTAATTTTTTGGAATGAATTCTTCTCTCTATAACCCCAAGTCCAAATTGCTTTCTTGTCCAAAAGACGGTACAATGGTTCTGCTATTGTGGCTTTATTCGGTAGGAATACATTATAAAAATTTATCAGTCCAAGAAATGCTTGTAGTTCGGCTTTGTTTCTTGGTTCTGGTGCTTCATTGATAGCTTTAATTTTCTTGTCTGTAGGGTGTATATCCTCTCCGTCTATTAAATAGCCCAGGAATTCAACGCTATTCTTAACTAGGCAACACTTTTCTCTTTTCACCTTGAGGCCAGATTCTCTAAACTTAGTTAGTACTTCTTTGAGTCTTTTTTTTAATTGGGTTTCATCTTTGGCTGAGATCAGGACATCGTCAAAGTATGGTACGACTCCTTGTATGCCATTTAGGAGGCGTTCCATTAGGCTCTGGAAAACGCCTGGGGCTATACTTACTCCAAATTGCAGTCTGTGACATTTGAATGCGCCCTTATGGGTAACTATAGTCTGTGCTTCCGCAGTTTCTGGGTCCGCAGTTTCTGGTTGGTAGGCTTGTGCTAGGTTGAGTTTAGCAAAAACCTTTCCTTTTCCCAGGGAGTGAAGCAAATGTTGGACTACTGGCACCGGGTATGCGCTTGGTTGTAATGCGTGGTTCAGGGTAGCCTTATAGTCACCACAGATTCTAACGGACCCGTCGGGTTTGATAGGTGTGACTATAGGCGTTTCCCACTTGGCATGGTCCACAGGTTCTAATACCCCTTGGGCTATTAATTTGTCTAGCTGTTCCTCTATTTTTGCCTTTAGTGCAAAAGGAACTCGTCTGGCTTTTATTCTTCGTGGGGCTATTTGGGGGTTTAAACTGAAAGAAATGGGATTTCCCCGATACTTGCCAAGTGAGCCATCAAAAACGTCCTGGAATTCCCGGATGAGGTCTTCTTCCCAGCCGGTTGCAGTCACTCGATCGATCCCGGTCATCCCAATGCCCAATGGTGCGAACCATTCGATGCCCAGGAGACTTGGTCTGTCTCTGTCGACTATGGTCAGCGGTAGCACTTTGACGTGTTCTTTGTAGGTAACTTGGAAATGTCCCATGCCGACTACAGGGATTTGGTTTCCCTGGTAGTCCTTGAGAGTTAGGTGCTGCTTCTTTAGTTCTTTGGTTTTGATATCTGGAACTAGCTGTTTTATTGTGTCCCACGATACCATAGAGAGAAAGAACCCCGAGTCTACTTCCATCTTGCAGGGCTTCCCTTCGATTTCTACAATGACTTTAACTTTCTTCCCACTTTCCGTCTGAGCGCTCTTTATAATGACAGTTTGGTGTGTATTGGCTCGCTTCTCTTGTTGCCACTTTCTCTCAGCTCATTTAGGCTCAGCTCGTGTTGGGGAATTTCTGCGTCTCGTTGGGCTGTAGCATTTTTTGTTTCTGCAGACTTTTTCGATATGCCCTCGTTTCTTGCAGACCCTGCAGATGGCATCGAGAAATCTGCATTTGGCTCGGGGATGGTTTCCTCCACAGCCAGCGCATTCCCGCCAATTTCTTCTTTTGCACTCTTTTCTGTTAGTGTATAGGCGGTGGACCTCGTCGTCTTCTTTGCTACTGTCAGGTGTTTCGCCATACTCTTCATAATGCGTGGTGGTGATAGATTGTTTTTTGTCTTTGGTTGGGTTCGTTTCATCATTATGTGTGTTCATTTTCTTCATAGTGACAGCCGATTTTTTCCTGGCTTTGGCGGCTGTGGCTTCCTTGATAGCTTCGGCTACATTGATGTTGGGTTTGTTGAGTAATTTACTCTGTGTGGTCGAGTCTCTCAAACCCAACACCACTCGATCCCTCATTGCCTCGTCGAGGTTTGAGAATTCACACTCACCACCTATTTGTCGAAGTGCAGCAACGAAATCGGCGATGGTCTCTCCCTCTCTCTGGTCTCTCCTGTAGAATTCGTGTCACTTTATTAAGTTTGACACTATCGGAGCGTAGTGTGCTTTGAGAATTCGTTGCAATTCTGGCCACGTAAGTTGTTTGACATCTTGGGGCTTCGCTAGAGCCTTTGCCATCTTGAAAACCGTTGGCCCACAGTGTGTTAGGAACACAGCTCTCTTACGTTGCTCTGAAATTCCTTCCATTTCATTGCTTTCCAGATACATTTGGAAGCGATCTGCATAGGAATCCCAATCCTCTTCGTTGGGGTTGAAGGGTGCGGGCGGTGCGTTGTTTCCAGGCATTTTTATTGTCATCTGGGCTTCTTATCACCACGTGCAGTTTTTTTCGTGTTCAGGACAATCCCATCCTCGTCGCCAGTGTTTTGTTCGGAAAAACACGAGGTAGACCGGGTTCCAACAAATAACAGTCTTTATTTACAGGAGTCAGTAAAACGGAACGGTTGGCCGACTTAGCGGCAGCCTTTTATACAGGCTAGCCTGCCGGCTTGTAACCAATGGCAGCTGATCGAATTTCCCGCCTTTTTTACTTTATTTGGATTGGTTCTTAGTGAACCAATCCAATGCTTACTTTAGTTGACCAATCAGATTTGCATGTTTTGGAGTAACCCAATTTGCATACAGAACAGCCTTTTACCTGAAAGCAGAGAAAATGGTATTGTTTGATTCAGCCTAGATCCATTGTATTCAACTGCCAGCAGAGTGAACAGACTGGAACAGAAGACTTTACATTACTGCTGTCAGATAGATCCCTGTGTGTGATACTTCCATTCATCTGAGGGGAAGGGGGTATGTAGTGTTTAGATGTATTATTTAGTTTACTGCTTTCTTCCTTGCTTGTAACTTTTCATTTTATAACTTTTATCCTGGCACTTGAGCACCCTGAGATTTTCTCACATTTTGAGGAATGTGAAGGGAGGGGGAGGCCATGTGGATTGTTTCCTTCTGAAAAGCAGCAGAAGGTGACCCTGAGAATGCTCACTTATCAGGATCCCAGGATGGCCATTACGATAACATCTCAACACCTGTGGATTGGGTGAATCCATGTCGGACTGAAGGGAGGGGGCCTCTAATTCCTATTATTCTAACTGTATGGCTGGAGGGAGCTCAGAGTCTGCTTTCTTTTGCCCTGCTATCACTCCTGCTCAGTAAAAGATTCTTTTTGAAATGCAGAAGTTTCAAGAGTCTTTACTTTCTTGAGTGAGGAGAAGAGGCCAGACCTTACAATTGCAGTGTTTCATGCTGTCTGGGGAATTCTGGAAGTCCACATGTCTTAAAAACAGCAAGGTTGAGTAATGCTGCAAGAAATCTAGAGGATGCAGTGTGTGTGTGGTTCCTGCCTCCCTCCCCCTCATTCCGTTCAATCATATGTGATTCTCTGAGACTGTCTGGACAGATCCCAGCTGTTTTCTCGGCAAGATTTTTCAGAAGTGATTTTTGTCAGTGTTTTTTTAAGAGATTTTATTTTACAGATTATTTAACTTTGTTTTTTTTTACAAGTATATAACAGCTTATATATTAACAAACATCATGTCTGCATCTTTCACTAACTAGTGTAGCTGTAATCAGAAATAGCCCAAGACCTTTATGTCTGTGGAGATTCTCAGTCACTCAGAGGTCATAGTTTTCTCAAAAGTGTTTTTTTCTTCAAAAGGCAACTATTCAAAAGGCGACTGTTTTTTCCTTGAGGAGGAAGAATAAAAATGTTTCTCTTCTTATCCAAGAAGCTTCATCAGTTGTGGTGGTTGATCATCTGATGATGATCAGTTCTTATCAGTTCTTTATGTTTTGGGGTTGATATTTACTCTTTGGCTTGCAATGTCTTTTAAAACCGGCCTGTCATGAGAGGTCTTATTTTTAAAAGTTGCTACTGCTGTTTGTGTGCAACTGCTGCCATTGCAACTTTTTCAGATTTGCACATTTGGTATTTTGCTGGGAGAGAATAAATGCTGTGGATTGAGTTTGTTTTAGAGTGAAGAGCAGTGGGGTCAAAAAGTTCTAAATCCCTCCCAAATGAATCCATGACATGTCTTACATGCTCCCAGATCTTTTTCTGGAAGATCACTGTTAAAAAATAAAAGTGGAAGGATGAAACCTCTTTTTATTTAAGCATGAACTGAAAGAAACACAGTGAGGTTACATTTCAATTCACAATAAAAGATTTGTGATAATGTGAGTAATATAATGCAAAGAGCTTTCCTTGACAACAATATTGGGGCAGATTGTTCTCTATTCTCCATTGCCTGCCTGAAGGGGTTGGATTAGGTGACCCTCAAAACTCTTATGTATGCAATATTATCTATGTTTATTCATAAGGCAAACAGTAGTATCTGACAAGCCTTTCCGGGAGATGTTTGCCTAGAAACAGTCTAATATCAATGAGCAAAAGTACAAAGCTCACATCCTCTATCCACAGAATATTCAAAGAAATAGTATAAAATTACAAAATGTATTTTATTTATACATCACAGGATTTTTTTCTATGTCTCCCTGGAAGCCTATATATTACTTTCACGATTAGTGTGGCAATCAATGAGGGAAAGAGAAGGCAGCTCTAGAACACTTCTGCTTCTATAGAGGCAAATTGATATGGGGAAAATTCTCCCCAAAAGGGAGAGATTTGACCACGAGTGATACATTAAGCCCCTAATAAAGTTGACTTTTTATGTGCCAACTGCAAGTCATGATGGCAAGTCATTACAATTTGGAGGAATTGAAGCACAGAAATAGCATGAAGCTTATTTCCACCCTGCCCTGTTGGAGAACAGGTACTACTTTGGATGAACTTCATTAAATCTTTATGGAGAATTTACCAAGCTGTTGCTTACTTAAATGTGTAGTCAGCTCTCCTTGCAATACAGTCTATCTCAGCCATGCATGTCAATAGTAAATCAGCATATGTTCTGAGGACAGGCACTCGGCACAAAATGCTGCTAGTGAATGGGAGAAGATGAACACATGGCTATTCCAGGCTTGGAGCAAACCGCTACTAAACCAAGAGGCAGCAGGATAGTTATGAATTGCAGTCCAACTGCCAAGAACCAAATCCAAGATCCATTAAAAGCTGCAGGAGCATTTCAAGATTTGAATGGGATTTTGATGATTCCAGAAGTCAAGTATCAGATGCCCGATTCACCCTCGAAGGGAAGCTGGATTGTTGCACATCTTGCAACTGAGAAATACATTCCACTGCATTAATCTCTCAGTATCTGAAGGGATGTTAGGTCTCATGTGACCAGCTTTTGAATGCTTCCAGAAAAACTAAAGTTTATTTTACTGGTGAGGCTCTCCACATGATGAAAGCTGCTACAAAGGTTCTTTGCTGTCTCATTTTTACATGAGATAATAAGAATGCAAACAGCCAAAAGGAAATTAGAGGGGAAAGAGTTATGTAACCACCAAGTTAATAGCCCTTACAGTAGAATTTATATTTATGGGTATTAAACTAATGAACACAATAACTTCTCTTCTGCATTCTAATTCTTTTCCCCATCTCACACCCCATTTCTTTGCCAAGACTTCCGTACACCAAAGATATAATGCAAGATGAAGCTTGTTAAATATTTGACAGAAAAATGTACATCTTCAGAAAGATTGCCAGGTCGGAAAGACCTTGGGCAAATTGCTCTCAAGTTCTCCTTCCCCAGTGACTCTCCATATTGCCCAGACTACCTGCTGTTACCCAGCAACCACTGTGCCAATATGTTCATTACCTCCTAACTGGCATTTCTTCTTCATTTGTTTTCCTTTCAGGTGCTAACAGTTATCCAGCATGCAGAATCAAAACACTAGGTGACGAAGCAACTAGTCAATCCTTCAGCACCTCTGTCCTGTGTGACACCCCATTTTCAGTACAAATATTTTTTTACAGAATACAAGTTGCAAGCAGCTGATTATTTGATCCAATTAAACATTGAGAATCAGTGAGAATCCTGGAGCAGCGATAAGCTTGCTTTCTAGTCTCACCATTAAGTGCACATCCCAAAAGAACATCGGATTCATTCAGGTGTTTGTTATTGCTTCCTGCATTTTAAGATGTGGGAGTTTTTCTGCTTGAAACGCCAACTTGTCTTTGGCTCAAAAGTCTTTTAGGGGCCCATCTGGACTTCAGGATCCCAGACTAACAAAGAACTACCTATTATGTTATTTGCAACCTTCAGTAGAAACAATAGCTGTTCCTTTATGTAGACTTTGGGCTTAATTTAGTTCTGAATTAATGATTTGATATTTATATAATAAATTTGTTTTAGATATATAAATGTAAAATATAAGATCAGTGCACCAGTCACAGGCATCATAATATGGAAGGTGGTGATGTGCCTTAATATCATAACACCAAAACTATAATTTATGTCAGAAGATGGGATGCACCAAGTACTTTATGGTAGAGAATGTGTTAAGATCTCATTGCATATGTCATTTTGTATAATCTTGGATGGTTGCAGAGGCCTCTCTTTAGTTCCTTTAGGCTGATGATTAGCTTGCTAGTAATAATTGGTTATCAAACTAATTATGCTGCTATTTTTACCACAGAACTAAGATGCATCATAGATTAAAACACATTATGAATTATTATGGAAGAAATACATTGATATGCATGTATTAACTCCTATACCACTAATGCTTTATGGATCTTTGGGAGCTCATATCTTTCTAGCTGATTATATAGGTGATAGCCAATACATGGAGTTGGTGTAAGTCTATGTACATCCATTTAGAAGTAAATCCTACTGAATTTAATATGATACATTCGTACTGCAGCCAACATGATAAAAACGCAGGTTAAAGGTAAACTTGGAGCATTTCTGTAAATGGGAGATTGGACCTATCTTGAGACATTACTTAACAACAGTAATTAAATGAAACCCAGTTGCAAACTACACATACACATACACATACACACACACACACACACACACATATCAAAACACACACACACACACATTTCCATGTACATATAAAAGCAAACTTTTATTTTAGGATTGAGGAAATTTATATTCTCTATACACACATGTATATTTGAATACATGCACACACATTTGATGTGCATATATAACAAACTTCTTTTGGGAAAACTTGTATTCTTCATATATCAGCAAAGCTACTATTAAGACATGATACTTATAGAATAGGAACACCAAGAGAACTGCAGGCTCCCCAATTGTCAGGATTCTAGAGCAGCAGTCCACAACCTTTATGGCTTGGTAGCCCGACTAGGGAGAGGGAAATTGGGCCCCACAAGCAGCAGGCTGGCACATGCATGTGCATGTGTGTGCAGCTTGGCTTGCACAAGGGGTGGGCCAGCATGCCTGTATGTGCAGCTCATCTTGTGCAAGTTGAACGATGCATGCACACATGTGCAGCAGTGTGCTGTTCGTGCGACCTAGTTCCGAATGGGCCACAGCCTGGTGGTTGGGACCCCTGTTCTAGATGACCAAAGCTTATAAGACAGAATTAGCCCTTTTAACAACAGAAGTGTTTTCCCAACTCTGCCCAACTGACACCACAGATCTCAGAGTTGGACTAACTCTGCTTGCTGGTAACTCTAGATTTAAGAATGCATCACCCATCTGAACCTTTGAATTCAAGTAAGTATAAGAGATGACAAAATTGTAGAGATGTTCTCCTCCAAGTGTTAGAAAAGTAAAAACAATCTTATGTTGGGTGGCTGAAAATGGGGTGTGGAGGGCTTATGTATGAACTAGGGCAGCAGCCCCCAACTTTTTAGGCACTAGGGACTGGTCCTATGGAGAGAGGTTTTTACACAGACTGGAGTGGGCATGGTTTTACATGCTGCCTGCATTCCACAGATGGGACTTTGCTTGTTTGTGCAGCCCAGTTTCTGACATGCCATGGCCCAGTGCCAGTCCACAGATCAGGGGTTAGAGACCCCTTGATCTAGGGTTTACCAGTCCTTCTTCAGGAGTTATGTAGTAGTATTATTTTATATGGTATAGCAAAAGACAGGATTAATGCATAAAAACTCACAAAAAAGAGCATATACAATGTGTATTGAAATAAAACACCAGAGCAGTGAACCATTTTAAAAACCACACAGCATGGGTGTTGAATAAAATTATGAATGAAATTAAATTATATATAAGCAGTTGCTGGGGTGGCTGAACCTATGGCCAGATGTTCAGATTGTTCAGCCAATGGGCAGCAGTGTCTGAGACCTTGGATAATAAGATATATATTGGCTGGAGATTATTAAAAGATGAGGGTCAACTTATCAAGCACAGTAGGTTGATGAAGATTGATCTTAGTGAGAAGCATGATGCCAATTTCAGTTCTTCCACTCAAGCCAATAAATCACATATGAAAGTCAATTCAGGTAGTCCTCAACTTACGACCATAACTGAGCCCAACATTTCTGTTGCTAAGACAGTTGTTAATTGAATTTTGCCCCATTTCACGACCTTTCTTCTCACCGTTGTTAAATGAATCACTGCAGTTGTTATGTTAGTAACACTAGTGGTGGGATTCAAATTTTTTTACTACCACTTCTGTGGGCGTGGCATGGCTTGGGGGGCATGGCTTCGTGGTTGTGGCAGGGGAAGGATACTGTAAAATCTCCATACTCTACCCACCTCGCTAACCTGCTTTCCAGCTCCGTTCTCCTGTGCAGGGCAACAAAAGAAGATTCAGCCAATCATCTGGGACTCAGGAGGCAGAGAATAGATGGGGGTGGGGCTAGTCAGAGGTGGGTATTCCAAACAACTCAAAATTTCCACTACCGGTTCTCCAGAACTGGTCAGAACCTGCTGAGTATCACCTCTGAGTAACACCCTTTAATGACTTTGCTTGTCAGAACTTCACAAAAAATGATCACATGATTCCAGGAACACTGCATCCATCATAAATATGAACCAGTTGCCCAGCATCCAAATTTTGATCACATGACCATGAGGATGCTGCAGGTGGTAAGTGTGAAGAATAGTCATAAATCACTTTTTTCAGTGATGTTGTAACTTTGGTCACTAAACAAACTGTTTTAAGTCAAGAACCACCTGTGTTCACTTTCATATATGATTTAGAAATATATAAAAAAGTAGGGCCAATATCTAAGGAAATACATAAGATTAAGGGAAAGAAATGATAATTCCTTGAGGGTACATGTAAATGAGGCTGGAACATTTTCCTTCAGCTATAGCCTTGACAGCTGTTGTGGCTATGTCTGGCTGAACATCCATTTTAGAGTTCTCAGATCCTTTACAAAATTACCATCACAGGATAAATTAACATCTTTTCCACCATAGTTTAATTTCTGAATAAAAAAAGCATAACACACATAACACCAAGGATGCATTCCCCTAAATAGTTTCTGCAAGATGCCAAAAATTAATCTTTGCCTTATACAGATCCTTTACTTTAGCAGACATTATAATCTACAGTGGCAAACAGGAAGCACTCCAACAATTGTATAAACATTGCATCTGCCGTATTTAATTGCTCCTCTAGCTTTGCCAAGGTGAAAACACAAAAGTGCAATTTGTTTTCTGTTGTGCTCACTTTACCTTGCACTTTTCATTAAGTAGAAGTACACTTTATTCTGTTGGCCTAATTTCCATCATTTAGAAAAACATATCATGTAATTGTGTATCTTTGTGTGCATAACGCTTTATGCATTCAAATATTTCCAAAGCATAACCTGATTACCATACATAACATGGGGCATGTTTTACACAATGCATAGTGTCGAACTTTAATTGGAAGAAGAGGCTCTGTGCCAGTTGCACTGCTTAATAGCAAAAGGATATGATTCTGGTACAATGCAGAGGTCTCTAACTGTGGGTTGTGTGCCCTCCTGGAGATTTGCATGCAAATTGGAAGGTGATCGCAAATTTCTGGATGGCTGGAAGGGTTGACAGGCAGGTGGACAAAGAGTATATGCCTGCAGAGATCCATCTCCTAAGAAAGTAGAAAGGAAGTATTCTATGTGGCCTATGACAGTTAATAGGGAAAAAGAGGCATATAGCAATAGCAGTAGCACTTAGTCTTATATATAGCTTCATACTGCTTTACAGTCCTCTTTAAGCAGTTTACAGAGTCAGCATATTGCCCCCAACAATCTGGGTCCTCATTTTAATGATCTCAGAAGGATGGAAGGCTGAGTCAACCTTGAGCTGGTCAGAATTGAACTCCTGGCAGTCAGCAGAATTAGCCTGCAATACTGCATTCTAACCACTGCGCCACCATGCCTCCTACCTGGAATCTGTATGGTGGTCAAAGAGAGATGTAGTCTGGTTGCTATTCATCCCAGATTTTTTTTATTTGGGATGAGAATTTGGGGGGCTGGGATAACCTAACCACACTAAGTCCAAAGCAAACATCTGGCAGGAGGGTTTGGTCTTTTTTATGGACCCTGAGATGTGAAATGGGCACCTTAAGCTTTGGGTGACCAGAAGGGTTGAAAGCTAGTCAGGGAATACAACACCTGCAGAACTCTGTGTCCTGGGAAAGATAGACAGAAAGGAGTCCATGCTGCACATGGTAGGCTGTTAGGGAGGAGACCCAGAGGGTAGGCCAGTGGGAAGAGATAATGATGCTCCTTAGCTTTCAGTAGCTGTGGGTAACGACAGCATGCTCACTTGACCATTTCTGCCACCATTGCCTAGCAGCTATTCCCACCCTAGTTATAGAGTAATGGGCAACTCCTGGAAAAGCCCAGGAAAATAATGTCAACCCTGAAGTTGACCTGAGACTTTGCCATTTTGAGACTTCAGTGTTACCACACTAGAGCTGAGGGATAGGGAGTGGGGGAATAGAGATAGCTGGGGTTTTGTAGCTAATTTTCTTCTGGGAACCAAGGACATTCCCACAGGTGGCCAGAGAGAGGAGGAGTGAAGTTACCAAGCAACCGGACAGCCCCTCGATTGGACCATGTGACTGGGCATTTGGGGAAGGGAAAAAACTGTTACTTTTAATTAAGTGAAAACTACGGGAACATTCAGAGTTGGTTTTCACCAGCCTGTGCCAATATGATATATCCAATAAAACTATTCTTTGAGGAATCTACCTATCTCGGAGTTCTGTTTGCTATGGATGTATTACCTGGAACCCTGGCAAATGGAATAGACAAATCCCTTAGAGAAATTTGTACCTAGTGGAATGTTAGGCTGCGGAAACTTATGATTTTGTCTTGTTTGCTGTTTAAGAAACTCTTAAGACAGGATTCATTGGAAATAGGCCCCAATGCTTTGAAAAATCAAGGGGAATTTAAAAAGGGTGATAAAAGACAAGGTGGTTAAAAATTATTACCAACAACATAAACGTGAAATTACAAAAACTCAAAGAAGCTGCTACCAACAGATGAAGTTTGGTTGAAATTATATCTGCTGGTATTAGTGTAACAAGAGTTCAATTGTTTAGAAAAAACAAGAGTGATCTTCTGTACAAGCATGTGCATGCAATTATATGTTCATGTAAGAACAGATTCTCATACTGATGTGCAGATATGGGAATCCACTCACATTCTTAGACATAAGAGGCTAATTCTCTCCCTTGTCAAAAGTATGGGGGAAAGAAAGCTAGATGCTCATTGTTTTGAATCACCAATATACAGGCAGTCCTTGACTTACAACAGTTCATTTAGTGACCATTCCAAGTTACAGCAGCACTGAAAAAAGTGACTTATGACCGTTTTTCACAGTTATACTTTGCTGTATCTCCATGGTCATATGATCAAAATTCAGATGCTTGGAAACTGGTTCATATTTATGATGGTGGCTATCTTCCAAGGTCCTGTGATCACCTTTTGTGACCTTCTTACAAGCAAAGTCAATGGGGAAGCTAGATTCACTTAACAACTGGGTTATTACAGATTCAACTTAATAACCAAGGCAAGAAAATGGAGCAAAACTCACTTAATAAGTGTTTTACATAACAATAAAAATTTTGGGCTCAATTGTACAAGCATGGTCATAAGTTGAGGACTACTGATATAAGGTGAAAATTTGGGGGGGGAAAGTTCTGTCAGAATTCCTGTATTATCATAATCTTAGATTAGAAGCTACCTTTAGTTCACTTTCATTTAAACTCTGTTTCTGTTTTAAGGCACTTTTCACAAATCCAATTTCTCATCTTGAATGCTAAACATACGGCCATATGACAGTCATGTTCTAGAATCCATGCAATTAATTGGGCTTTTGTAAATATTTGGAATATGGTGCTTGGTATAGAAAATGATTTAAACAATTGTTTAGATGCTCTTTACACAATTTTTGACCCCCTATAAGGAAACAAGTGTGGCTGTATATACAAAAACACATTTCATACCTTTAAAAAATAAAGAAAAGGAAAGCACCAATACATTCTAAATAATCCAAAGAAAAGTTGGAGTTTGATAGAATTACACTGTAAAGACACTGGTAGTGTTATTATGACTTGCTCATGATTTATTGAATCCAATTTTGCCCAACATGCTGTACCACAAACTGACCAAACAGCATAGATCTGTATGCCAGATCAAAATGTATTCAGCAATTTCTTGGTTCTGTGGGTTGTACAAATATATCCATAACCATAACAATGGCTGAGTTTAGCAACAGATTAGAACAGTGTTTCTCAACTTTGGCAAATTTAAGCTGAATTCTGGGAGTTGAAGTCCACACAGCTTAAAATTGCTAAGGCTGAGATACACTGAATTAGAGTAAAATATAACAAGCTCGTTTGAAACTCAGTGCAGGCAGAGTGTTCAAAAGAAACTTTAACAATTGTTCCTTCCCTTTCCGTGAATTATTTTGTCTTTATTTCATACATTCTTCAGAAAGGAAGGTCCTATTTCACTACCATACAAACAATGACAGATTTCTCTTCATCTTCAGGTTTGTTAAGCTTCCTAAAATGTCATATTTATAAATGTAACAGCAGAAACACTGCAACTCCTGCTGTCTTGTCCCTTAAAATGGAGTGTTGTCTTTTCAATGTTTATCTTTACCCCAGAGCATCCTGATCTCCATGAAGGGTCCTCATATCTGGATATTTTTCACATCCAGACACCTCTCTTGTCACCTGGGGAACTTTTGGCAAGCTTATGACATCATCACTTTGGCATAACAGGCCTAAAATGAATTGTGTTTCTGAAATATATGGCAAAATGCTAAAGCAATCTTCTCGAGGACTGACACTGCAGATGGGCCGGCTAATTGAAATATGGTGTATGTGTCCCACATACAAACTGTCAGAAAGCATCAGGAATATGAAAAGCCAGCTCTACCTCCAAATGTTTTTGGCACTGAACAGCTGCTATCAGCAGAAATAGAAGACAGAAACAAAACCTGACCTTAGATGCCATCCTACAAACATCAAAATATCCTATCCCCCCCCCCCCCCGGTTTGAACACAACCTTTTCCAATTAGGTGTCTCCTAAATAAGCTGGACTTCAATTCTTATAAATTCTAGCCAGCAATAACTTTGCCAGGTTGGGCAAAGTTACTGACATTAATGTTTTTATGATATTTTATGTTTTTATGATATTTTAAAGGTGACAGTATTGCATTCAGGCTTTAAAGCTCATAGAACAGATAGTTCTGGCAGAATGAAGAAAAAATGCTCACAAAATTTACTCCTACTGAAAAGGTTTCCTGTCCAGTCATGTCTAACTATGGGGGGGGGGTTTGCTCACCTCCTTTTCCTAGCCGAGAGAATGAGAGTTGTCTGAAGATGCTTCTTTGATCATGTGGCCAGCATGTGGCCCACAGAATGCTGTTGCTTTCCAACCAAAGTGATACCTATTTATCTACTTGCATCTGCATGTTTTCGAACTGCTAGGTTGGCAGGAGCTGGGGCAAGAATGGGAGTTCATCCCATCACACAGTGCTTGGGTCTTGAAATGGCCACTTCCGGTTGACAAAACCAGCATCTTAACCGCTAGGCTACTACACTCTTTCCAATAAGAAGATCCATATACAACTGAAGTTTCAATTGGGTTGCACTTGTTAGCAATCAAAGATACCAGTTTAACTAGGCTAGTTAACTCATAAAAAGACTCCTTAAATTTTATAAGTGGAATAGTTTGAATGACTAGAAATTCAAAATTCTATATGTCTATGTGCAAGCACAAAGGAACTCACCCTCTTTTCCCCTTCCCATTGCAATTTCTACTTATTCTGAGCTGGAAGACTCTCAAAAGGTGTTTTGAAACTCACAAGTGGATTTTCTAGCAATACAGGAAGCTTTAAAGGCATGAGAAATTTCAAATCAGGCAGAAAGCTCACAGCTACGCTCCCCATAGCCAATATTCTGAAAACAGAAACAAATTGGTCATCAATTGCCAGAAGTTGTATGCGAGCATCTATTTCTCTCCTGTATTCCATTAAAAATAATATATTTACCGGAAAGTAAAACAACTTTGAATTTAATATAATTCTCCTTCTACCCCTTCCAAATAAAAAGGATTAGACAAGAAAAATAATTGCCTGCTTCTGGTACTATATTTTCCACAAATCTCAAATGATTGTAACAGAACCATTTAGAATTATAGGCAAGAATGACAGAAATCTTCAAATCTCTTTTCCCCAAGATCTTTATACTCTGGTCCCACCTCCTGTTTTTGGGTACCAGCTAGATTGTTCCAACCTCCTTACATGGGGTATCTCACATTGGTTGGTTTTCATGCAGCCATTCAATTTATGTATGTTTAAACTACTGCAGAAACTGTATGAAACATTGCAGGCAGGAGTCTGCATGGCATACCCTCTTGGGATCTGGGATTAATCCTTCAAAAATTCAAGTAACAAGAATGAACAGTAACTAATTCCTATTCTGAGACATGCTTTGATTCTGTGAGGATCAAAGTTTATGACTAAGAGCAATTATTCTAGAATGAACTGGTAGACTTTAATGTGAACTGTGTTTTGTGATTAACAATTAAGGGGGAAAAACTTGAAAGCCTCTGATTGCTTTAATTGCCCCTATCTACCTTCAGGATTTAATTATCACTTAATTTCCTGGCTTGTATAGTATTTTTCTTCCACATTTCCAATGGAGTTTATTGTTAGAATGGACACAGGATTGCCCACTCCTTTAAAGTGACATATTCAAATCAACATACCTTAAACTGATCATTGCCTGGTGATAGCAAAGCAACTGCGTGAGAGCAGTTGTTTAAAGGTGGTATACCACAGAAGTAACATTGACCAATGATTTCTAATGAAGATGCAATTAAAAATAAACAGAGATTGTGTAATATACACAATATTATCTTACTGAACATGCAGATATAACTGGAAAGTCCATGGGTAGTTTGATTTTTTTTAACATATCTACTGTTTCTCTGCATATCCAACCATCTAAATTCAAATTGTATTTGTATTCTGCAAATAAGATAATAAGTTTAACTCTGACTTTGAAAATCAACTAGAGCTAGACCTTTAGGTCTATGACAATTTGCCATGTCCACAGCCAACTTGCCACAGCTAACTTGCCATGTCCATCTCAGTGCAGGACAACTCATCACAGCCTAATCACTGCAAGACAACTTGCTATGGGACAAGAGTTACACTAATATCAAAGAAATAATGGAATAGAATCATTCAAGAAAGGATGCAAAAGGAGAGACAGAATGAAATGTGAATAGCAAACATTAAAATATTTTTAAATTTATTTTAAATAATTGAATAGAATTGTAAGATTGTCCTGCAGCTAGTGACTTGGCTGTGGCAAGTTGGCCGTGGTGAGTTGACCATGATGAGTTGGCCACAGCGAGTTGGCTGTGACAAGTTGTCTGATTCTGAAGCTAGGTAAACATTCATGATTCACCATTTACTAACATTACATACTTCAGCATACTGAACCCAGTCAAAGTCTCAGTTCAGCATACTGAAACAATCCTACCACTGCTGTGTGAGCTCAATTGAATACAATTTGTTTAGTAGACTCTGCTTAAATGAACGATTTTAGTATGAAATCAGAACCAAATAAAACCATTTCTCCACTTGAATTCAGTAGCAGGACACCTGATGTTTACCTTGTTCTGTTATTCACAACCAAGATTAAGTATTATGTCCAAATCCAACAATTAAGGTAAAACAACACATAACATCACAGCTTGATAAAAGTTTGAGAATCATAGAAAACATCATTGTGGCTAAGTATGCATCTTTATTGTGGAGCTGATACAAAAATTTTTTATCAGTAGTTTCAATAGCAGAGTGCTCAGCATGACTTCTAGTATCACCTTATACAACATGATTTAATTATACATTTCAAACCTAATCAGGCTAAGAAACTGCACTAATCACTAATAAGATTCCTGTATACCTTCAATCATCATTGTCTCAGAGGTGGTATTTAGCAGGTTCTAACCAGTTCTGGAGAACCGGTAGCAGAAATTTTGAGTTGTCTGGAGAACCGGGAAATACCACCTCTGACTGGCCCCGCCCCCATCTATTCTCTGACTCCTGAGTCCCAGCTGATTGGCTGGGTCTTCTTTTGTTACTCTGAACAGGAGAATGGAGCTGGAAAGCATGTTAGCAGGGTGGGAGTGAATGGGATTTTGCAATAACCTTCCCCCAGGAGTGGGGAGGGAATGGAGATTTTACAGTATCCTTTCCCTGCCATTCCCACCAAGCCACACCCACCAAACCACAGCCACAGAACAAGTAGTATAAATTTTTGAATCCTACCACTACATTGGGTGTGCTAACAAGTAACATGTTCCCAGTTTCCTGTCAACCTAGGAACTAGAATCACACTTTTTTTTTAAAAAAAAATCCACCTTTATTGTTTTTATTAATAACTCAAGGCAACATATATTTCTAATAAGGATATCTAATATATTCTTTCCTCTTATTTTCCCAACAACCCTGTGAGGTTAGTGGCATTGAGAAAGAATGACTGACTCAAAGTCAGATTGTAATAAATTAACTTTCCATTCCAATTCCATCTCATTAGCAGATTACCAAAAACCAAGTTAGCAAATTAATATTGATAAATTGGGGAAAGAAGGTTATAAATAGAACAGATCCCAGTTAGGTACATGAAATGACTAGCTATTAGTATCAAGTAATGCCCAGAGCCAGCAGATAATATCAGTAACTCATGTTGAAGTATTCAATAGCCACATATCCACTTCGAGACCAGGAACAGTTTGGTGAGTCTCTCTCTCTCTCCTTTGCCACTTATGGTTCAGCATGAGTGCCTGCCTGCTATTACTCCCCATGACCCAAGGATGGTTCATGAGCACCTATACAGTGGAATCTTGGGTCGCAAACACTTCTGTTTGTAACCGAACTAGGTTCTGACCAAAAAATCCACCTGAATTGGGTCACAATTCAAAAATCAGGTGGTGAACAAACCCAGCCATGGCAGATTCCCTTTCCATGCCAATTTCCCCTTCTGTGCTTGTGCAGTCCACACAGTTTTTGTCTGTGCATGTAGTCGGTCATTCTTCTGATCATGATCAAATCGGACTGTGACTTTAGTCCTGGAACGGATTACGGTCACAAGCAGCGGTTCCATTGTACTTGAGATACACTGCTACAAAGTTCCACACATAAATAACTGTTCAGTTCTTCAGGATGAGACATTGCTCAGAACATGCAAGAGGAAATTGTATGGAATATTACAGGAATATAATACCAGTAGTCAGGGATGGGATCTGACCGGTATAACTACCAGAACCACTGCACCATATCTTTCAAAAATCGGTATTAACTACCAGTTCTGTTGTTCTGCATGACGCGTGCATGCGCACGTCACGCAAATGCAATTTACAACCTCCTGAGCTGCCCGGACAGCTGAGCAGCATTGCGTGCAGGTGCGCAATGGTTGGAAAAGCCCTTTTTTCCTGCTTTTTCAACAGCAGCTATGCTGATCTTGATGAAAACAAATCACCGGGGTCTGATGGATTACATCCCAGAGTTTTAAAGGAGCTGGCAGAGGTCATCTCAGAACCATTGCACCATATCTTTCAAAAATCCTGGAGCACCGGGGAACTACCAGAGGACTGGAAAAGAGCTGATCTGGTTCCCATCTTCAAAAAAGGAAAAAAAACAGACCCAGGAAACTATAGACCAATCAGCCTAATATCAATACCCGGGAAGATACTGGAAACAATAATAAAAAACCAGATCTGCCAACATCTAGAAACAAGTAAAGTAATAACTAGCAGTCAGCATGGGTTTGTTAAAAACAGATCATGCCAAACCAATCTTATTTCATTCTTCAACACAGTGACTGAAATAGTAGACCAGCAAAATACTGTGGATATAATATATTTAGATTTCAGCAAGGCATTTGACAAAGTAGACCACAACCTACTTCTTAGTAAACAAGAAAAAAGTGGAATAGAGCACCACCACGAGATGGACTCGCAACTGGCTGGCAAACCGTACTCAGTTAGTAGTCCTTAATGGGTCAAAGTCTACATGGAGGGAAGTAAGCAGTGGGTGCCACAAGGTTCCGTCTTAGGCCCAGTACTCTTCAATATCTTCATTAACGACTTAAATGAGGGAATAGAAGGGGAACTTGCCAAATTTGCAGATGATACTAAGCTGGCAGGAATAGCTAACACCCAAGAAGATAGACTCAAGATCCAGATGGATCTTGATAGACTAGAACACTGGTCCATATCTAACACAATGAAATTCAGTGTAGAGAAAAGTAAAGTCCTACACTTAGGCAAGAAAAACCAGAGGTACACATATAGACTGAGTGAAACCAGGCTCAATAGCAGTAACTGTGAGAGGGATGTTGGAGTCTTAGTGGACAACCAGCTAAATATGAGCCAGCAGTGTGCAGCAGCAACCAAAAAAGCTAATGCAATCCTAAATTGTATTAACAGAGGCATACAGTCAAGATCAAGGGAAGTACTAAAACCACTCTATAAAGCCTTAGTAAGACCACACCTCGAGTACTGCATCCAGTTTTGTTCACCACATTATAAAAAAGATGTTGCAACTCTAGAAATAGTACAGAGAAGAGCAACCAGGATGATTAGGGGACTGGAGGCTAAAACATACAACGAACGGTTGCAGGAACTGGGCTTGGCTAGTCTAGTAAAGAGAAGGACCAGGGGAGACATGATAGCAGTCTTTCAATATTTGAGGGGCTGCCACAGAAAGGAAGAAGGGTCAAGCTATTTTATAAAATGCCTGTAGGCCAGACAAGGAATAATGGATGGAAACTGAACAAGGAAAGATTTAACCTGGAAATAAGGAGAAACGTTCAGACAGTAAGAACAATCAACCAATGGAACAGCTTGCCCTCAGAAGTTGTGGGAGTGCCATAACTTGAGACTTTCAAGAAGAGATTGGACTGCCATTTGTCATAAATGGTGTAGGGTCTCCCGCTTGGG
>BLBF01000017.1:16723055-16806573 GCA_015471245.1 Laticauda colubrina | reverse complement strand
CTAGATGTACTAATCTACAAAAGAACCGATCTAGATGGTCTTCCAAAATGACAGAAAAATAAAGGAAATAAAACTTTATTTCATCTTTATGAAGAGAGATAAAAACATAGTTTTTATCTCCCATCAGATCATACTGTCTGTAATTACCACAGATCTTCTTCTGCAGCTTTTGACTTAATGAAAACAGCCTGAACTGTCAGCACCTTGGCAGCTTTGAAGTATAAATCAAGTCAAAAGAAAGGAGAGAGAGCGGTGATCTTTGTCCTCTGCTTACTGTTAAGCGGATCACAGCAAGTACTCAGGAAACAGGAAACCTTAATGTATTTGGTAATTAGATTTGGAAAAATGATATTCCAAGATCAGACTTAAAGGTCAGATAAACAGCTTTCTTTCATTCTAGTGATTCTTGCTTGGTGCATACCAAAGGAAACTGCAGATCAGTGAAACATGAGAAGTCTTAGGATAGCCCAGAAGCCAGAAAAATTCAAGGTTATTTTAGCTAACCTTCCTAAAAATCAATGAGTCACACAGCAGAGCAGTGTGACTTTTTAGTTTCCGTTTTGCCTATGAGGATGATATTTGTGCAGAAAATATTCAGAAGAAAACTGTGTTGTTCCTTATACAAGCTTGATTTTTAAAGCTTGACATTTTTTAAGCCTGTGGACATATTTGAAAAATTCAACACGTTATGCACAAATATGCTGTCTGAACCTAGAGCTGTGTCAGACCAGACAGAACAATAGTCACAAAACACCCATGTTGCTCCCCATTAACCTTATATATCCTATATAATATTTCTACCATCTTCATCCTGTTTGTAGGTAGGTGAGTAACAGCTATGAACCAAATGCCTTTAAGGTATTTATAGGAATTATCTAGCCCAGGGGTGTCAAACTCGCAGTCCATGGGCCAGATGCATCTGTCACACATTGGCCACCCCCAACCCTGGTTTTGTGAAGGGGGAAAAAGTTGTGATACATCATGTGATGACAACATGTCATCACGAGTTTGATACCCCTGAATTCTGGCCCTAGGGACTTTATTGTAAAACAGGTCATATGATTTGTCTGGCATTATTCCAGTTTATTTAAAACTAATGCAATTTTAAAAATATGAAAGGCAAGTGGGCCAATGATCAGATTAGATTAGAATTATTTATTGGCCAACTGTGACATCCAAGGAATTTGCCTTGGTGTAAATGCTCTCAGGATACATAAACAAAAAGATACGAACACATCAGCACAACGCTGACTCCCGCTTCCTTAAGGCCCGGTCCCACTGGCTGACAGACGCAAAACATATGCATAAAGGACACAGCAGATGAGCAAAATTTCAGGGGTGGCTCCATACGTTGTCATCCGCTCCAAAAAGTGATGAAAATTTGCATAAACAGAACGGAAAAGAACAGAAAAGAATGGACATGGATAGTATGTAGCGGGGATGTTAAACAGATGTTCATAGGAAGCCTAGCAGATGGAAGCAGATGACACCTCCGAAGGGGTTCAGGGGGATAATTGTGAAGCGGATGCATAGTGGATGAAGCAGATGCATCACATACGCCTAAAGGAAAGAAAGGGGATGCTGCGCGGATGTATATCAGATGCAAACCGTTCACTGCACATCCTTTCTATTTCCATGCTATTAACGCTGTGTAGACGTTCCATGTTCCTTTTGTTTCCTCCCTCTTTCCATTTTCAGCTGCAGCGGATGTGAGTTGCGAGGATGCCCAGAAGATGCAGAGAGGATACAGCAGACGTTTAATGGATGATAATGGACAGAGAACGTTTGTTGCTCGTATGTCACAGATTTACATCGTACACAGCGGAAAGTTCATCCATTCACAAAGTTTTGTGCAGCTCAAAACTTCTTGCACGGAAGAAATCACAGTGGACAGATGCTCGTCGGATAGAGCGTATGAAACACCTATGCAGTGAGTACACAACGGATGCATTACATTTTCCAACGGATGGCAAGCTTTTTTTAACGTTTTACATCCTCTTTGCATCCATAAGTGCAGTGGGACAGGGCCTTTACCATGAGAGTCAGGACTGCAATCTGGTTGTCATAAATGTTATTGATGTTGCTTATTTGATACTGAATGCATGTTTTTCTGACAATTCAACATAAAAATAGTTTGTCATGAAAGTGATTGCCTGTGAAAGCTCCTGGATTGGGCCTGAAAGGTGAAAACGGAAGCAGTATGCTCTGTCCCATAATTGGGTAGACTAGTTTGCCCTGACAAAAAACACTTGCTTATTTTATAGAATATAAGAGCTGGAAGGGACATTCCAGACATCCAAACTAACTTCATTTCAGTGCAGGCACTCACTATGCCATCCCAACCTTGTTGACTGATATCCTGATTAATGAAAAATGCTGCCAGATAAGTAGCCAGAATGAAATGGTGAAAAATAGTTTCATTTATCAAAAAAAAAAAAATAATCCATACATTTGCTATTGTTGAGAGAAATTCCTTTCTTCCAAGCTAGGAAGCAATCCAGATGCGGAAGCAAGCTGTTAGAAAGGAAGTTTCTTTATTCAGCCCCAAAACAACATCAGATTTGGTTTTGGGACTGCTGGTCTTGACTGGCACACCAGCAGGAATTTTATATGATTTCAAGCCTTTGGTGAAAGACATGTCTGAGTAAAATATATGGTTCTGTGACCAGAGAAAGAAAAAGCAGGAAACACATGGCTTTTTATGATTAGGGGATATATTTTGCTTGTTATTTCCTTTATCAGAAAAGATCTTCCTGGCCAGACACATGTGTAAAGAGCATTGGCATAGGACAAGTGTTAAAATTCTCATGCTGCTAATCAATTCCAGGTCTGCCTGTCAGGGTATTATTACCTTTCAGGAAACATTGCATTTTATGAATGGAGACAGGGTTTCTCTGACTCCAGATCAGAACACTGTTAAAAGGAATGGGGAAAAGATCAGAAGCTTTTAAACTTCTATCACTACCTTACAATACATACTGTCAGCCCTACAAGAACCACTGGAAGACTGCTTATTGTTTCAGGATATAATAAGAGAATCTTGAAAGCCTGTCAGAGTTTCCCCTGTGCCCTGTTATATTAAAGAAAATCAAAACAGGGTTATCTTGAGCTTCCTTCTCAGCCTCTTCACCTTCCCAGGGAGAGCATTCCTTCTTCAATGTTAGCTCCTATAGACAAATAATGATACTCTTCATTTTGTTCATTTTTAACTCACTGGAAACTATCAATATATGAAAAGACTTCAGAGTTGCAGCCTTTAGAATAATGATCTGGTCCTCATGTTGACTGAGTGTGAGACTTTTGCTTTACTAAGTTCAAAGTGTACCATTCCCAAAACAGTAGTCCATCCAATTAATCACTTAATCTTAAAAAGAAATAAAGTTGGTTTGATACAAGTTGTTCTTGACAAATTCATTCTGTCACCTGATAATTGTAGAATTTGTTTCTTGCCAGACCTGTTGCTTAACAATAAGTTCTACCTTCTTCCCTGAACATTTGCAGTTTCCCGGGTATCTTTTTAAAAACGTTAGAATGATGTTTGAAATGTTTTGAAAATCATGGCTAATGGTTCTATTCCTTGGGAGGTAATTTACCTGGAACTGTCAGATCTGGGCTATAAATCTGGATGGTTTTATATTGGCACTGAGGAACTGAGAGCTTTCTGTATTTCTTTTCTGGCCTCTGATAGTCATCTGGATTTGTGAAGGCAAAATCTGGCAAGCTATTCCCAGAAACTTTGCTTAAAGCAATGAAATGGATGTTCACAATACCTTTATCACTCCAGAAAGAAACTCTCTGCCCCATTTTCTTAATCATAATAGAAAGGGGTCCTTCCCTCTTTTGAGAGAAGGCAGATGCAAAGAAGATTGGCCTTTTCCTGTTCATCTTTATTCCTTCTCCACTTTTCTTCTGAAGTGTACTGATTGCCTCTTTGACTCTCCCAATCCTGTTCTGCATCCTTTTTCAGCCTCATTTCATTATGAGTTTTAGCAGTCTTGACTCCCCTCCTTACAGAACTGAGCTATCGTCATGTATTCCTCTTTAGTTATCAGCCATTATTTCCATTTGCCTGTTCATCTCTTTCTGCTCACTATTCATCCAGATAGCATCTTTAAACCTTCCCCCTGTTTACTTCTCATAGGAATTTTTATGACTGTGTTTTCAATATCTCATTTCAGGATCTCCCATATCTCTCCAGCTTGTTTGCTCCTGAGGATGTTAAGTCATGTTTATCCTCCTCACTTCTCATCTAAGTTCATTAAAATCTAACCTACATAGGAGCTGAAACTTCTGATAGAGCTGTCATGTCCTCAAACACATCCATAAGCAGCCAAATGCTTTAATTTAACTGCTCAGTAGAAATACAACAGTTTTCCAGAATGATGCTTCTCATAGGGAAAGAGAACTTGGCTTCTCAACTGGTAATGAAGACAGTGTTTTAAAAAAAAAAAAAGTTAGCTAGAGTGAAAGAACAGATAACAAATATGATGGCTGACAACTCCAGACAGATCTAGATCTAACACTGGCTGCTGACGATTTGATATTTACTTTAGAAAAAAAATGATAACAATCCATCATAATTGCATTGGGTAACACTTCTGAAGAGCTGTGTTCAAAGAAATCCCAGAGAATTGTTCAGGATTGGTAAGATCTGAAGATACACTGAAGAACTTGTAAACACTGTGGGATAAAACTCCCCAGCAGAGAGGTCTCTGAAGAGCCAGAAAAGAAGGGAAGACCTCATTTGTTCTGTATAAAGAATAGTAGACTCCAAATACAGGGTTCTGATTGGCTAAAGAACTTGAATGGGGATTGGTTCAAAGGAACCAATCCACATAGCTGCTCAAAGGCGGCAAATATTAAATACCTGTCATTGGCTACAAGCCGGCAGAGAAAAACCTATAAAAGGCTGCCGCAACTTGAGCCAATGTTCCGTTTTTCAACTGTGTTATAAAATAAAGACTTTGTTGTTGGAACCCGGTCTACCTTGCGTTTTTCTGGACGGAACATTGGCGACGAAGGTGGGATCGTCCTAAACGCGAGACTGAGCACGCGATAACAGATAAAACCAGACGAAGAACAATGGCTGGAAACAACGCGCCGCCCGCACCCTTCAATCCCAATGAAGAGGATTGGGAATCCTACGTAGACCGTTTCCAGATGTACCTGGAGAGCAATGAGATGGAGGAAATCTCAAACCAGCGCAAGAGAGCTGTTTTCTTGACACACTGTGGGTCCGCAATCTTCAAAATGGCCAAGGCTTTGGCGAAGCCCCGAGATGTAAAACAATTGACTTGGACAGAGCTCCAAAGAACATTAAAGGCCCACTATGCACTGGTGGTGTCAAATTTAATAAAGCGGCATGAGTTTTATCGGAGAGACCAGAAAGAAGGCAAAACCATCGCTGATTTTGTGGCAGCCCTCTGACAAATAGGGGGAGCGTGCGAGTTTCTGAACTTAGATGAAGCGATGTGGGATCGAGTAATATTGGGGTAAAAAGACTCTAATATACAGAGCAAGCTACTGAATAAATCCAACATATCAGTAGCCGAAGATATCGCAGAAGCCTCAGCTGCTGAAGCCGCAAAAAAATCAACGGATAAAATGAAACAAATGAACGCGAACAACGACGAAACAAGCCCGGCCAGAGGAAAAAAACAATCTCCCACCACCACTCATTACGAAGAATTCTACGAGATGTCAGAATCCGGGGAGGAAGACGACGAAATCCACCGCCTATACGCCAACAAGAAAGGGCGTGAAAACAGAAATCGGCGGGAATGCGCTGGCTGCAGGGGAAACCATTGTCGAGCCGATTGCAGATTCCTCGATGCCATTTGCAGAGCATGCAAGAAAAGGGGGAATATCGAGAGAGTATGCAGGAACAAAAAGAATTACAGCCCAAAAAGATGCAGCGACTCCCCAGCAAAGACTGAGCCAAAACTATTCGAGAGAAAGTGGCAGCGAAACAAGCAAGCCACTAACCGAGAGAAAGCATACCAGACTTTCACTATCGGAAGCGCTCAAACGGAAAGCGGGAAGAAGGTAAAAATAATTGTAAAAATTGAAGACAACCCCTGCGAAATGGAGGTTGACTCTGGATCTTTCCTATCAATGGTGTCATGGGACATCATCAAAAAACTGGTCCCAGACATCAAGATCAAGGAACTCCAGAGACAAAAACTAACCCTCAAGGACTATCAAGGAAACCAAATTCCTGTAGCAGGCCTAGGACATTTCCGAGTCGCCTACAGACAACATGTCGCAGTACTACCATTAACGATAGTCGACCGAAATCGACCAAGCCTCCTGGGCATCGAATGGTTCGCACCATTGGGCATCGGGATGACCGGAGTAGACCGGGTGGCCGCAACTGACTGGGAAGAAGACCTGATCCAAGAATTCCAGGACGTTTTCGATGGCTCCCTAGGCAGGTATCGGGGGACCCCAATTTCTTTTAGTCTAGACCCCCAGGTAGCCCCTAAAAGACTAAAGGCCAGACGAGTTCCTTTTGCTCTAAAAGCAAAAATAGAGGAACAACTAAATAAATTAATAGATCAAGGGGTTTTAGAACCGGTCGATCATGCTAAATGCGAAACACCAATTGTAACGCCGATTAAACCAGACGGGTCGGTTCGAATCTGTGGCGACTACAAGGCTACCCTGAACCACGCACTGCAACAAAGCGCATACCCGGTGCCAGTCGTGCAACACCTATTACACTCTCTTGGGGGAGGAAAAGTTTTCGCTAAACTAGACCTAGCACAAGCTTACCAACAGCTCCCAGTAGACCCCTTAACGGCTGAAGCACAAACAATAGTGACTCACAAAGGGGCATTCAAATGCAACAGACTCCAATTTGGAGTAAGCGTAGCCCCAGGCATTTTCCAGAGTCTCATGGAACACCTGTTAAACTGTATAAAAGGGGTCATACCATACTTCGACGATGTCCTAATTTCAGCCAAAGATGCAACCCAGCTTAAGAAAAGACTTAAAGATGTCCTAAATAAATTCAGAGAATCTGGCCTTAAAGTAAAGAAAGAAAAATGCTGTCTAATGACTGATCGCATCAAATTTTTGGGATATTTGATAGATGGAGAGGGCATACACCCTACCGAAAAAAAAGTCAGAGCTATTAAAGACGCACCAGAATCAAGGAATAAAACTGAACTGCAGGCATTTTTGGGACTAATAAATTTTTATAACGTGTTCCTACCCAACAATAGCAACAATAGCGGAACCATTACACTGATTACTGGATAAGAAAACAATTTGGACTTGGGGGTATAGAGAAAAGAAAGCTTTCCAAAGAATAAAAAACTTATTAACATCAAACACCGTTCTCATCCAGTTTAGCAACACACTGCCATTGACGGTAACCTGCGATGCCTCACCATTTGGAGTTGGTGCCATCCTGAGTCACCAATTGCCAGATGGAAGAGAGGCACCTGTCACATATTATTCAAAGACTCTGTCTAAAGCCGAGCAAAATTATAGTCAATTGGACAGGGAAGCCCTGGCAATCATCGCCGGAGTAAAACGCTTCCACGAATATCTATATGGAAGAACATTTGTAATAGTAACGGACCATAAACCGCTACTTGGAATTTTGGCAGGAAACAAACCAACACCGAACATTTTATCCCCGCGAATGACTAGATGGTCAGAATTCCTAGCAGCCTACTCGTATACTCTGACACATCGCCCTGGGAAACAAATCTCCCATGCAGACGCTTTGAGCAGAACTCCACTACCAATTATAGAGAAAGACCCCGCACCAACGATGACCACCTTGCAGATAGAGACATGCCCAAATCTACCCATATCTGCAAATGATGTCACCAGAGCCACCGCAAAGGACCCATTGACTGCCCGTGTACTGAACTGGGTAGATAAAGGCTGGCCGGAAAACCAAAAAACTGAGAACTTTAAGCCTTTCCGGACCAGACAAACTGAACTTTCAATTCAAAAGGGTTGTTTGTTATGGGGTGATTGGGTTGTTATCCCCTCCAAATTACAAACGAGGGTGCTCAATATGCTTCACGAAGGGAATTGTTAAAATGAAAAGCCTTGCTAGAAGCTATGTCTGGTGGCCGGGTATAGATAGGGACATCGAATACTGGGAAAATTCGTGTAACAAATGCCAAAGAAATAGGCCTTCCCTGCCACAAGCACCCATAAGGGACTGGGAAACCCCACGAGGCCCCTGGTCATGAATCCACATCGACTTTGCGGGTCCGACTAAGGGACATACTTTCCTCATTGTCGTAGATGCATATTCAAATTGGCTAGAGGTTAAAATTATGCCATCTACGACAACTGAAACCCTTATTAAAACAACTGGACAAACTCTTTGCGACCAATGGCCTGCCGGATGTCCTAGTGTCCGACAACGGGCCACAGTTAACGAGCATTCAATTCGAACAATACCTAGCCTCCCTAGGAATCAGACATGCCCTAACCGTGCCGCCCATCCGGCTGCGAACGGCAGGGCAGAGAGAATGGTTAATTTACAAAAGAAGGGTTAGAAAGAATGGACATTGGGGATGTCCAAGATAAAATAAATCGCCTGCTCACCCTCCAGCATATCACACCCAGTACCATAACAAACAAAAGTCCGGCGGAACTACTAATGGGGAGAAAACTAAAGTTGCAGCTAGACAGATTGCACCCAAACTATACACCAGAAAACCCCCCTGACTCCTCCACCCGTTTCAGGACATTTGAAATAGGCGACCTAGTCTATGCAAAATTTTTTACCGGGGACCCATTATGGCTACCAGGAACAATCACGCAAATTACAGCCCCCTGGTCCTACCGACTAACCATAGACGATGGCAGGGAATGGAAGCGGCACATAGACTAGCTTCGTTCCCGAAACATCAAAAGAAGTACAAACACAAAACCACAAATATTAAAAAACGACGAAAACAAAACCAAAGACGGGGGGGAAATACGAGAAAATAATAAAGAACTGTTAAAATTCAATACAGAATACAATAGCAATCAAAAAGAGCATAAAAGAGACTTACAGTTAGAAGACAATCGTGGAGAAAGTCCAGATGAAGGGGCCAGCCAGGCCAGCTCGACCTGCCCGGAGAGACCAAGAGGGAGCAGCAACACCACCGGCCTAAGAAATCTAGGCAGCAGTAAAATGGCTGACTCAAACTTCCAGGTGGTTCCATGGGAAAGAACAAGAGAGACAGCAACCCCATCCGAACCGGTCGAAGTCTTCAACAGGAATGAACCGCGCAAGTCCAGTCGAGTCAAAAGAAGCCCCACCTACCTGCGTGACTATGTCACCACATAGGAGTAAGCCAAGAGAGGAGGGGTGTTCTGTATAAAGAATAGTAGACTCCAAATACAGGGTTCTGATTGGCTAAAGAACTTGAATGGGGATTGTTTCAAAGTAACCAATCCACATAGCTGCAGCCTTCGTCTGTCTCTTCCTCTTCCACAGCATCCAGTCATGTCCACCGTGGATTGTAACAAAGTCCTTTCGGCAGCCACCATCATTCTGTAGCAGTGCGAAGCCATCTGCAGGCTCTGTGAACACTACTGCGAGAAGAAAAGAAGCCACCCAAAAAGAGTCTGGGTCCGAAGATGGTTCGTCAGTAGAGCAGAGGACGGACTGTACAACAAGCTGATGGTGGAGCTCAGGAGCGAAGACACTCGGGCGTTCCAGAACTTCATGAGGATGCCTCCAGCCATGTTTGACGAAGTTGTGCAGCGCCTGACACCCAGGTTGACCAAGGCAAACACCAGCTTCCGGCCCAGCCTGGAACCTGGGCTCAAGGTGGCACTCACTCTGCGCCACCTGGCCTCAGGGACCTCCTACAGGAGCATGCAGAACAGCTGGAGGGTGCCATCCAACACCATCAGCATTGTGGTCAGAGAAGTGGTGCAGGCCATCATCGAAGAATACAAGGAGGAGCTCCTCCAGTACCCCTCCACTGAAGAAGGATGGAAGAAAGTTGCAGAGCAGTGGTATCAGAAGTGAAACTTCCCCCACACCGTTGGAGCCATAGATGGCAAGCACGTGGCCTGCAAATCTCCATCCAAGTCGGGGTCCACTTATTTCAACTCCAAGGGCTTCTTCAGCATCATCCTCTTTGCCATGGTCGATGCTGACTACAAGTTCATGTACATCGATGCTTCAGGCAACGGCTCATCTTCGGATGCCCAGGTATACAACACCAATCACTCAAGGAGGGGCTGGAATGCAACCTCATGGTGGGCTTCCCAGATCCAGAACCTCTGCCCAACGACACACAAGATGTTCCCTACTTCATCGTGGGTGATGACGACTTCTCCCTCACAACCTACCTCATGAAGCCCTACACCTCCAGACTCCTGAACCGTGAAGAGAGGATCTTCAACTACAGGCTGTCCAGGGCAAGGCAGGTGGTGGAGAACGCCTTTGGCATCCTGGCCAACAGGTTCCAGGTACTTCTCACCACCATGCAGCATTGCCCAGAGACCGTGAGGAGGATCATGGAAGCTTGCTGCATCCTGCACATCCTCATGCGTACCCGCTACCCAGTCTTGCAGAACAGGCTTGTGGACCTCCAACAAGCCAATGGGGTCATGGAGCCTGGGGAATGGAGGCAAGGGCGAAACCTGATCGACACTGAGGATGTGCAAGGCCCCAACAGAGCCTCAAATGAAGCAAAGAAGCAGCGCAACCTCCTGAGACAATGGTGCAACTCCCCAGCTGGAGCAGTGGAGTGGCAAGACAGGATGATAGATGTTTAATGGATGCTTCCTTCAGCCTGTCTCATCACACAGATGAGATTGGGCCATGTATGTTTGGTTGGCCTACAATGAACAGGGCGTTTAATAAAGAGTTGTGTTTATGTTGACATGTGTGGATAATTATTACATTGTTATTGATAATAAAGGGCCATAGGTGTGGCACCTGGGAGGATGGACCATACAGTCCCACTGTGCTTGCACTGGAGGTTTATCTATCCCACAGCTATCCTAACCCATCCCGCAGCTATTACCCATCTCACAGGTATCCTAACCCATCCCAAAGCTATCCTTACCCATCCCACAAGCATGCAAAGGCTTAAACCATTTCTAACAGTTTCCATCAAGACTTTATTAAAAAAAAGAAACGAAGAAAGTGTATGAATCAAAAATATACTTTATTAACAACAAGCTATAAAACAAAAATGAGTCTCTGGCACTCCTCTTGGTCGCTCAGTCTCATGGGTGAAGGATCCAGGTGCTGTGGAGGTGGCTGGTGCTGGAGTGCTTGTCATCAGCTCCTCCAGAAGCTGAAGCAGCAGAAGCGCCAGCCCCAGCAGAGCGAGCCCGTACTGCAGAAGCCCCAGCAGAACCAGAGTGAGGGCCAGGGGGCGGGATGGTAGCCCTGTCCCTCTTGCCAGGGCTGGCAGCAGATGGCTGAGGCTTGCTGTGCTTCCGCATGGTTGTAGGGTTGCTGGCTGGCAGGGAGGCTGGCAGGAACCAAGGCTGGCAGAAAGGCTGGCAGGGAGGCTGGCAGGAAGGCTGGCACCAAGGCTGGCACCAAGGCTGGCAGGCAGGCACCATGGCTGGCAGGCAGACATGAACCAAGGCTGGCAGGAAGGCTGGCAGGCAGACATGAACCAAGGCTGGCAGGAAGGTTGGCAGGCAGACATGAACCAAGGCTGGCAGGAAGGAAGGCAGCAAGGCTGGCAGGCAGACCGGCTGGCAGCAAGGCTGGCAGGGAGGCTGGCAGCAAGGCTGGTAGCAAGGCTGGCAGCAAGGCTGGCAGGCAGACATGCAGGCAGGGCAGGCAAGGCAGTCGATGTGTCCGGCAGCAGGTCTTTCCTCTGAATGGCGTCCTGCTTCCGAGCTGCTTCCATTATATCCGCGGGGCTGACGCAATGCATCCTCCCCGCATGCGCAATTAATGCCAGGCATCCATTAGGCTTCCGCTGTGCATCCGCTAGGCTTCTGCTCTGCATCCGCTTCATCCGTTCAGCATCCGCTCTGCTTCCGCTCTTTCCGTTCCGCGTCCGCTCTGCTGAGGCCCCCCGGAAGCCCTGCAGATGTGCCACCCACTCCCATCCACTTCCATCCGCTGGGCTTCCGTTCCGCATCCACTTTGCATCCACCCTGCGTCCTCCCCGCGTCCGTGTTATCCGCTCCACTTATGCAAATTTTTGCCCCTTTTGAGAGCGGATAACAATGGATGGAACATTTTGCTCGTCCACTGTGTCCTTTTTGCATCTGTTGGCCAGTGTGACATGGGCTTAAAATAAGGAGTATGGTAGCACCTCCTCTGACTAACACATTAAATGGCTTACATTTTTTGAGCTGTGCCAAAGCAACATTGGCAAAGTGGCTAGATTGAGCTATAATTTAAATTGGGATAAAGTGGGGGTGTCAAGAAAAAAGGAAAAGTCTCTGGTTATGCAGATACAGGTGAATGTGAGCAGATTGCAACATCTAATCCACTGACAATTGTGTTAAAAACCATTGTGCTTTGTGAGGTGACTTAAAACTTGTTGATGTGTTTAAGTGCAGCAATCTCTTACTCAATGTTTTGTTAAAGCTTATTTTTTCCAAAACTGCCACAGAATGTCCTGGGAGGTTGAAATGCTATCATAATATTTTTCTTTGATTTGAGTCCACATATCAAAGGGGTGTCCTTTAGGTCTTTTTGCACAAAAAGATTGCATTGTTTCTCCTATGTAGAATCTTGTTGGTAAATAACGGCATATATCACAATGCAGGAAGACGGTGTCTATAATATAGTGTGCATACTTGCTGAGGCCTGTAATGTTGGTAAAACAGTTTGTTATAGAGTTTGATTTTCATGTTGGTATCATAGTCCTGTTGTTTCTTATGAGAATCTGTTTCAGATTGGGTGGCTGTCTATATGGAAGTATGGGCCTGTCAATGCTAGAGAAAATACAGTGTCATTGTCCAGCTTATTTACAATACTTTTGAGTGGTTTGAGCTGTAAGTGACAGCCATTGTTGTTCTCTTTCTGTGATCTGTCTTCTAATAGGACCCTTCTGGGAATAAATCTGACTCTATTGATTTGTCTATTGATCTCATTGGGTGTTTAGTTCGGTTTCCCGAATGCCTGGTTTAATTCCATCAATTAAGCATCTATATCAAATGGGTCAAAACAAATGCAATTGTAGTGGAGAGCCGATAATAGATGACAGATGCGGTTGTAGTCTGACTGAAAGCTGGAAGCATGTGGCTATACAAATTTATTTGTAACTTTTCTGTACAACATGGCACTTAAAATACCCATTGTGTAGTTTAATAGTGACATCAAGAAAGTGGATTTGTTCTGTAGATAATTCTAGACTAAGGTTACTGGTGGGGTAGAAGCAATGGTGGAATTTAACTGGTGTAACAACCGGTTTGCTGAGTGCATGCAGCATGCATGCAGCATTTGAAAACTCAGCATTTCAGCTCTAATACTTACATTCTATTGTAGTCCTGGTGAGTAAAATAGCTGAGGTGCCATGATCACTGTGCTGCATGAATCAGCTGAACTGCAAAACATGGAAATAAAGGATAGACTAGGGCAGGAGCGGTTGAGCAGGGCCAAATGATCACCATAACTACTGGTTTGCCTGAACTGGTCCAAACCAGTAGAATCCCATCCCTGTGTTGAAGTTATTGACATTGTAATGGAATTGGGTGAGCGAATCATTTAATGGGTCCAAATGATCAATATGTCTTTCAATGAATCTCAAGTATCTCTTAGCATATCTCATCATGATTTCAACATCTCCCTGCCCAGCTAGACTTCTCAGTTCCAGTTTCCCTTCTTTTTATTCACTCTCACTGCATCACACTTCCAATATGCTTATCTACTTTCAAGCCTAGATAGAACAAGTTGATGCAGCTCCATCCACCAGTTGATCAGTGAATGAAGTATAGCTTTGAGATCTCAGTCCTTGTGCTCAGTAAACAAAAACTGTGCATGCCTGAACTTATTCCCACAATGTGAGTGTTTGCAGTAATTTCATGTATACATCAATCTGATTTCACTGTAGAAGAACAAGTCGAAAGGGTCTAGTAGCACCTTTGATGTCTGACACATTTTTATTGTAAAGATTTGGGAGCTGTAGCTTGCTCTTGAAGATGTGTGGTGTTGCTTAACTGATGAAGGATTTAAATATATGAGATGAGGCAGTAGAGGGAAAGGGATGGGGAAACAGGTTGATTCCAGACTTCAACCGTCATTGACAAATATGTAACAATGATGGGAGTCTCTCTCAGAAAAGCTTTCTCTCAGAAAAGCTTTCCTTTGCACAAAAAAAAAAAAAAAGGGGAGGAAAAAAAACTATGAATGGATTTTAATTATAATACCAGAAATAATTTCCAATGATTGATTGATTCTGGCAATCTTGCCCTTACTCCATGTCATGACCTCTTGGCTTTAATTTTGAAACCTCTTACAGAGGTTACAAGCAACACAAACTGCACTGAGAGATAGTTGCATATTGACATTCTCTGCATTCCTGTCCTGAGAAAGGCAGGCTCCCATCATTTCTCACACAGATAGGAACAAATTACTTCCTCCCCCCACAACTTATTATTATCCAGGTTAAAATGGACTCCATAGAAATGAAACATTTTATTCAAATTGACAATTACATGTCAAGTACAAACAAGTCCATGTTCACACACACACACACACACACACACACACACACACACACACACATCTATGGTGTCCTAAGCCAGCCACAAATTTCTAAATACAAGGAGGAAGGAAGATAATAACTCTTCAAGTATCAATTTGGATCATGACCTGCTAAATGCAAAGAAATATCCAGGAATTCAATGATAGTCTTCAGAAGAATGACATATTTGTAGAATACAGTGACAGTGCCAACACTTAACTAATTAATGCTACAGCTAACAAAAAGAATAGTTAGAACTGACACTAAGCAATTTTAGAAGATGTTTCCAAGTGTGGTTAAATGCACAAAGGCTCTTTATTGATTTGTTTCTAGAGTGAGTTGAGGCTCACCATCGAAAACTTGCATTGCACACAAATGCTGGGTTTAAATTGCTTTCATATGAATGGAAGAGGACAACAATACTATCATGTAATGACAGAACCCAAAACATAAATCTACAGTATTGAATGCATGCTTAAGTGTGAGGTACTGTATGATCAGTAGAAGTCTACATTATCCAATTCAATGAACAACGCCACTAACAAATGAATATACTGAAACAAAATTAACATTAACTGTAAAACATTTCAAAATGCACCTGACAAGCAACATTCATGTACATAGAGCTGAGTTTAGAAAACAGAGGCAATTGTCCTTCAGACTGGATCACGCCAATATGGTCTGTTTGGCGAGAAATAAAAACATTGTGTAGAGTCAGACTGAGTTAAGCCTGCAGACAAGCTTGACAAGCCCAGAAAAAGACTGTAAAGACACCAGACTTCATTGACAAGGCAAGGAAATCTGAGTGCCATCCATCACCTAATTGCAAAGAGATGACAAAACCTATCTGCCAGACTAAATACACAATTTTTCTGCGTGTCTACCTTCTCATTTATCATCTTTCCCCCCCCACAATGAAGCAGAAGCTCAGAATGAATCTAATCAATTTTCTATTTGTCCTTTTGTCACATTTATTCAGCCCTAACATCCATGTCAAAGCTGACTGGACTAGACTACCAGTGGCAACTGCTTTTTCAAACTACTTTTCCTTATACCAGTTGCCCATGTGTGTGCAAAAGTGCATTAACATCTATCTTATGTGTCAGACACAAACACAATTCACCCCTAATTTCAATCAATTGACCAACACATGTTTCAGTTGTTCTACCTAATTTGACACAGGTATTAAACAGGCTAATTTTGTAGATTCAACCTTTCATCTAGATACAAACTATAAAATCATTCACAGAAGATTATGATTAACCAAAACCATTAACTTCAGGAAACTTCTGAAAATGGTCCTTATTGGTCTCATTATTGTGTACTTCTCTTATTTTTTTTTCCTCCTCATGGTTCCATTTTATAAAATGTGCCCTTGGAAACTATCAACTTTTCAGATGGCAATAATTACAACCCTGCCCTGGCCCCAGAATTGTGGCTAGTACCACACATAAAACTCAGCAGGGCATATCTCCTTATACTATAACTCTTAGATATGCCTCTCTTGGAGCTCCTGAATGAAAGACAGAATATCAATCTAATAAATATATTTTAACTGTCATAATTATGTATCAAAATTCATATGGTTTGTATATGCTGTCATTCATAAGGAATAAAGTTTATGAACATATTTGTATCACAGTTTACAACAATGATGATGGAAGTTGACTCCATTTAGCTTCATCCATTCCAGATTCTTTTGTAATCTAAACTTCTGAGAACCATTTATGTCTTTACAACTCACATCTATGGGCCAGGAACAACCCTTATTGTTCTCTCTATGTTGAGTTGCATGGACACATTCAAAAGTTCTATTTGTCTCAATGTTCAACAATTATTTCTCTCTTGCCTTTCATACTAATGCCCTTTGAAATTGGATAGTATCTCTTTTAAAAACAAAGTGCTCTTAATCCTGAGCAGTTCCCGGAAGAAGGAAAATAATACCATTAAACTTAATAATACTATAATATGTTCCAGCAAATGCAACCGATCTGGCAAGCAATCCTTGGGCTAATTTCAAATCATGTTAATGGCACTAACAAAGCTGGGTGAATGTCAATGTAGGATTATAACATTTTAGAACCATTTGGCACTTTAATACATGGAAATCCTTTTATTTGTTTATAGATCAAAGGAACTATATCTTTACACTGTAATATAATTAGAGACTAACAAACCTATATTATTTTTATACAATTGTTGGATTAAATTTTAAAAATACAAAAGCTACATATTTTATGGGAAAATGTCAGTAAAATGTGCATTAAAAAGGAAATGTCTAGACAGAAATATGTAAAAGGATAATTAAGGAATATCTGTATCTTTTTAAAGGAATATTGGAATATATTTTAATATGGAAAGTAGAAAGATTCTTACAGGACTGGGAATTAAAACAAGCAATAGTCTGATGTAGCCATTCCTAAGTATGTACAAGAATCTATTAATAGTACAAATATTTTAACTGGCACATAGAACAAAGCACAAGAGAACAGAATATCACTTAGGGATTTATCTATAGCAGCTTCACAGCATAAAGGCAAAGAGGAAAGTAAGAGGAATATGACCATTTTAATTATATGTTTCATATGCTGTTACAAATTATCTTAAGAATCACTGCTGTTTAAAAGAAAAAAATCCACATGTATTGAAATAAAGGTTTATTTCCTCCACCTTATTCAAAGGAAGCAATTGTAGTGAGTCATCTACCAACTTTAAATATGCCAACCAAGTAAAATACAAGGACGTTAAGCTATTACACAGTACACAATTCAGCATTTCCACAATTAATGTGTATGTCATGCCTATTCAACTCAGCACAGAGTGTACCAAACAGTAGACATTTCAAAATGTGTAACTCTGCTACAAAGTTAGCAATACAAACTATTTTTCATTAAACAAGAGCATTTTTTCCCTTAGTAGGTTTCTGCTACTGGAGGCTATTGATGACTTCTACCTTGGGATTTCTGCCAGGTCAAAGGAGCAAGAATCATCATACTTTGCCATTGGCAGTTTTTCCTACCCTCGTGGCTTGCTTACTAAGACTCAGCAAAAGCCTCATGGAATCCCAAAGGGCAGGAAAAATGCTTATGTCAGATCAAATGCAACAATATGTTAATTTTGCCACTTACAGAAGAGGAATATGAAATTTAAGGTCATTTCCTACCCCAGATTTCTCAAATCCCCTAACAGGAGCTCATCGATAAGCCTTAGAAAATGAATACCATTGCTAAGACATGTATTAAACTATCCTACAGAAATGTGTTGTAAAAATGCATACAGCTGCATTGTGATGGGGGTTAGGGGTGGAAGCCTCTGAATGGAAGTGTGAAGAACGAGATTTCCAAGCTACTAGAAGGTCTTTTCAGCAAGAACAAAAATAATGCAAAACAAATTCGACCATCTGAGAACAGTTTGCTGTTATAGCCTGAGGATTTGCAGGCTGCAACATTAAATAGAAAACGCCCAAACTTCTCGGTGTTGAAAACACAAATATTCAAGAGAGTTTGTAAACATATCCTATCATTTCCACAGCTACCTCCAGCACTAATCAGCAACTAGCCAACCTATATATGACTTTCTTCCTTTTCCCTTTAACAGTAGTGGCAGTGTAAGGTCAAATGGAAGTGGTTATATTCTGAATAAAGAGGAGTTTGGGGGGAAATGACCCAAAGCAAGGAAAGCATACCTAGAAAGAATGATCTCATCTTAGGTTCACCTTCTTCTGCTATTACCGGATGGTATTAAGCTCTATAACAGGGGTATCAAACTCTCAGCACTGCAGCGGCATCACGTGACGTATCAGAACTTCCCCCCCTTTTCTAAATCGAGCATGTGTATGGCCAGCACATGATGCATCCAGCCCACGGGCTGCAAGTTTGACAGCCCTCCTCTAGAATATTAGCAGACACTCCTGTAAGACTCTTAAAAGATGCAACATGAATGTCATTACAAAATCAATCAAAGATCAGATGGAAGTACTCTAAATAATCCTTTTCAACCAGCCACCATCAAAACTGAACAACCTACCATATTTACTGAAGCACAAGAGTCCATCCTATTAAATTTCCCTTATTATCTTCTGTATTTGTTATGCACAAGGCAATTGCAGCCAAACTAAATGACAGAAGTATTGCATTTCAGTCTCAAACATCAGATTGTGATGGTTGACATTAATGGAATAAAAGAAAGTAAATGATGAAGCTGGTCCACTGAATTGCTGTTTGAACAAGAAACCATCATCATCATCAATAGATCTAAGAAAAGAAAAGCCCTGCCAGAAACAAAATCCCTGCTGCATTTTTTACTCCTATTTTTGCATAACTGTATGCCCAAGGAACACAGAAGCATAAAACTGACCAGAAAGCAAAAGAAAAGATAATGCAGTGCTATTTACTCCAACTTCCAACTGAAGTCACTAATAAAGACCTCATTCTGTGAGCTGTTGATGACTCCTGACTTCCATCTCACCGACTTTAATTGAAGCAGAAAGCCATGCATAAACCCTTAAACCCTTTCCAGGAGCTTTCAAATCCCAGTGGCATCTCTCTATGTATTATCTGACTCCTTTGCCATTTCTACCCTCTTCATTAGTACCTCAAAAACGTTATCTTTTAAGCTTTTGTTATTTCTTAAGGATAACTTTCTTCTGCTATCTCTACTATTCACATTTGATTCTCTCTGTGTAGATACAAGAGGCAACAAAAGCACAAGGAAGGCACCTATTGGCACATTGGAAATACTTATTAAAAAGGTACCTTCAGGACATACGAAGACATCCTCAGATGGCATAACAGAGAAAGGTGAAAAATCCTGTGCCCACCCTCTCAAAGGTCTGATCAATTCCTATGCAGGGAAACAATTCACTCTTTGTTTCCTCCATCATCAATATCTCCTTCAGCCTGGTGAAACACCAGGTGCACCTTTATAATTCCATCAGGAGATGTATGGAAAGTGGGTGTAGCCAACACTTTAATTTGTTCTGGCTTGACCTAGGAGAGGGGTGTCAATCTCATGTCATCACGGCAGCATCATGTAATGTATTGGGACTTTTTTCCCTTTAGCTAAACTGGGCATGGCTGTGGCCAGCGCATGGTGCATCTGGCCCACAGGCTGGGAGTTTGACAACCCTGACACAGGTGCATTGTTCTTCTTTAGGCAAGGCAACAATCAGTCTCTCCAAAGAAGCTGGCCAATCCATTCTATAAATCTGAGGATGTGGTCAGAAGAAAACAATAAAGGAGAGCTGCTTATTAACATTCAAGCAGAAGACACAGGTGAATCCTTTCCAATGTTCCACGAACTTATGACAAAACTCAGACAAGTGAGCCATAGTAATGGCTTTATTACCTTTGAGTGTATTTGTTTTGTCTGAAATTCTGTGGTTATGCTTTCCCAATTAACTCCTTTTGATACAGGTCGATTTGGTATCATTGGTTTAACAAGGGGAAATCTCTCCTTCAACCTTTCCCTCATGCAAGCCTGCATGACTGTACAGCTACCTCTTGCATTGACAAGAGTTTGACAAAAAAAAAATGTGCAGTCATGCAGGCTTGCATGAGGAAAGATTTCTAAGTTCTGTATTTCTGAGTGTTGGTCAGAAAGTATTTTCCTATTTTTTTCTTCAGCTGAAAGAAGAAATCCTTGGAGAAAATGCTAAAACTTATCTAGCCAGGTCAAGTTGTGCCAGAAGGTTCACCCTGATTGGTGTGCACCTTCAGAAGGCGTTTGTGTGCATACCCTTGCCTCCTGGCAATTGCCTGGACAAGACCCTGAAGTTTTTCTTGGGAATATTTTCAAAAGTGATTTGCCCTTGTCTTCTTTCTAGGGATGATAGGTAATGACTGGCCCAAGGTCTCCCTGCTGGCTTTGTGCCTAAGGCAGGATGAGGACTCATAAGACTCTATATCTAGTCTTGTGCTCTACCAAACTGCTTCTCAATCCAAGTTTGGTTTATTGGGAAATGCTTAGAAGGAGCACTCTGCCAAGAAGGCTATACATTATTAACTACTCCCCCCCCACCCAGTTTGTAAAAGAAATACATACACTAAACAACTTGATTTGCTCTACCAGACAAAATGGTTGGGGTTTATTACTTTGTGTATTAAAACTGCCTGCTGAAGAGGTCCAGGGTATTTCGCTTTCAAATAATCACAGCATGTTACTAAAAGCTTTTATCACCCTGTATTAGCCCAGGGAGATTGTTTTGAAGAAACAGTTTTGTGCTTACAAATTTAAGCTGAGTAGGATAGCTCAATTATGATTATAACCCAAACCCAATTTATTGCATAATTTCCAGATGATACTCCATTTTTGAGCAAGCCACTCGAGCAGGTAGAAGCATCCCAGCTGTAAGATTTCCATTCAGATGAATTCTCTTTCTCATTTAGTCTATCATGAAGCCTAATCTGGAGCATTTTCATCAATAACCTGTAGTGGCAAATAAATAGAAGCAACATTTTTCTGTTGGTTTTCCTGGCAACTTTCATTAGATGATATCCTGCCTCCTCTAATTTGGGCTTAGAAGACAGAAGGACCTCGTCCATCATGGTAGACAATTTCAGAAGGCATACTTGGTGGACTCATATTTGACATCTGACCACCAGCTTTCAGTGTTTTACACCTCTCCCTCATATTATTTACATAAAAAAATGTAAATAGGGCAATGTCTGAGGGATTCAATCTCACAAAAATGTTTCTCACAAGAAACTCTAAATCCACAGAAGTTCTAACCCAATATCTGATTTCTAAATGAGGCAATGAATTGAAACTTAATCCAGAAAATATAGAAGCGCATCTCAGTTGAATGCAGGTAATGCAGAAAAATGAGATTTAATTTTTGCTGGATGAGGCTAGCTTTACTCTTCCCCAAAGACTCATTTACACATATTGGTTTGATTCCTGAAGTTACTCAAGTTTTGATAGTAGCTAGCAAAATGTTTGCAAAGTTAACCTAGAATTTAAATTGTGCCCATTCCTTGATATATTTGATAAGAACATAGTAACACATGCCTTGTAGGAATTACACCTCTCCTTTGAACTCCTTTGTATTATGTTTTATGTGGAACTACTTGTGAAAAATATGTGGAAACATCAGATGGTCTAGAATGCTGCAGTTGAATCATTATAATCACACTGTTATAGGCTTCACCAACTATAAATCTTTTCTAAACCCAATTCAAAATGCTGGTTCTGATTTACAAAGCCCTTGGGACCACACTATATAGGTCTTTTGGCATTCCTACATTTAAACTTGTCATGAGATCTAAGATTCTTGGAAGAGGCCCACTATCAATAGAAATAGACTTGGTTAGGTCATGGGAGAGGACCTTTTCATTGTTGACTTCCAGCTTTTCCTGCCAAAGAAAATTTAACTCCCTTTATATTTCCCATCTACTATGAATCTAAACTGTTTTTGATTGTTACATAAGCTAACCTCGAACATCATACATTGATAGAGAAGAGTGAGGAGTTATCGATAAATAAAATTATGTGTTTAATTTGTACTTTATTCTTCTTCATTCCCTTGAGTGTTATTTTTGACAAAAAACTGAGGCAAAATGTAAACACTGGGACAGTAACTTAAGGGCTAAACACACATTGGCCTGCCTTCAAAACATTGGTGATTAAAGATCTTCTATAGTTAGGTATGGTGTTCTATACAGTAAAAGCCACCACTTTTCTGGCTTACACCCCATGAATTTTGCTAGGAAGGGTCCCATAACTGTTCTCTCTAAATGACTGAAAATGAAAAATAGATTCAATTTTGGCAGATCATTGCCTGATGTATCCCAATATTGTGATGTCAAGTGCTCGAAAGGTGATACATGGTACTTTGAACTGGGCCAGAAGCCTACTGGCATTCAATGCGGCTATTCTTACTGGATGGGTCTGACTTGTCAAAAGCTTCTGCTTTCTATATCTACTATAGCTTCCAAATTGTCTTCAGAAGAAGCCCCATATGGCTCACGCTGCAACTATCTAGGCAGGTGGTGACCAGGATGTAAATTACTAACACCAGAGCATGTCACTCCAGGTAAAAGCAAATCTAGTGCAGCAGTCAAAATTGGGTGACAATTCCATTGGACACAGCCTCCATGACTATTTTAACAGGAGTTGTGAAACCAAGAAAATTTCTAAGGCATGATCTTTCCTTTAGGGAAAATAATTCCAGCCATAGTAACTCTTGAAGTCAAGTTTCTAAGATCATTGTAATACCTATTTGAAAACTAGCCAACCTGTCTCAGAAGGATTTCATCTCAGTTTGTTTTGTTCTACCCAGTTCCTTACAATGTCAGGCACTGGTTTAGGATTTCAGCAGCATTTTGGAGATTCAGAGGCAATTGCAATGGCTCACAACAATTCAGTGTAAAAGCAAGATGATGTTTTTACAATATATGTTTTGCTAGACTCTGCCTAAGAATCCCTTCTACTAAACCAGCAGATGAGATAAGAAAGCCAAGAAATAAAGTAATACCATGGCTATTCTATTGCAAACCACATAAGAAAGCAAATAAACAGATGCTGATTGGGACAAGAGCTTTCTCCAGCCTGGTCACCTGCTCGCCAAATAAGAATTTATTCCAGAATAAAAGTGTATTACTAATGATTAGATACAATCCTTATTCCCCATTAAGTTTAAAGGCCAGTGATCACATACTTGAAAATTCAATGATGAAACATACTGAGATTGATATTGTGATAGAATTTATATATCACTCTAAGCTATGCTGTACTGCATAAACCATGGCTAGATGAATTTGCACAATATATTCAACCATAAATCATTGCTTACATATCACAGTGATAATATTTGTACAATAAGCTACATTATGGCTAAGCACAATGCATGAAGTTTTTGTATTGCATATGAAAAAAGATTATTCTAATAGCAATTTCATTTATTATATGTACTTCTTTGCATATACATCCCAGAAGTTCTGTGATTTTTGAGACATTCTACCTATTCCCCCCAACATGTACATATACCATTTATAGAAAACCACAGTTCAGCAAAAGAGGAGAGGTTACATCACTTGATCTAAATGTATAGGAAACAAGTTTATTAATGGTAGAAACTTTAAGAAACACCACCTTAGATAGAAAGTGCTGTTTACAATCACTTTGACATGACCCTATACAGAATGTTCTTGAAAATAATTGAACATATTCTCATCCCTCTATGCATATAAGTGTCCTGTAGCTGTTGCTATGACAACGTGTTCACTTCAAATTAAAGGAACATTTAAGAGCTTTGATTTGGATTCTAGAGCCAGCAATCAAAGTATTACTTAAAATGTTTATTTTCGCCTACTGTATGAATCATATTCAGCAAAAGGTCACCCAACATTAGGTTTAGCAGACATCAAAGGCTGGGCTTTGCTCAGATAAAAAAAGATATGGTCATAAATATGCAAATTATGTACCTATTTCTTTTTTTAATGTCATATGGAAATCTCGGATATTGTAGCAAGATAATTCAAAGCTTTTTTTAATATAAAACTGGCATTATCTCTGCTTGCTGTAACCTACAAACACTTTGGAATGGACAGCAATATATTCTCTTTACACCAGTTCTTTAAAATGTACTGTTTTTAAAGAGGCTATTAATACAGATGTCATCCTGTCACATCTATAACTTTAAAAGTTAGCATGGCAGCCTATCATTTGCCAAGTGTAATATTTATAAGAGAGGTTTTTCCCCCTTTATCCCACACATAAGAGACATTTACAATGATTAAAAAGGAACCCAAAGCAAAGTAGGTGGTTTTTCCCAGCCATTCCTGAAGATAATTGAATTATTTCCTCTATCATTTTACTTCTAGCCACCTGCTAGTGTTTCTCTTTTAATCTACAGATGACACAAAAATATATATACAAAATATCTGCCTATTCATGTAGGTAGGGCTCATTTTCTTTCCATAAAATTATATCACTTTCTGAAATTGGTCCTGGGACAAATTCAGAAGAAACAGAAAGACCACAAATGCCACACATGTGGACTTCCTCTCACTCAGAGTTGGAAGGGACCTTGGAGGTCTTCTAATCCAACCCCTGCTTGAACAGGAAACCCTAACACCATTTCAAATAAATAGTTGCCCAAACTTCTTTAAAATCTCCCATGTTGGAGCACGTACAACTTCTGGAGGCAAATCATTCCACTTCTTCATGCTTCTAATCTCTAACAACCCCAATGACATGCATCAGAAAGACCCTTTCTGCTTTTGTCTGACATTTCGATTAATAACACTTTAGAAACAAAGGATGCCTTTGACCCTCCATCTGCCATTATTGATGTTTACTGTCCAGAACATTTACATTATAATTCCCACACAAAATATTTTAAAAGTGCATGTGCATTGTTGGGGATACCTATCACTTAAAACTTTTCTTGTGATAGAGAAAATGACAGACAGATACATAATAATTCAATTTAAAAATATATAACGTAATTCAATATGAAGATATAAGGGCACAACTTCTTAAATTTCCTCCTTGTTGCATTCATTGGATTTAAAAATAGTCATGAAAGCAATTTCTATCAAAAAAGTTCACACAGGAATTTGAGGAAATATGTGTGTGTGTGTGTGTGTGTGTGTATGCGCACATGCACGTGCACACACACACTGACAAATTCATTAAGCTAAATCTTTTCAGGAAGAAATGCTTGGAGTTTACCTGTGGTTTTTTTCATAAAATCAAGCAGATATTCACCAAATTACCATTATTATTTTCTCTGAAATGATCCAGTCCCATCTTCTTCTTCCCATCTACTCATTCATATCATCCAGTAGAACAATTTTTCTACAATGTAATACAATGTACAATGTATTACATTCATTCAGACTGTTTGTCCCATGCCTCTTATTCTTTAATTAGGAGCATTCACATTCAACCATCACGGCCTATTAATCTCTCCCCCTTTTTTCACTTTCTAATAATTGATTTGGCAAATCCATTCAGCTCTATTACATCCTTTTGCTTTTTCTTATTTTCACAAACACACAGGATACATATTTTTATTTTGCATTTGTTAATCCATTCACTATATTATGCACTCCTTCTATTCAAAGTTGCTACCTTCTATATGCAATGGCCATTATCTGGTACACCCATAAATATGGACCTCCACTGGCCCTCATGAAGTTGATCACAGAGACTTTCAAATGTTGCTTTTTGGGACCCATTTTGGGCAGTATGCCACCAGCACAAGTAAAACCCAGTTTTACATATTTAACAAATATGTCAAATTAATAAATATTCTAACATTTTATGCTATTTTATGCAGATTCCAGGTTCTTGAATCCTACCAGCTAAGAGGGAAAGATATGCTACTGATATTCAGTATCCCAGCATCGAGTACTAAGAGTATTACATAATATGCAGTATGTTAGTTTCAATTTAGAACAATGACCCTCCTATAGCATCTAAAGGCCATGTCACACTGCCCAACGGATGCAAAGAGGACACAACGGAAGAGAAAAATGTTCCTTCCGTTGTATCCGCGCTCAAAAGGGGTGAAAATTTGCATAATTGGAGTGGATGAAACAGATGCAGGGAGGACACAGGGAGGATGCAAAGCGGATGCGGAACGGAAGCCCAGCAGATGCAGAACGGATGGCGCATTCGCAGGGCTTCGGGGGGGTCTCAGGAGAGCGGACGCAGAACGGAAAAAACGGACACAGAATGGATGCACAGTGGATGAAGCGGATGCACAGCGGAAGCCTAGTGGATGCACAGCGGAAGCGGAACAGATGCCGCGCGTTAATTGCGCATGCGGGGGGGATGTATTGCGCAAGTCCCCCGGATATAAAGGGAAGCAGCTCGGAAGCAGGTCACCATTCAGAGGAAAGACCTGCTGCTGGACACTTTGAGTTCCTTGCCTGCCCTGCCTGCATGCCTGCCTCCAAGCCTGCCTCCCAGCCTCCTGGGCAGCCTCCTGGGCAGCCTGCATTCCAGCCTCCATTCCAGCCTTGCTGGCAGCCTGCATTCCAGCCTCCCTGCCAGCCTTGCTGCCAGCCTGCCTTCCAGCCTCCTGGACAGCCTCCTTGCCAGCCTGCCTTCCAGCCTCCCTGCCAGCATTGCTGCCAGCCTGCCTTCCAGCCTCCCTGCCAGCCAGTCTGCCTGCCAGCCTTGGTGGCTGATTTCCTGCCAGCCTTGGTGCCAGCCTTCCTGCCAACCTTCCTGCCAGCCTTGGTGCCTGCCAGCCTTCCTGCCAGCCTCCCTGCCAGCCAGCAACCCCACAACCATGGGGAAGAAGCGAAAGGCTCAGCAACCTGCCGCCATCCCTGGCAAGAGGGACAGGGCCACCCTCCCGCCCCATGTCCGTGACTCTGCTTCTGCTGGGGCTTCTGCTCCTTGGGCTCGCTCTTCTCTTGCTGGAGCTTCTGCTGTGGCTGCTCCTGGCAGTGGTGCTTCTGCTGCGCACTCTGCTGAAGCTGCTCCTGGTCCTGCTGGTCCTGCTCATTCTGCTCGTACTGCTGGTCTTGCTGGTCCTGCTGCTGGTGCTTACTCTGCTGCTGCTCATCCTGGTCTTGCTGCTGTAGCTGCTGCTGCTGCTGCTGCTGATTCTGATTCTGATTCTGATCCTGCTGGTGATTCTGCTGCTGCTGCTGCTGATGATGATGATGCTGATTATGATCCTGCTGGTGATGTTTCTGATGATGATGATTCTGTTGCTGCTGCTGCTGCTGCTGCTGTTGGTGTGGAGGAGCAGCCCCTACAACCTCGAAGTCCCTCTGATGAGGGCCCATATGGCTCTGCCAGAAGGAGGAAGAGTCGTTCGCGTCAACGGGAGAGGAGGCAGTACTTTATTGAGGAGGCGCACGAGGATGAGGTGCTGGAGTGGCTGAGAGAGAACGACTATCTGTGGCGGAAGGGACACCGGCTGTACAGGGACACCAAGCATAAGCAGGCTGCTTGGAGAGAGAGGGCGGAGAGTCTGGGCTACACTTCAGAGGTGCTACTCGGCTGGTGGAAACATATGCACACCTGGTACGGGAAGCTGCACCGCAAAAAATCTGGCCAGGCCGCCTTCAAGCTGATGGACAGAGAGAACTACGTCATGGCCAGGTGCAGCTTCCTAGAGGGTGAGATCCGCCACCGAGCAGCACCAGGAGCCCATCTGTCTACCCTCACTCTCAGGCAGCCTGCTGCGACCCAGTCCTCTTCCAGCTGAGAGTCAGTCCCTGTCTCCAGGCAGGTTTCGGTGGAGCGTGCCACGGCGGAGAACCCCCAGGCATGTGTTGAAAGCTTGGTGGACAGCGAGGAGGACTCCCTGGTGCGGTGGGAGAAAGGAAACATAGAGTCCATCGCTGCCGAAGTCCCATCCACCCACACCGCCGCCTCCACAGGAAGGCAGAGAGCCAGACCGCAGGAGGGGGAGAGCCACAAGGTCCTGGTGGAGATCAGGGACACCATCCGCACCAGCATCGGTCTCCTCTCTCAGCTGGTCCCCATCGATTCCTCCTGCTCCAGCCGCAAGCCCTTCCTCAATTATTTGAACCAGACCCTGAAGGAGATGCCGGATCCCCAGTACCAGTTGGTGAAGGAGAGGATCTCCACGCTGATTAACAACCCTCCAGACCCAGAGGCACCTGCTACCACCCAGTCCAGGTCTGCTCCTCCACCCCAGGTGATGTCCCTCCCATACCAAGGCTTCCAACAGCCCCTCACCTACCAGGGCTACAGCTACCTGGAGGTCCAGCAGCACAGGCAGCAGCCCTTCCCAGGCCAGGCACAGAGTCATCGGGCAACACCGTTGCCAGCTCTTCCACTGATGCCACCGATGCCACCCACGCCAATTATGCCACCGACAACATCGATGCCAGCCACGCCACTCCTCAGCTCGCTGCACAGCAGGCAGTCCCACTACACTACTCCTTCCTCCATCCCAGAGCCAAGCCTGGCCTCAGTACATCTGTCCTCAGTACTGGGGCTGACACCCCATGGCATGGAGGAAGGACCTCTCAGCATCGCGGGGATGAGCCAGCTGTCCGACACCTTTCTGAACACACTGTCCCCTGTTGTCCTCTCGGGGCCAGGCACTCCATCAGCACCTCAGACCAGCACTGCAGCAGCACCCACCTCCAGAGCACCTGCACCCTAAAAATTAGACTGGGCACACACCTCCGAGTGACCAAGCGGAGTACCAGAGACTGGCTGCCTGGATATTTTTGGACTTTATTTGGACACTTGACTTGGTTCATGTTTACTTTTCATGTTGTTATTAATAAAGTTTATCTTTGTTTCACATGCTTGCTTCATTGTTTTTTTTCTATAAAGTCTGGGTGGAAACTTTTAGAAATGGTTTAGCCTTTGCATGCTTGTGGAATGGGTAAGGATAGCTGTGGGATGGGCAGGGATACCTTTGGGATGGGTTAAGATAGCTGTGGGATGGGCAGGGATACCTTTGGGTTAAGATAGCTGTGGGATGGGCAGGGATACCTTTGGGATGGGTTAAAATAGCTTTGGGATGGGCAGGGATACCTTTGGGTTAAGATAGCTGTGGGATGGGCAGGGATACCTTTGGGATGGGTTAAGATAGCTGTGGGATGGGAAGGGATACCTGTGGGATGGGTTAAGATAGCTATGGGATGGGCAGGGATACCTTTGGGATGGGTTAAGATAGCTGTGGGATAGATAAATCTCCAGTGCAAGCATAGTGGGACTGTATGGTCCACCCTACCAGGTGCCACCCCTATGGCCCTTATCAATTACAATGTAAGCATTGATCCACACATGTCTACATAAACACAACTCTTTATTAAACGCCCTGTTCATTGTAGGCCAACCAAACATACATGGCCCAATCTCATCCATGTGATGAGACAGGCTGAAGGAAGCATCCATTAAGCATCTACCATCCTGTCTTGCCACTCCACCGCTCCAGCTGGGGAGTTGCACCAGTCTTTCAGAAGGTTGCGCTGCTTCTTCGCCTCACGTGAGGCTCTGTTGGGCCCTTGCACATCCTCAGTGTCGATCAGGTTTCGCCCTTGCCTCCATTCCCCAGGCTCCATGTCCCCATTGCCTTGCTGGAGTTCTCCACCACCCGCCTTGCCCTGGACAGCCTGTAGTTGAAGATCCTCTCTTCACGGGTGAGGTATTTGGAGGTGTAGGGCTTCATGAGGTAGGTTGAGAGGGAGAAGGCGTCATCCCCCACGATGAAGTAGGGCACATCTTGCGTGTCGTTGGGCAGGGGTTCTGGAACTGGGAAGCCCACCATGAGGTTGCTTTCCAGCCCCTCCTTGAGGTCACTGTCGTTGTATACCTGGGCATCCGAAGATGAGCCGTTGCCTGAAGCATCAATGTCCATGAACTTGTAGTCAGCATCGACCATGGCAAAGAGGACAATGCTGAAGAAGCCCTTGTAGTTGAAATAAGTGGACCCCGAGTTGGCTGGAACCTTGCAGGCCACGTGCTTGCCACCGATGGCTCCAACGGTGTGGGGGAAGTTCCACTTCTGATACCACTGCTCTGCAACTTTCTTCTATCCTTCTTCAGTGGTGGGGCACTGGAGGAGCTCCTCCTTGTATTCTTCGAGGATGGCCCACACCACTTCTCTGACCACAAAGCTGATGGTGCTGGTTGGCACCCTCCAGCCGTACTGCATGCTCCTGTAGGGGGTCCCTGAGGACAGGTGGCGCAGAGTGAGTGCCACCCTGAGCCCAGGTTCCAGGCTGGGCGGGAAGTTGGTTTTTGTCTTGCTCAACCTGGGTGTCAGGCGCTGCAGAAGTTCGTCAAACATGGCTGGAGGCATATTCATGAAGTTCTGGAACGCACGAGTGTCTTCGCTCCTGAGCTCCACCATCAGCTTGTCGTAAAGTTGGTACTGTGCTCTGCTGGCTAACCATCTTTGGACCCAGACTTTTTTTGGGTGCCTCCTTTTCTTGCCGTAGTAGAGTTCACAGAGACTGTTGATGGTTTCGCAGTGATGCAGAAGGATGTTGGCTGCCAAAAGGATTTTGTCGCAATCCATGGTGGAGATGACTGGATGCTGTGGAAGAGGAAGAGGCAGATGAAGGCTGCAGAGGTCTGCACCACTGGGCTGCTGGTCTGAAAGTGCAATGCAGACAAGTTGCTCTGCCTTTTTATAGGCAGTATAGGTGTCCCTTTGCATCCTCTAGGCATCCTCTAGGCATCCTTAATATCTGAGATAGGTCCCCTCTACGAACGTTTTTTGCATTTTAAATGCTTTGTTTCCGTTCTGCATCCGTTCTGCATCCGTTCTGCATCCGTTCTGCGTCCGTTCCACTTCCTCCCTGCGTCCGTTTACCGTTGGAGCGGATGGAGTTGCACGGATGCGCAGCGGATGCCTAGCGGATATAACGGATGCATAACGGATGCGTAACGGATGCGTAGCGGATGCGTAGCGGATGCAGAAGGGACGAACTGGATACATTTTCCACGCAAAAGTTTTAGGCAGCCTAAAACCTTTGGAGCGGATGAAACGTCCATAAACGGATGCTGGATGGATTGAGAGGAAGCCAAACGGAGGCAGTGAGTACATCGCGTTTTAGAACGGATGGCAAGATTTTTTTTCCGTTTTGCTTCCTCTTTGCATCCGTTTTTGCAGTGTGACAGGGCCTTTAAAAAAAAAATTGAAAAATCAAATTGTGGTAAAAGAATACCAAACAAAGCCAAATGGGCTGCTGAACAGATACAGGCACTTACGTAGATGACCTTACACAAAATGTACCATGTTTTGACTTTCCTTGCCAGCATAGGTCAACTCTGTACAGGATATGTGCCCAACATGGTGTCTGCCAGGACTCATTGTTTAAGTGGGGTCTTGTGTTGTGATATGCCAGCAGCAGGTGCGCATGGCAGAGGTCACTGATAGCGAGGACTCGGACGAGGGGCCTGCGTTTGATGCAGGGATGGAGCCAGGACTATTGGAGAGTGGGATGCTGCCTTCAGAGCTTGTGAAGTCTGGCAGTAGTGATGCAGAGGACCCTGGGGAGCTTGTGCCCAGTGCGTGTGCATGCAGGGCTGCTCGAAGGAAAGAGCAGCTGAAGCAGCAGCACGACTCAGGAGTAAGGAGTAAGGCTGGAAGGTGCTGGCCCCTCCCATAAGGGATAAATACTAGCCCTCAGAGATGTGTTCTTTGCAGGAAGCAAAGAAGTTCTTTAGACTCAGATTCCTTGTTGAAGCCCTGTTTGCTCCAGTTTGTTTTTCAATGGATATTTAACCAGGAATTTGTCTTCTGTTCTTGGCAGCCTTTTGCAATCTTGAAAGGGCTTGCTTTTGATATCTGACAATTAGGTTTAAATGCCTCTTGGCTGGGAATGCACTGAATTTTCAGCACTGCATTAAAAAAGGTTTGCTTTTAAACACAGTTTGTGTTTGTTTAATTTGAACAAGGCTTGGGTCAGAACATCTTGTCTGTACCCCTCAGCGTGACTATGGTGCTCCTCAACAAAATATCCATCACATTGTGTCTGAATGTCCATCAAGACATGTCCATCACCGACCCAATGTCTGATTTTTTTCAACATGGACCCATCCTGTCCTTGAATGGCTGGGTGAACTGGACGTTAACATTTGAACCACTCTAAGTCCATGTATTAACCATATGCTAAATAAATAAATAAAAATAAAACCAAACAAAAGACAACAATTAAATATTCAAATATTTAAATCACATAGGATTGTATACTTTACAGCAAAAATAAAACTGAACAACAAAAAATTCAGGGGAAACTTTGAGTGAATAGCTTTTGTAAAGCTTCCTTAAAAGCTGACAGTGTTAGGTATCAATCTTGTATGCATATTGTATGCACAATGTTCACATTATGGTATATAAAGCATACTGATGTACGTGTGAACAGTCAACTGAAATACAGCTGTAGTTCATGCATTTTTTTTTCCTATCAGACCAACTTCAAGTACAGTATTTCTATGTTCTGCTCGTTGAATCAACAGAAAAGAGGGGTTAACATTTTCCCTCCAGCCTTGAGCAGCAAATGATGTTTGTTCTGGTTCCTCTGGAGCACTGTTCTTGATGGGGAAAACTATAAATCAATGCCAACTTGATGCGGAATTACTGAAATATTTCCAAATTGGGAGGGAAACTCAACTATCTGGATACCATCTGTGATATCTGAATGGAATTTGAGAACAAAGCAAATGTTTCCATGCACAGGGATGTGATTGTTTTTTTTAAGCAGTCGCCCCTCTTAAAGAAATGGAAAGCCTGCAGCTATTCTTCCAAAGTGGCAGAATACTGAGGACTCTCAACAGCATATCGGCATATAAGCAAGGCTAGGATATGAGGGTAGATTATCAAGATCAATGAACTATTCAGAAATTTGTACCCTTGTGTTGTTCCCTGAGCAGAAACTCGGCTATCTATAGAAAAGTTTAGCTGACAATAGAGCTTATCTTGTCTGCTTTGGGGGGGGGGGACAGCATCTGCCTGCTGTCTAATCCATTTGCACCAGCATCTGAGGGATAAGCAATTGGATTGGCACACAAGAAAGCCCTTGCAGCAGGCAATAGGATACAGACTGATTTAGCAGCATGCTGCGGTTCATCATTTTCTAGCCTTAAATAAATGAAACCGAGTTAAGCAGGGGTTTTCTAATTCAGGCCATCCATCTTCCTATCATATTGCTATGGTTCAATCCCTCCCATGGTGGCTCTGAGTGTAAGGCCTGAAGTACAATGTGCCTTCGAAGTGCTGGGTTCGGGAAATTTGATGGACAAGCTAACAAGTTTGTCCTACCAGTTAATTCTAGAGAAAGCTACAACAATTAAAGCCCATGTCACACTGAACCAACGGATGCAAAGAGGACGTAAAACAGACAAAAAAGCTTATCATCCATTGGAAAACATGATGCATCCGTTGTGTACTCACTGCGTACGTCTTTCATACGCTCTATCCGTCAAACATCCATCTACTGCTATTTCATCCGCTCAAAAAGTTTTGAGCTGCACAAAACCTTTTGAGCGGATGAACTTTCCGCCGCGTACAATCTACATCCGCGACACATACGGGCAACAAACGTTCTACGTCCGTTGTCATCCATTACACATCCTATGTATCCTCTCGGCATCCTCTGGGCATCCGCGCAAATCACATCCGCTCCATCGGAAAGCGGAAAGAGGGAGGAAGCGAAAGGTATGCAAAACATCCACACAGCATTTGTAGCAAGGACATAGAAAGGATGAAAGTGGATGCAGCTCGGATATAAAGCATTAAAACGGACAAAATGTTCATATATAGGATGTATCTCGGATATTTAGGATGTCTGGAGGATGTCTAGACTATGTGGAAGGACACCTAGTGGAAAACCGACATTTCCTATAAAAAGGGGGAGGAAATCACCTGGATCGCACTTTCAGTCCAGCAGCCCTGGTGTGCAGACCTCTTCAGCCTTGCTCTTGCTCTTCCACATCATTCACTGCTCTCCACCATGGATCATCGCACACTCCTTTTGGTAGCCACCATCATTCAACACCAGAACCAAGCCCTCTTCAGACTGTTTCACCTTTTCTACGCAAAGAGAAGGAGACGTCCAAGAACTGTCTGGGTCTGACGATGTATTGGAAGAAGAGCGGAGTTTGGACTCTATGACAAGCTGATGGTGGAGCTGAGGAATGAAGACACTCGTGTATTCCAGCACTTCCTGAGGATGCCACTAGCCATGTTTGACAAAGTTGTGGAGCATCTGAGACCCAGGTTGACCAAGGCAAACACCAACTTCCATCCCAGCCTGGACCCTGGACTGAAGGTGGCACTGACTCTGCACCACCTGGCCTCTGGGACCACGTACAGAAACATGCAGTATGCCTGGAGGGTGCCACACAACACCATCAGCATTGTGGTCAGAGAAGTGGTTCAGGCCATCATCAAAGGATAGGTGGAGGATCTCCTCCAGTGCCTCACCACTGAAGAAGGCTCGAGGAAACTTGCAGAGCAGTGGTATCAGAAGTGGAACTTTCCCCACACCGTTGGAGCCATAGATGGGAAGCACGTGGCCTGCAAAGCTCCAGCCAACTTAGGGTCCAATTATTTCAACTACAAGGGCTTCTTCAGCATCATCCTCTTTGCCATGGTTGATGCTGACTACAAGTTCATGTACATCGATGCTTCAGGCAACGGCTCATCTTCAGATGCCCAGATATACAATGCCAGTGACCTCAAGAGAGGGCTGGAACACAACCTCATCATGGGTTTCCCAGATCCAGACCCCCTAGCCAATGACACACAAGATGTGCCCTACTTCATCGTGGGTGATGACACTTTCTCCCTCAGAACCGACCTCATGAAGGCCTACACTTCCAGATACCTCACCCGTGAAAAGAGGATCTTCAACTACAGGCTGTCCAGGGCAAGACGGGTGGTGGAGAATGCCTTTGGCATCCTGGCCAACAGGTTCCAGGTACTTCTCACCACCATGCAGCATTGCCCAGAGACCGTGAGGAGGATCGTGGAAGCTTGCTGCATCCTGCACAATCTCATGCGCACCCGCTACCCAGTGTTACAGAACAGGCTTGTGGACCGTCAACAAGGCAATGGGGACATGGAGCCTGGTGAATGGAGGCAAGGACTAAACCCGATAGACACTATGGATGTGCAAGGCCCCAACAGAGCTTCACATGAAGGGAAGAAGCAGCGCAACCTCCTGAAACACTGGTGCAATTCTCCAGCTGGAGCAGTGGAGTGGCAAGACAGGATGGTAGATGCTTAATGGATGCTTCCTTCAGCCTGTCTCATCACACTGGTGAGATTGTGCCATGTATGTTGAGTGGCCTTACAATGAATAGGGCATTAATAAAGAGTTTTGTTTATGTTGAAATGTGTTGATCAATGATAAAATTGTTATTGATAATTAAGGGCCATAGGTGTGGCAGCTGGGAGGGTGGACCATACGGTCCCACTATGCTTGCACTGGAGGTTTATCTATCCCACAACTATCCTTACCCATTCTACAACTATCCTTACCCATCCTACAACTATCCTTACCCATCCTACAGCTATCCATCCTACAAGTATCCATCCCACAGCTATCCTTACCAATCCCACAGCTATCATTACCCATCCCACAGCTATCCATCCCACAGATATCCTTACCAATCCCACAAGCATGCAAAGGCTTAACCCTTTTTTCAAAGTTTTTCCCAACACTTTATTAAGTAAAAAAAAGGAACCAAGTGTGTGAAGCAAAGATAACCTTTATTAATAACAAACTGTATGACTTTATTAAAAAGCAAAATGACCCAAGTAAAGTGTCTTTAAGCAAAGATAAGGTGAACAGATAACAACTCAGTCTCTGGCACTATTCTCAGTCACTCTGAGGCATGTCCATGGTCTCAGCTGTCGAGTGGCCAGGGACTGTGGAGGTGGCTGTTGCTGGAGTGCTGGTCTGAGGCGCCATTGGGGTGGCTGGCCCCGAGAGTACAACAGGGGATGGTGTGTTCAGGAAGCTCTCAGAGAGCTGACTCAGTCCCGTGAGATTGAAAGGCCCTCCCTCAAGGACCTGGGATGTGAGGCCCAACACTGATGACAGATGTTCTGAGGAAGGGCTTGGCTGTGGGGTGGAGGAAGGAGGAGTGTAGTGGGGCTGTCTGGTCTGCAGCTGGGTCAGCTGAGGCGTCTGTGGTGTCTGTGGCGTCCGAGGAACCTGGGTATGGACTGGGAAGGGCTGCCTCTGCTGTGGGAAGTCCTGGTAGTGGTAGGCTGGAAGGCGAGGGGCTGTTGAAATCCATGGAAGGGCTGTGAAATCAGTTGGGGTGGAGGAGCAGACCTGGAGTGGGTAGCAGCAGGTTCAGCTGGGCCTGGAGGGTGGTGCAGAAGAGCTGTGATCCTCTCCTTCATCGCCTGGTACTGGGCCTTGGGCATGTCCATGAGGGTCTGGCTCACGTACGTGATGAAGGGCTTGCAGTTGGAGGATGGTATGTCAAAGTGGACCAGCTGGGAGAGGAGATCTGTGCTGGCTTTTATTGTGTCCCTGATCTCCAAGAGGACAGTGTGGCTCTGTCCCTCCAGTCTGCCTCTCTGCATGCTTTCTGTGGAGGTGGAGCTGGGGGTGGGGTGGGTTAGTCTCTGGTGGCTGCCTCTTCTTGCTCCATCTGAGACAGGGGATCCTCCACGCCCTCTGGCATGGGGAGTGCAGCTGTGGGGGAGGTCTCTGTCATGGGGCCCTCCAAAGACACCTGCCTGGACACGATAGCAGTCTCCTGGCTGGAAGAGGAGTGGCTCTCTGTGGGCTGTCTGAGGGAGAGGGTTGACAGAGGGGCTGCTCCTCGGTGGCGGATCTCACCCTCCAGGAAGCTGCAACTGGCCGTGACATAGGTCTCCCGGTTAGTTAGCTTGACAGCAGCCTGCCCGGATCTCTTCAGGTGCAGCTTGTCATACCAGGTGTGCATATGCTTCCACCACCCCAGGAGGACATCTGAAGTGTAGCCCAGGCTCTCCGCCTTCTCTCTCCATGCTGCCTGCTTCTGCTTGGTGTCACGATAGAGCCTGTGGCCCTTCCTCCACAGGTACTCATTCTCCCTCAGCCATTCCAGCACCTCCTCCTCATGGTCTTCGGAAATGGAGTAGTGTTTCCTCTCCCCCTTCTCCTTGCCTTGCCTCTTCCTCCCTCTGGCTTCAGGGCCTTCAGCAGCAGGGCTTTGAGGGCCTTGGGGCTGGTCCACCAGCAGCAGCAGCAGGAGAAGCACCAGCAGCACCAGCAGCAGCACCAGCACCAGCACCAGCAGGAGAAGCACCAGCAGCAGCAACACCAGGAGCACCAGGAGCACCAGCAGCAGCACCAGCAGCACCAGCAGCACCAGCAGCTTCAGAGTCAGCGCCGGGGGTGGGATGGTGGTTCTGTCCTTCTTGCCAGGGCTGGCAGGAGTAGGCACAGGCTTTCTCTTCTTCCCCATGGTGTTCTCTCAAGATGTCTCTGGCAGCAGGTCTTTCCTCTGAATGCTAACCTGCTTGCGAGCTGCCTCCTTTTATATCCGCGGAGCTTATGCAATTCATCCTCCCCGCATGCGCAGTGAATGCTTTGCATCCGCTAGGCTTTCGCTATGCATCCTATAGGTGTCCGTGATGCATCCACGTCAACCACTATGCATCCGCTACGCATCCGCTCCTTCTGCTACGTGTCCGCTTCGCTGTTCTCTCCCAGAACCCCTGCGGATATATCATCCGCTTCCATCCGCTTTCATCTGCTAGACTTCCTACGAACGTCCGCTTTACATCCTCCCCACGTCCGTTCCTTTCCGTTGTTGTCTGCTCTGTTTATGCAAATTTGGGGCACTTTTGAGAGCGGATAACAACGGATGGGAAATTTGCTCATCCGCGGTGTCCTTTTTATATACATTTTGCATCCGTCGGCCAGTGTGACCTAGCCTTAAATTGTGCTGGCTCTTCCAAAATCACATCCTCATCAATGCATCATCGCATCTTACAGTAGACGTAATATCCTTAATGGATTCTGTACACCAACTGGGGGGGAGGGAAAATGTAATGATACAGGTACAAATGTAATGATATAATGTTCTCCATAAAAAAAAGATCACACTTCTAGAAAAATACAGTCTGTCTGACTATGTTGACCAGGAAATAACAGGCTTTCTGATAAAATATGATTGGATTGCACAATGTATAGCTCTGAGAAACTAAGGCGAAAGCAATTGCTGACAACTGACAGCTCTTTAGCCTGCCTCTATTTTATCTGCTGTAAACTTTGAAGCCTAAAAATCCACATGGTTCAAAGTGTATATCAATTAATGAGCTGTTAGTGAGTTGGAACTTAACCCACATATTTTCAGATTTATCACATTTACTAAATCAATCAATGCTAGATTAGGGTGGCATTAAGAAAAAAATCTGTTTTGGTTACCAAAAAAACCTGTCTAATTTGAATTCCATTTTTCGATGCAGACACCAAAAACTATAATTTCCCATTTTTGCCATCTTAACAGTAATTTACCCTTACTTTATAAAACCTTGTACATTTTATTTCCAACCATTCTCCTTTCTCACGAGTGATATGGATCCTGAATTTCTGAGTTCTATCATTCTTTAGATCCCCTCTAGACCTAATAGATAAAGAAATCAATAATAATAGGGAAAGTAGCATGTCTCAGGGTTAGCAATCAGGAAAGAATGAATATCGTTACATATCTATGAAATGAAATAAAATACATAACTGTATATATCTGAAATGCCTACACATTCAGAAAAGACGTTATACCTGCAATCATTACTTTTCATCACTTCAAGTACCAAGTGCAAATTACTGCACTTTGATAGAAAGAAAAAAAAATCAAGCAATAAAGTAAAGAGGTAACAGCCATTAATTCAAAGCACTGGGATTCATAAAGGAAAGCTCAAGGACATATTTGACACTATCATACTAGATTAGTGGTGTGAAAAACTTCAGATTGCTCTTCTGTCATGTTATACCAGAGAGAGAGGGAAAGAGAGAGAAAGAGAGGGAGAGGAAGACGGAGAGGGAGAGAGACAGAAAGAGAGAGACAGAGAGAGGCAGAGAGGGTATCACATTTATACGATGCAATAAGGCTTGCATATAAACCCAGATTGATTGTTGCTGATGTCCATGAAGTATCAGAGCTTGGTTAGAGTTTGGAAAAGAGCGCAGTCTGATTTATGAGATACCAATATTCAAGGATTTGCAAATAAAAACTCCAAGTTCCAATTAATCACCAAGGTAACTTTGCAGGAAAAAAAATGTCACAAAATTCTTGTAGCACCATGTTCTCCTACAATTCAATAAGATATATCCATTTTACCCCAAGCTTTTAGAAACTGCAATGGCAGGGCTAAAAATGAAGTGGTAAAATACAATCCATCCATGTGTATTAGTTATGTCAAATTCTCTACCTCTTTTACAAAAATAAAATTCTGCACAAGCAATACAAAATAATAACTATATAAGGAGCCACTATAAATGTATTAGCATTACAAAAGAATGAAGGGAATGGTGTGAAAGAACCAAACTGGAACACATATTCCTCAACGTACAATAATTATAAGGAAATTCTGCAGCCAAGACAGGTGGTCATTAAGAGAATCATGCCCGATTTTATTACTTTTTTACTGTGGTTATCAAATGAATCTGGCTTCCCCCATTGACTTTGCTTGTCAGAAGTTGGCAGCTGAATGTCATAAATAGTGTCCATGTAATTCCTGGACACTGTAAGCTGTAGATATGTTGCCAAGCGCTCAAATTTTGATCTTGTGACTGCAGAAATACAGCCATGGTCATAGGTTCAAAGATTGAGCGGTGTTGTAACTTGGTAGCTGAACAAATGGTTGTAAAATGAACCATTTCTTCAGTTCTTTTCTGAAGTGCCAAATATAATTCATGTCACGATGAATTGCTGCAATATCTCTTTGCTCAATGCAACAGTGTTGTGAGATAAAAAGGAACATAGCGAGGTTGACCACATAACAAGGGGAAGAGGTATTATGTTGGCATTTTCAATGCCTGCCAAATTATTGTGTAGCATGTATGTTAGCTCATAATAGACTTATTGAAGAGATAAACAAATGAAGTAATAAAAATAAAGTTGAGCAGGATTCTAATTATTACATCAATTTCTTCCTACATTTATCAAAGCCCAAAGTGCAGCCACAATCCACATCTCAAATACAGCTGATAGATCAGTTTGCTTCTCCGTAAAAATGAAAGCCAGATGGTTGCAGAAGTAGCAACGAGAGTAGTTGAAGCTTAAAAGAAAAGGGGTTAGGGCTTTTCAGTAAGAGGACGGTGTATTTATAGGAATATCAGGTCATGAATTATGTAAAGTCAGGAACCTGGAGGCACTCCAATTCTTGATGAGTTTCAATTTGTTACTAACACAGGTCACCCATCATGGCAAATGAAATATGATCTAGAGAATCTACTTTTGCAAAGTTTGTAAGTTTGCTTGCTCGCAAACTTTATGAGTTTGCTAGCAAACAAATGTTATGTGACAGACTCAGGTAGCCGATTGCAGAAAGATAGATCTCTGAATCTCTGTGATTCTGTGAGTAACTCATTCTGCCTGCCTGCTTTGCCTGATTTTGAGTAAAAGTTGCTCTCTTTTTTACAAAAAAATAGGGCACACCCACAGGACCAGTTATTAAGAAATTTGAATCCCACCCTTGCTGTAAAAGCTATAAAAATAGCCCCCTAATATCTATGTTGATTGAAAATTTCTCATTTAAGTCAAAATTTAGGATATGTTGGATTGTGGTGTGGAGATGACTCCACCAGACTATCAATTATCTGGAAGCCTGCACTCACAAACTAAACAATCTCCACACCACAAACCAAGCAAACACCTGGGCACAAACAGAGCCCTCTGACACCTCCAGCTCAAACACACCTCAACCAGGCACCCAGATGAAATCTAGCTTCCTAATGAATGACAGCCAGTCGTTCACCTGAAGCCAAGCCACACTAAAAGCCCCCAATACAGAAAATACTATGTTGCCAGCCAATCAAGACAAAAAAACACTACAAAACAGAAAGAAGATATTAGAAACACCAATTAAGCAGAACACAGCAAACTCCAAGACCAATAAACACAGACCAAGACTCCAAGACTCAACCAATCAGGATGAATAAAAAAACATTCTGGCCCAGCAGTAGACTAGCACCAAATTTAAAACAGAAACGTCTGTTGGCAAGCTGCACTGAAAGCCTCCAACACAAGAACAGAGTGTTGCCAGCCAATCAAAGCCACAAAACAAACAGAAGAAACCAGAAACACCAATCAATCAAACTCCAAGTCCAGTGAACACAGACCCAGGCTCCTAGCCAATCAGAATGGACCAGCCTCGAATTTGAAACCAGGAGCTGTGAGACCCACATCCACACAGAAGCCTGATGATGACAGATGAGATTCTGCTGAAACGTTGCTACAACTTTAACAGCACTACAATGACGTGGGATAATACCCGAAGGAAGCTAAACAGCATATATATATATATATATATATGTTTTCTTAGGTTTTCGCGGGTACTTACATGTATGCTGTTTAGCTTCCTTCGGGTATTATCCCACGTCATTGTAGTTCTGTTAAAGTTGTAGCAACGTTTCAGCAGAATCTCATCTGCCATGCTCAGGCTTCTGTATGGATATGGGTCTTACAGCTCCTGGTTTTAAATTTGAGGCTGGTCCATTCTGATTGGTTGGGAGCCTGGACCTGTGTTCATTGGACTTGGAGTTTGATTGATTGGTGTTCCTGGTTTCTTCTGTCTGTTTTGTAGCTTTGATTGGCTGGCAACACTCTGTTCTTGTGTTGGAGGCTTTTAGTGCAGCTTGGCTCCATGTGAAGAGATGGCTGCTCTTCATTAGCAAGCTGCTATTCATTAGCAAGCTGGGTTTCACCTGGGTGCCTGGTGGGGGGGTTAGGTTGGAGCCATCAGAGGGAGTCTGTTTTTGCCCAGATTGACAGTCTGGTGGAATCATCTCTTCTATTCATGCTGTCAGGTCTTTTTTCAATCTCTATGGCTTCTCTGATGATTCTGTGGCTGGGGTTTTCTATAGTGGCCAGGGTTTTAGTGCCATTGAAGTTGATGTTGTGACCTGTGGTTTTCATGTGTTGGACTAGTGAGGAGGTGTGTTCCAGCTTTTTTACTGCATTTTTGTGTTCATCTAGGCGGGTACTTATTCTTCTATTGGTCTGTCCAATGTATGTGGCCAAGCTGCACTAAAAGCCTCCAACACAAGAACAGAGTGTTGCCAGCCAATCAAAGCCACAAAACAGACAGAAGAAACCAGGAACACCAATCAATCAAACTCCAAGTCCAATGAACACAGGTCCAGGCTCCCTACCAATCAGAATGGACCAGCCTCAAATTTAAAACCAGGAGCTGTAAGACCCATATCCATACAGAAGCCTGAGGATGGCAGATGAGATTCTGCTGAAACGTTGCTACAACTTTAACAGAACTACAATGACGTGGGATAATACCCGAAGGAAGCTAAACAGCATATATATATATATACCAAAAGAAAACACACACCAACCGCTACTTCAACGCCCAATCCAACCACCACCCAGCACAGATAAATTCCATAGCGAAAACACTAATTACCAGAACCAAACGCCTGGCAGATAAGACACATATAAAGACTGAACTATTCACCCTGACTGAAGTATTGACAGCCAATTGCTTCCACAAAAACAAAATCACCAACTTGATCCACAAAAACACACCAAGACATCACAGAGACCTAGAAGATCAACAGATCTATGGAACAGCTGTCCTGCCCTACATAAGAGGTACCACAGATAAAATCAGTAAGATACTACACAGGCATCACATCAAGACTGCCTTCAAAACAGACAAAAAAATAGCAGCCATCCTGAGGAACCCCAAAGACAAAATTGACCTGGAAAACCAAGGCATATACGAAATTCCCTGTACATCATGCCCGGCCACATACATTGGACAGACCAATAGAAGAATAAGTACCAGCCTAGATGAACACAAAAATGCAGTAAAAAAGCTGGAACACACCTCCTCACTAGTCCAACACATGAAAACCACAGGTCACAACATCAGCTTCAATGGCACTAAAACCCTAGCCACTATAGAAAACCCCAACCACAGAATCATCAGAGAAGCCATAGAGATTGAAAAAAGACCTGACAGCATGAATAGAAGAGATGATTCCACCAGACTGTCAATCATTTGGAAGCCTGCACTCTCCAATAGAAAGATCTCCATGCCACAAGCCAGGCAAACACCTGGGTAAAAACAGACTCCCTCTGATAGCTCCAACCCAAACACCCCACCACCAGGCACCCAGGTGAAACCCAGCTTGCTAATGAATAGCAGCTTGCTAATGAAGAGCAGCCGTCCCTTCACACGGAGCCAAGCTGCACTGAAAGCCTCCAACACAAGGACAGAGTGTTGCCAGCCAATCAAAGCTACAAAACAGACAGAAGAAACCAGGAACACCAATCAATCAAACTCCAAGTCCAATGAACACAGATCCAGGCTCCCAGCCAATCAGAATGGACCAGCCTCAAATCTGAAACCAGGAACTAACTCTATACAGAAGTCTGAGGATGGCAGATGAGATTCTGCTGAAACGTTGCTACAACTTTAACAGAACTACAATGACGTGGGATAATGCCCGAAGGAAGCTAAACAGCATATATATATACATACATACATACATACATACATACATACATACATATATATATATATATATATATATATATATATATATATATATATATAATATTTGTTTTTGCAGATTTTCACAGGTACAGGTATGCAGGTCTTGGCGTGTTCAGGTCTTACATGGGGAAAGACCCGAACACGCATATATCTATATCTATATCTCTCTATATCTATCTATTCCGTTTTAATTTGTTTTATTTTCTAACCACTTATATTTTTTCCAACAAATCTTTATTTTCAAGAACATGTGCTAACAAAAATATAGAGTACATGATACCCTTTTCAAATTTCACCATAGAAAAGTCTGACGAGTCATATGATGTACAAACGACAGTGACTGAAAGGGCTGGGTTGAAGCCAATTGCTGGAATCGGGGAATAAATCAAATAACATAAATCTAAGCTGTCAAGGCTGACAACTGATGATGGGGGGGGGGGGGAGAAGCAGACAGTTTACAAGGTCACAATACATGAAAGTTTCAACGACCGCTGTTGTGAAAGCCTTCCAAAATAAAAACATTTTAAAAAGATACACAAATGCTGGACAATATTCAATGTTCAGGCCAAGTCTACTAGGCAGAGGATAAGAGGACAAAAAGGAGGAGATAATTTAGGGACATATTCTCCTGTTGTTGGACATCTGATAACCTGAATTCAAGAGGTAAACTTCAGATTTGCTGCTTTATAAGCAGCTCCCCTTTTGCTCTTCCTTTTTCATCAGCAGAAACAAGAAAGCTTTGGTTGGATCCAGATGAGCAAAGAAGAACATGGTATATTTGAAAGTAAGTTTTTTTTTTCTTAATTGGCCTATAAATAAACTTAACTATGACTTTTTCTTAAGTTTCTGCAATGAACAAAACATTTGCAATTTTTTCTGAGGCTTACATTTGATATTTATTCTCAGTTCTTTCCTTTTGTTCTTTCTCCATTCTGCATGTAGGTTACTCCCAGGCTTTCTTTTTTTCATCTCTTTTCCAAAATTTCTTGGCAGTGTAATTCTCTTTTCTATAACTCTTTGGTTTTCAAAAGGAGCCAGATGAAAAATGTTACTAGGAATGCTATAGATAGAGTTTTCTCGCCAAATGTTCTCTCAAATACTAGTGTTATTTTCATCAAATTTAGCTGCATTGTTCAAGGTTAGTACATTTTATGTAAGATTCGAATGCCCCTAATTTAGTAATATCTATAATGTATTGTATAATTCCTCTGAATGTAAGTTCTGAACTTGTTTAAGTTCTGTAATAAATCACTACTTTTTGGAATTTTCTTTGTGGTCTTAGAAGGTATAAGGCTTTCCTTACATGTCCATCTTTCATCATCATGTGTACCTTTAATTTACATTGTATGCAATGTGCAGGATGTATCTACAGTAAATGTGATTCCAAATGGCAATTACAGCTGAACTTTTCCAAACCGAAAGTCATATAATCAGTTGATAATGAACCCTTGGCTTCAGGTTGTGAAAGTATTTCAAGACTAAGCTATGACAGTAGACCCATGGACAACCTTCTGAATCTCCCTTTGGGATAAAATTGCTGAAGAATCATCTTTTTTTTCCCCTCAAGTTCACATTGTGATTGAAAACTTCCAAACTAAAAATAATATGAAAAACAGAATTTCCCTTCATTTGCTAAGGCACCAAATTGTTAACATATAGAATAACAGAGTTGGAAGTGTTGGAAGAAATATCTTTCCAGGTTCAGTTCCAAGTGGAGAAAAAGACACTGGAAACATGGAGGGTGTTTGGAAAGATGGTTTAATGGTGGACAGGAGCTCATGGCTTGGAGCTCCAGAGTGAAAAGGACAATCACATGCTTCAAGGTGAAAAAAAGAGAAGGAAGGGCCAAAATGCTATGAGACCCTTATATAACTTCTGTTGGGCCCCACCTTAGTGTTTCCTGTTCCTGTTCCTGTGCAAGAATTGTTTCCCATTGGCTGTCAGATTCCCAGAGGTGGGGGTCTTTAGCTAACTTTGTAGGTTTTGTCAGGACCAATGGCTTCATCTGAGTTCCAGGCTTGGTTGAGCCTTGCTGGATGATGATGAAAGGGCTTTAGCCAATTCCTATAGCTCTACCTGGAGATCTTTGTTATGTAAAATATTCTGGCCCAAGCCTTAATGGCCATCTAGTAACAAAGCTTCTGCTTCTGAAGTGAGTTTCTGCTTCTGAGTTTCTCCTGTTTTTAGGGGAAATATTCTGCCTTTTTAATATTTCCTAGGATATTTCATTTTTCTAGGACAGGAGTAGGTGCTAACTTCCTACTGAAGAGATTTTGGAGATATTCTAGTCCTACCCCCTGCTTAAGCTGGAGACCTCATACTATACTGGACAAATGGCCGTCCAGCCTCTTCTTGAAATAATGGTTTCAACCCTCTAATGATGGCTTCAACCCTCTAATGATGGTTCACTTTTGGAGGTAAACTTTTCCACCGATTTAGGTGTTGAAGACTTATCTCAAAGGAACACAACATATGATGTGGAAGAATCCAGCTTCAGACCAAAAGCACCTGACAAAGTACATATATACTAATGTTCACTGCAGATGTCAACTTTAAAAAAAGATTTTAGAAGAGAAAACTTTTAGACTGAGGAAAAATGTGAACTTTCTGCATTTTAACTATAACCATTAGTAAATAGAATTTCAGCACATAAAAGCAAACTATGATGGAAAGTTGTGCAGATTTTAATCATAAATTTAGAATTCACAGTGGCATGCCAAGAGTGAGCTGAGTAAGTCTAATTTCTCTTAGCTGCACATGGAAAGCTCTTACTTGGCAGTTAGATTTAATTTCAGGCACTTAATCTTCCTTCCATAGCCCATAGCAAACTGGAGGTGAAACAGGAATTTCAAGGATTTTTTTATTTACAGTTGCCATTCAAGTTTAAATAATTGCACATTGACCTAGGAATGAAGCAAATAATATAACTAAGCCCCTCTATTTCTTAAAGCCAAGCAAACCAACAGTTCGTAGAACTGTTGATAATGAAACAGAAATAGAAACATTTTAAGCTTTTCTAGTGCCCCAGAACAGAGAGAGATGCAATTAAATAAAGGACAAGTGGTCTTTGTTTAGCAATAACAATGGTTTCCTGCAGCTGTTATTAAAAGGGTTGCTAAGTGGGAAATCATATGACCATGACTCTGCTTTCCATTTCCTCACTCCCCCACCCTTTGGAATGCTCACTCTGGCAGTGCTGGGATAATTGGTAAGAATGGAATTAATATCTGGATTTACATTGTTTGGAGAGAAAGGGATTACAAAGGACTAAGCAGGCATACAATAGAGAATACATACTGAAAAGAATGCAATGTGCCCCTCCCCCATTGCATTACAGAAACAAAAGACCTGAAAAGAAATGATGATGATGATCATCATGATTATGATGATCATGGTCATGGATCAAATTATGGCTTCATTCAATGTTACAGCACTAACATAGCATAAACAGGGATTAGCATAGGACAAAGCAGAAAACAATACCTTAATCAAGGAACTACCACCATTCTATGACATATGTTCTCATGCCGTGGTCCTGATCTTATTATTGCATTTTAATCTAACTGATATTTGTATAGTTTCCCCTTTAAGCCAGCAGAATTGGTCAACTTTAAGATACCAGCTTGCAGGCAAATATACACATTGAAATATTGTATATTTATATTATACACATTGAAATATGAAATATATACATTGAAAGCAGACTAAACCCTACCACCTACTCTTTGCATATTTTCACGGAGTGCTAGGAACATGGATTTTCCCAGGTTCTTAAAGTAGAAGTAATCATTCTAGCCACCCGCAACTGAGGCCATATTAGCAACTGCAGATTCTGAATAGAAACTACATCATATTCCTGTCAAGTTGCAGAATGATTGCAGAATGCTTAAGTTTATGAGTAATAGGCTTCTAAAATTTGCCCTGAATTTTCTTTTACTTCCAGCTGTACTTTGACAGAGATTGCCCACACAAATTTCATCTTTTCACAGAGAAAACTATTTTTAACTTAGAGACAACCCAGGATGAAACATAGAAATTACCTATTAGCAAGTTTATTTTTCTTTCAAGTTTCCATGGGACATCCCCTATGTCCCCAAAACTTATTTGCAGTGAAGTATATTTGTAGAATTGCAATGAACCTCAGAATGTTGATATGTTCTGGAGAATGCACTATTCAATTCTTGCTACCCAATGCTTTGTACAATTATAAATTGATTACCACTCTTGTTTTCTACTACAGACCATTAAAATCCTAATAAGCACAAAAAGACTTCATTGTAGTGTCAGCTAAGTCAATCTCCTGTTAAGTTGCAATCGCCCAGCACCATTATTTTCCTTCACATTCTTACCCAAATACCCATCAAGTAGCCTTCCCACCAGAGAAAACATTTGGAAATGCCTTGAGGCATTGGAACACAGAAGAAGAAAAAAAATATTCTGGTTACAGAAACAGAGAGTACAAAATAGACTATAGTACTTTTTAATACCACAATGGATCCAAAGGAGGCTGTAGAAAAATAAAATCGATTTTGCTATCCATCTCTATACCTATTTTGCAAAACAAGCCAGCTGAGTTTTTGTTTTCTGCATTGTCCTGTTTGGGGAGCAACATCTGAATCATAAGACTTACACATACTTTAGTATCAACAACTAAAATGGTCCAGTCTGCCCTTTGGATGAAAAGGATGTCTTTTAGGAAACTGATGGATGTAGCAAGACAGTTATACAATGATTGATCCATCTCAAAATAATAATCTAAGCCTGGAGTGTGTGGAAGAAGATGTAAAATCCAGGACAATATTTCCATGTATTTCATGTAATTTCAAGTACAGCCACTCTGGTCTAGGCACTAAGCGAGAAAGCAGGAGATTGTGAGTTCAAGTCTCACCTTAGCCATGAAAGCCAGATGAGTGATTTGGCCAAGTCACATTGTCTCAGCCCAACCCACCTCAGAGGGTTGTCATTATGGGGAAATTAGGAGGTGGAAGATGTATTGGATATATTTGCTGCCTTGAGTTATTTGTAAAAATAACAAAAGTGGGATGCAAACAAAAAAATTCTACAAGGGCAACATTTCCCCCCAAATTTGAAAATGTATTACTTGGGCAAGCAAAAGACAAGATGCTATGAAAAGCCATCAATCCTATTATCCTTTAACTGCAGAGAAGATGTCCCCTCCTTCCCTCTCTCCCTCCCTCCCCCCTCTCTCTCCCTCTCTCTCTCTCTCTCTCACACACACACACAGACACACACACACCCCGCGCGCACACACACACACACACAAAGGGAGGAAGAAGGGAGGGAGGGAGAGAGAACAGAAATACACCTCAGAAATTAATTTAGAATTCTGTCAAAATTACAAAACTTGTAAAATATTTTTCTCTGTAACTTTCTCTAAAAGAATGTATGAAAAGACGTATGAGGTACTCCTTTGAGAAAATATAAATCCTGAACATGAAAAACAAATAAGTCCTAATATGTTGAGTTAGAGATAGATAATCAGGGTTGAAAGGGACCTTGTAGGTCATCTAGTCCAACCCCCCATCCAAGCGGGAGGCCCTACACCATTTCTGACAAATGGCAGTCCAATCTCTTCTTGAAAGTCTCAAGTGATGACGTCCCCACAACTTCCAAGGGCTCCCCATAATGTGTTCTGAGACAGAAGCTAAGATGCCTGATCTATTGAACAGAACTGGACTTCCATTGGTTTCCACTGCATGAATCATCAGAGATACAATTGACTCAGTGTAAACTATATCCAAAAATACTTCTGGCCCTGGTTTTTTTTTCATAAAAATTATGGTTATCATCCTCATGCACTTAAATGCAGCAGCTTAATTTATGAAGGAGATTCTTAATGTCTTCTTAGACAAATATACTCAAACTTCAGCTATTACTGTTACAATGCACTAGGAAGAAAGAATAATACCAGTGTTAACAGTTACTTCATCTTCCTGTCAACTTACTCCCATTCAAATAGTTTTATTCCCTTGATGGCTATACATGCACATGTATCTATTTTCAGCACATCGAATATATTACCTGAATTGTAATTTTGTTGAGTTTCTTGAAATCTTCTTTAAATAGGTTCAGTTTGAAGAACTTCATTTATGGGGTCAAGTGCAATAGGAAGAAGCAACAAATTTCTTGTAATTATAACTCCAAGGAGAACTGCAACGTTTGAGCTCTACTGACTTAATTCTGAGAAAAGAAGGCTTAAGAAGATTTTAAACATAGAGATTTATATCAATAAAACTAGATAATTTTTATTAGCCTTAACTACACTTTACTCATTAAATCCCACTATAAAAAGCAGCATTTAAAGCTTACATGAAGCTCAGGAGGAAATCAAAAGAATTTGGGGCCATAACTAGCATGCCTGCTGAAACTTGGCAGCCTCCCTCCATCCCTTGAAGCTTCTGCCTGCTGCTCCAGAAGGGCCACAAATCCAGGAAGACTTCCAATCCAGCACTTCTCCATCAAGAGAAAATACTGAAGGAGACAGAGAACCTTGATAGACACCGGTCACTTGATCTTGATAGGGTTCAGTCTTTAACCAGTTTCTCCTATCCAGACCCTCAAGCCACAAGGCACCAGGACAAGTTCTTCCCTAAAAAAGAGTGAGATGGGAGGGAATTGGAAGAAAATATGCTTTGCCTCTCTTGTTGCCATGTTGTAAGCCCAAACATGGCACTTAATTAAACTTATGTAGATTCACTTTTTGTCTCCCCTTACCAATGCTCTAAGCATTGCATTTCCTGTTTTATCTCCCACATGCCCTCAGTCAATCAAAGAGCCCTCTAGGATTAGCTGCTTACAGAGAGGGAGTTCAGAAGCAAATTCATCTAGGTCTGGTTTATTGTAGCCTCTTGTTGCCAATGATGAACTAGGCCTCCAGCAGATTTATCCCTCAGGTTTTGAGGGAATTTCCCAAATGCTTTCTGGAAACCATTTTGATCCATAAGGAGCCTGGGACATACCTTCAAATGGCTTGGTCCTACAGAGAACATGGATAGACAGACCTCAATTGCATTTGGATCAGGAACTATTCAAATGCATTGACTATAATAAAAGAGTGATAGTAATACCTTCCAGATCCAAAGTAAAAATAAGATTTGACATTCATCTTTGTGTATCAGAAATCATCAAAGTCAAATCATCAAAAAACAATTTCATTGCATTCAAGATTTTGGCTGTAAAAGTCCAGATGAATCTGTGAATACTTTTGTGTTTCCAATTATGTCAGCGTGCATGTTGGAAGACATTTACTATTTTTAATTTGCTGTCAGTATATTTTGCCTTACAATTTCCATGTATCATCACTGCTTGGGAGATTGGCTGCTGCGCAGTTATAATTGCAGCACAGAAACTTGTCAATAAAACCAACAGCTTCTCAAAACTGCCTTCACTTTCCTGACACAAATGCCCAAGAGACCCAAGAGCAAATGGAGCACAAGACCAGCTATGCTTTGATACTGGTAGCTTTAATTTGCTTATATTATAACTAGGGCAGTGCAGTGCTTGGGATCTGAAGGAGGGGAAAGGGTTTGGAGTGCATGGAGGTGCCCGTGCAAACATGTTTTTTTCTGGGCCCACTCTGCTTCCTACCTTATTATCCCTAATTTCTTTTTAGAGTTGTTGAATTATGGCTAATCTGCATACACTATACCAGCATTTGTAAATGAAATCAGGAAGCAAACAGTATTTCTAAATTCCAATGTGTGATATTCAGTGAAACTAAAAATAGTAACTGCTTTTCAGGAAGTGGTCATATTTTAAAGCAGCTCTGTTGTTTAGCTTATCCCATGGAATGGAGAAGACTTTTCCAACTACTACTAAAATGCATGAATTGGAACAGAGCAGGAATCTAGAATAGAGGCAAATAGCACACAGAAAAAACTGCCAACAATTTGTTCTTCTCCAGCATGCTGGCCCTCCAATCTACATTCCAAGAATCCCGCTGGGCTAGGAGAGCTGAAAATAGTAATCAAATTCCCACTGCTACTTGGGAATTCAAAGCACCTTCAAAACCACATTGCCAGCCAAGCTCAGCTTGCCACCCACAAAGTACAGATTGAAACTAACCCAAAAGGAACACAAGCTGAGCTATGGCCACAATGTAGCTGACTACAAAGTCACTGTGTTTTTGTGGTTATGAGGCAATACGGATCTAGAAGAGTTTGAAGGATCTTGAAGATTCTTCAGACATACATACCCACCAATCATAAATCTGTTTCCTCTTGTTAAATATACATTAGCCAATTTGATACAGCAGCTAAGGTGCTGGATTAGAAATTGTATTCTAGCTTTCCCTTAGGTGGTGATCTTTGTGCCAGTCACTCTTTCTCAGCCCAACCCACCTCACAGGGTTGTCATGGGGAAAATAGGAGGAGACATCATGATGTATGCCATTTTCAGTTGTGTCATGCCCCTGCCAGAGTCTGAATCAGAGGAGGAAGATGAACAGCTGACAGGGAGTGAGAGTGTGGCTCCATTGGCTATGGAGGAAACTGGGGAAGGGCAAAGTCTGGCTGGGCAGAGCAGGGAAGAGGTAGAACAAGGGAGAGGAAGTTCAGAGGAAGGCCCAGGCCCACCCCCCTCTTCATCCTAGGGCACGCAGGGAGGAACAGAGAAGAGAGTAACTTGGGTTTCATGGCTTATGGGGGAGGAAACAATCCTGATTCCCTTCATTAGCCACACCTGGGAAGGGAATTTAAATGAGATGCATGCTGAGTGTGGCATCTGATGGGAATAAATGGAAGCTTATCTTGTGTTGACTTTGGTTATCTGCATTCCTGGCATCCTCCCAACCATGTTGAATTATTATTGTTCCTTCATGTTTGAAATTCCTTCTCTTGCCCTGCTGGACTAATTACCTCATCTTGCCTTGATTGGACTTATAGTTAACAGTTTTTGTTGACCACATTTTAGACTTGATTCTCTGCAGCCAAAGGCTGTTCCTGGGAAAGTTTTTCTCCAGCCCAGAAGGTAATCAAGGACATTGGGGGCAAAGTTGGAGCTAATAAAGAGACTCCTACTGCTTATCTGAATGTGTTGCCTTTGTGCCACACCCCAAGTCATCACAAGTTGTGATGAAAACCAGGAGAAAACCAGGAAATAAATCAAAAACTGAACTAAGATTAACGATAAAAGTAATAGTTTACTTTTTTATATATAAAAGAAAAGATCAGATGAAAACTTCACTAAGCTTCCCATTCTGTAATAGCTACCCACAACTATTTCCTAGCTACACATTCTTTAAAAGAAGGGATATTGAAGTCAGCACTACTATCATTGGAAAATGGAAAGATGCCTTTGACTAATAGAGATTAGTCACATGTGATCTCTGACAGTGGAGATCTCTGACAAACTCTCTTATGCTACTTTACCCTTTGAATAAATATATGCCTCAGAACAGGCCGAGAACAAAGTGTTCCACTAGAAGAGATGTTGGTTTTCTTTCCCCTCTAATTAGATATGTATTTTTCACATACAGGAGTGGAGTATATTCAGTAAAGCCCATGTCACACTGCACCAACGGATGCAAAGAGGATGTGAAACGGACAAAAAAGCTTGCCATCCGTTGGTTAACGCGATGTACTCACTGCCTCCGTTTTGCTTCCTCTCTATCCGTCCAGCATCTGTTTATTGACGTTTCATCTGCTCAGAAAGTTTTGAGCTGCCCAAAACTTTTGAGCGGAAAATGTATCCAATGCATCTGTTCTGCATCCTCTAGGCATACGGGGGACATCCGTTCTGCATCCATTACGCATCTGCAATATCTGCTAGGCATCCGCTGTGCATCCGCACAACTCAAATCCGTTCCAGCAGTAAACGGACGCAGGGAGGAAGCAGAACGTACGTGCAGCGTTAGTAGCACAGATGGAGAAAGGATGAAAGCGGATGCAGCTCATCCGCTCTGCATCCGCTCTGCATCCTCTACGCATCCGCTCTGCATCCTCTATGCATCTCTACGCATCCGCTCTGCATCCGCTCTGCATCCTCTATGCATCTGCTCTGCACCCTCTACGCATCCTCTACGCATCCTCTATACATCCGCTCTGCATCCTCTATACATCCGCTCTGTGTCCTCCCCACGTCCGTTCCTTTCCGTGTTATCCACTCTGCTTATGCAAATTTTTGCACCTTTTGAGAGTGGATAACAACGGATGGAACATTTTTCTGGTCCGTTGTGTCCTTTTTGCATCCGTTGGGCAGTGTGACATGGCCTTCAGATGTACTGTCCATGCAGCTTATTTTCTAGCTGTCCCCCAGAGGAATATGGTTTTCTAATGACATTTCACAGGCTGACTATTAAAAGCTTACTTCACCAGGAGGACATGGGAAAGAACAAGAAAGGCATGCAATTAACTCATTCAGTCTGATCATTGACCTGAAAATAAAATCTTCCTTGACTTGCCTTCTGAAATGTATCAAATAGGCACAGGTGGGGAGAAGGCGAGTTGTAACACTTAAAGATTGAGAACCAGCTATTTAAAAGGCACAGTGCAAAACACTATTAAATATTAGAATATAAAGCATATGGAAGGATAAGCCTTGATGATGATAAATTTGGATGCTATCTGAAGAATTTTTTTTGATCCCATAGTTAATAAGTATAATCTACCTATGTGGTCACTAGTAACCAAAAACTTTGATGGTGTTGGAAGGAAAATCCATCTGGTTCAGTTCCAAGCTGAGAGAAAGACAGTGGGAACATGGAAACTGATTGGAAGGAAGGGTTTATTGATGAAGTAGAACCACCAACCAGTCATGTGATTCTGGGCAGCTGACAAAATGGTTGAATGAGTGGGTGGATCCTAATAGGTTTCTGTGACTCTGAAGTTTTGACTGTTCTGGGAGTAATGCAATGAACGGGCTTATGTTCTGAAAGGGTGTTGGGCAATTCCAATTGTGGCTAATGACTTTCATCCTGGGTTGGATCTTGGGTGAGGGGCTGCTTTCTAATCCTACCATTTTGCCAAGGAGTTTCAAAATATCCTGTCTTGAATGGATTACCAAATCTGCATTTCTAAAAGCTGGCCTCCTCAGTTTCTGCTTGGGGACAGGGACACAGGTGCTGGTTTCTATCTCCCTTAAGAACATGTTTCTCTATTTCTTCCTTTGAGGAAATATAATATCCTCCCTTTTTAATATTCCTCAAAATATTTCATTCTTCTAGGAGGGCAGACTTCCTACAATGGCATCTAATCAGTCAATCAAGATCAATAAGTATATAAGTTGTAGTGGCTGAAAATATGCAGTTGGAAGTTTGAAGGCTTTCATTAATGTCTCTGACTAAAGATTCCTGGGAAATTAAGCAGGTAGTGATAAAATATTATTTTTTTATGGATTGAGTAACTACTCAACAAACAGGAAATGAGGAAAGGGAATACATGATGAACTCCAGCAGTGGAAATGTGTAACCAGTTAATTTCCTCAAGGACTAGAATTAGAGTAATACTTACTAGCAAAAACAAGTGTGGAAGTACCATCCTGAACTTTAGAAAATGTTTCATATAAAAAGGAAGGTGTTGCTCCTTCAGATTCTGTGCACATTGGGCGTATGCAAAATATTTTGTGCTTGAATCAAACTGTCAAAATGTTGTCATCCAACTTCAGAAAACTTGGTTCAAATTCAAAACAATCCATTTCTGCATGAATATCTTGATGCTGAGGATGTAAATAGTCTGTGTATCTTTGTGAACATTCTTGAAAGCAGGAATCTAACCTGATCACTGATTACTGAAACAGGTGTTACAATTGCTACAGAAATGCAATGCCTATCAATCCAGCTAATTACATCTTATTGTAAAGTGATCAAAGAATGTGAACTCCATGTGTACGAGCCTGGGAAGTAAGTCAGAAGTAAGTGAATTTCATTGTCAGTCACACTGCCTGTACTTTGTCAAAGAGTTATAGAGCAAAATCCCAACTATCCTACTGCTTCCTTTTGGTCAATAGATCATGAGGTGACAGAAAATTTGTGCTTTTGGATTTGGATCTTCACCTCAGCAAAGCCAAACTCAGGGATTCCAATGCTACAACATTTCCAGTAAGCTTCAACTTTTTCTCATCAAACACCCTAATGCTGAAATGTGATCTATTGGTGGGATATTTTGTTCACACACACACATACACACACACACACAAAGATGCATGTATCTGTGGCAGATATAATTCATTATGTTAAGAGATAAAAGTGAAAAAACTAAGCAAGTTTTGAGGAGTATGAAATAAATAATGTAACTTTTAAAAAGTCTAGCGTAAGTCGAAATCCATCTTGCATGATGAAACTTTGTAAGTTAGAATCAATAGCACAGAGGAACCCATTACTGTATGGACTTCTTTGTTCACTTTCTCCTGAAATTCTGTGTCCCCCACTTAAATCTGCTTTACAGGGTCCCTTAGTCATTTAAAATAGATTTGAAAACAAGAAAAATGGGAGGAATTCTGCTCTTGGTTATATTAATGGAAGCAATTTCATGAGCAAAACAGCAGAATTTTATTTTGTCCTTAGTGCTTACATAGATCTAAAAAGTCAAATAGTATCAAAGAGGTGAAATAGATCTAAAATTCACAATCATAGGATTTTTAAAAGTGATTTGGAGTGGGCTGAATATAACACAGGATGCAGAGAAAAAGAAAAACATAGATTGATCTTGGAGAAAAACCTCGCTATTCCACTTTATTTAATTATCCCAATTATCCATAGATAGCAATTCAGACAATTTTAAGGGTGAAATTAAGTTCACACATATCAAAAAAATCATTGAAGTGCCTCATTCTAGCATGTAAGTTTAAAAAAGAACATATTTTGAGGTTCATAATCTATTTTTCCAGAGTGAATCACCTTACTCAGAGAGCCAAGAAATGAAACATTGTGGGATAAGGGAAGAGTGTGGAGAAGAAAAATTGAACATAAAAAAGAAGAGTGTTGATGTTAATAATGACTCTTTATAAAGAAAGCTATAAGTTGCACTGAGATGTATTGTTTCACACATACAGTATGCGATCCAATTTTTCAGTATTTTTATAATGTGGCTAACAACTTAAATTTGTTTGAAAAATAATACTCAGTACAGAAAATCTCTGAAATAACATTATTTAATAGGACCATTATATATGACATATGTATATGTGACCAAACTATAACACATATAATTCAAGAATGTCTCCTCAGGAAATTTCAAGGCACATGGGAACATCTCATTGCATCCATGTCAGAAGCAGTTAGATAGTTAGTTTCCCGAGAAATTGAATTATAACATCTCTCCAACTGCAGTTCTATGGCTCCTTATTATGGTGATTTTATTATAGTTTTATCTTAAGGCCCTGTCACACTGCCCAACGGATGCAAAACGTTTGTAAAAAGGACACAGCAGATGAGAAAAACGTTCCATCCGTTGTTATCCACTCTCAAAAGGGGCAAAAATTTGCATAACCAGAGCGGATAACACGGAAAGGAACAGACGGGGGGAGGACACAGAGCGAATGGAAAACGGATGCGGAACAAAAGCCTAGCAGATGGAAGCGGATGAGAGCGGATGGTACATCCGCAGGGCTTCCGGGGGGCCTCAGCAAAGCGGACGTGGAACGGATACAACGGATGCACAGCGGATGCACAGCAGATGCACAGCGGATCAAGCGGATGCAGAGCGGAAGCCTAGCGGATGCACAGCAGATGAAGCGGATACAGAGCGGAAGCCTAGCGGATGCACAGAGGAAGCCAAATGGATGCCTAGCGTTAATTGCGCATGCGGGGAGGATGCATTGCGTAAGCCCCGTGGATATAAAGGGAAGCAGCTCGGAAGAAGGTCACCATTCAGAGGAAAGACCTGCTGCAGGACACATTGACAGCCTTGCCTGCCTTACCTGCATGCCTGCCTGCAAGCCTTGCTGCAAGCCTTGCTGCCAGCCTCCATGCCAGCCTTGCTGTATACCTGCCTGCCAGCCTTGCTGCCAGACAGTCTGCCTGCCTGCCAGCCTTGGTGCCTGCCTGCCTGCCAGCCAGCCTTCCTGCAAGCCTTGGTGCCTGCCTGCCTGCCAGCCTTGGTTCCTGCCTGCCTGCAAGCCTTGGTACATGCCTGCCTGCAAGCCTTCCTGCCAGCCTGCCTGCCAGCCTTCCTGCCAGCCTTGGTTCATGTCTGCCTGCCAGCCTTCCTGCCAGCCTTGGTGCTTGCCTGCCTGCCAGCCTTCCTTCTAGCCTTCCTTCCAGCCTTTCTGCCAGCCTTCCTTCCAGCCTTCCTGCCAGCCTTGGTGCCAGCCTTCCTGCAAGCCTTGGTTCCTGCCAGCCTCCCTGCCAGCCAGCAACCCCACAACCATGGGGAAGAACAGAAAGCCTCAGCCATCTGCTGCCAGCCCTGGCAAGAGGGATAGGGCCACCATCCCACCCCCTGGCCCTCACTCAGCTTCTGCTGGGGCTTCTGTAGCACGGGCTCGCTCTTCTGGGGCTGGAGCTTCTGCTGCTTCTGCTTCTGGAGGAGCTGATGATGATGCTTATGGCGGTGGTGCTTCTGCTGGTGACTATGCTGATGCTGCACCCCAATGGCGCTTCAGACAAGCACTCCAGCACCAGCCACCTCCACAGCACCTGGACCCTTCACCCCTGAGACTGAGAGACCAAGAGGAGTGCCAGAGACTCATTTTTGTTTTATAGCTTGTTGTTAATAAAGTCTATCTTTGATTCACACACTTGCTTCATTTTTTTTTTCATAAAGTCTGGTGGAAACTTTTAGAAATGGTTTAAGCCTTTGCATGCTTGAGGGATGGGTTAAGATAGCAGTGGGATGGGCAGGGATACCTGTGGGATGTGTAATAGCTGTGGGATGGGTAAGGAAAGCAGTGGGATGGGCAGGGATACCATTGGGATGGGTAATTGCTGTGGGATAGATAAATCTCCAGTGCAAGCATAGTGGGACTGGATGGTCCACCCTCCCAGGTGCCACACCTATGGCCCTTTATTATCAATAACAATGTAATCATTGATCCACACACTCTTTATTAAATGCCCTGTTCATTGTAGGCCCACCCAACATACATGGCCCAATCTCATCAGTGTAATGAGACAGGCTGAAGGAAGCATCCATTAAGCATCTATCATCCTATCTTGCCACTCTACTGCTCCAGCTGGGGAGTTGCACCAGTGTCTCAGGAGGTTGCGCTGCTTCTTCCCTTCACATGAGGCTCTGTTGGAGCCTTGCACATCCTCAGTGTCTATCAGGTTTTGCCCTTGCCTCCATTCCCCAGGCTCCATGTCCCCATTGCCTTGCTGGAGGTCCATGAGCCTGTTCTGCAACACTGGGTAGCGGGTGCGCATGAGATTGTGCAGAATGCAGCAAGCTTCCATGATCCTCCTCACGGTCTCTGGGCGATGCTGCATGGTGGTGGAAGTACCTGGAACCTGTTGGCCAGGATGCCAAAGGCGTTCTCCACCACCCGCCGTGCCCTGGACAGCCTGTAGTTGAAGATCCTCTCTTCACAGGTGAGGCATCTGGAGGTGTAGGGCTTCATGAGGTAGGTTCTGAGGGAGAAGGCATCATCCCCCATGATGAAGTAGGGCACATCTTGCGTGTCGTTGGGCAGGGGGTCTGGATCTGGGAAGCCCACTATGAGGTTGCGTTCCAGCCCCTCCTTGAGGTCACTGGCATTGTATACCTGGGCATCTGAAGATGAGCCGTTGCCTGAAGCATCGATGTACATGAACTTGTAGTCAGCATCGACCATGGCGAAAAGGATGATGCTGAAGAAGCCCTTGTAGTTGAAATAAGTGGACCCCGACTTGGCTGGTGCTTTGCAGGCCACGTGCTTGCCATCGATGGGTGGGAAGTTCCACCTCTGATACCACTGCTCTGCAACTTTCTTCCATCCTTCTTCAGTGGTTGGTCACTGGAGGAGCTCCTCCTTGTATTCTTCGATGATGGCCTGCACCACTTCTCTGACCACAATGCTGATGGTGTTGTGTGGCACCCTCCAGCCGTACTGCATTCTCCTGTAGGTGGTCCCTGAGGCCAGGTGGCGCAGAGTGAGTGCCACCTTGAGCCCAGGTTCCAGGCTGGGCCGGAAGTTGGTGTTTGCCTTGGTCAACCTGGGTGTCAGCCGCTGCACAACTTCATCAAACATGGCTGGAGGCATCCTCATGAAGTTCTGGAATGCATGAGTGTCTTCGTTCCTGAGCTCCACCATCAGCTTGTTGTACAGTCCATACCCTGCTCTTCTCCCGATCCATCTTCAGACCCAGATGCTTTTTGGCCGCCTCCTTTTCTTCCCGTAGTAGAGTTCACAGAGCCTGTAGATGGCTTCGCACTGTTGCAGAATGATGGTGGCTGCCAAAAGGACTTTGTTACGATCCACGGTGGACATGACTGGATACTGTGGAAGAGCAAGAGTCAGATGAAGGCTGCAGAGGTATGCACCGCAGGGCTCCTGGTCTGAAAGTGAGATCCAGGTGAGTTGCTCCCCCTTTTTATAGGCAATATAGGTTTTCCCCTATGTGTCCTTTTGCATCCTCTAGGCATCCTCTAGACATCCTTAATATCTGAGATAGGTCCCCTCTGCAAACGTTTTTTCTGTTTTAAATGCTTTGTTTCCGTTCTGCATCCGCTAGGCATCCGTTCTGCGTCCGTTCTGCTTCCTCCCTGCGTCCGTTTACCGCTGGAGCAGATGGAGTTGCACGGATGTGCAGCGGATGCCTAGCGGATATAGCGGATGCGTAACGGATGCCTAGCGGATGCCTAGCGGATGCAGAACGGACACATTGGATACATTTTCCACTCAAAAGTTTTGAGCAGTTCAAAACTTTCTGAGTGGATGAAACATCAATAAACGGATGCTGGACGGATAGAGAGGATGAAAAACGGAGGCAGTGAGTACAGAACGGATGCATCGTGTTAACCAATGGATGGTAAGTGTTTTTCTCCGTTTTACATCCTCTTTCCATCCGTTGGTGCAGTGTGACAGGGGCTTTAATTTAATATATTATCTCCAATATTGTTTTGTCCTTCCTGTCTGTCTGTCTGTCTGTCTGTCTGTCTGTCTGTCTGTCTATCTATCTATCTATCATCTATCTATCTGTTTATCTAATCTACCTACAATAGCTATCTATCTATCTATCTATCTATCTATCTATCTATCTATCTATCTGTCATCTATCTGTTCATCTATCTATCTATCTATCTATCTATCTGTCTGTCTGTCTATCATCTATCAATAATCTTTTATCTTAGTTGGTATCTCAGTTGGTAAACTGAGTTAAAGATGTATAGTAAAATATTTAAAATCCTCCAAAAGCATTTTCAGTCAGATTGAAGGATACAGATTTTGACTCTTTTTGTTTATTTTCTTTACATCTAAATTTGATGGTGTTCTGAATAACTTGGAAGGTTCCAAGTAGTTAATTCTGATTGGCCAAAAAGGCCAGTAGTGGATTGGTTCATTAGGAACCAATCCAAGAAGCCGCTCAAAGGCGGCAAGATTAAATTAGTGTCATTGGCTACAAGCCAGCAGGCAAGCCTCTATATAAAGGGCTGCTGCGGCATGAGCCAATGTTCCGTTACTGTTGCTGTTAACCGAATAAAGAGTTGTTAGTTGGAACCCGGTCTCACGCGCTTCTTTTCCGGACGGAACACTGGCGACGAAGGTGGGATCATCCTGAAGTGGAGCGAAAACCACGCTAGACGAGATGGCTGGTGATAACGCGCTGCCCGCACCATTCAATCCCAATGAAGAAGATTAGGAGTCTTATATTGATCATTTCCTGATGTTTCTGGAGAGCAACGAAATGGAAGAAATTTCCAATCAGCGAAAGAGGGCTGTCTTCCTAACACACAGCTGCGGGCCAGCTGTATTTAAGATGGCGAAGGCATTGGCGAAGCCCAGACACGTAAAACAAATGACCTGGTCTGAACTTAACCGAATGCTGAAAGCTCACTATGCGCTGGTTGTCTCAAACCTCATCAAGAGACATGAATTTTATAAGAGAGACAGAGGGAAGATGAAACCATTGATGATTTCATGGCAGCTCTTCTCCATTTTGGAGGAGCCTGTGAATTCCAAAATATGGATGAGGCAATGCGAGATCGTGTCGTGTTAGGTCTTAGGGACTCTACCCTTCAAAGCAAACTCTTAAACAGACCTAACATAACGGTGGCAGAAGCAATCGGGGAAGCAATTGCTGCGGAAGCCACAAAGAAATCAGCGACAACAATGAAGATGATGAACCCCAGTGCTGACATGACAACCCTTCCAAAAGAAAAAATCTCAGGCAGAGGGAGAAAGCAAGCTGCCACAAACACACACCACGAAGACCTGGACGAGTCATCAGACACTGATGAAGATGACAATGAGGTCCAACGCCTTTACGCAAACCAAAAAAGGCGCGAAAGGAAGAAAAATTGGCGGGAATGCGCTGGTTGTGGAGGAAACCATCCCCGAGCCAAGTGCAGGTTCCTTGATGCCATCTGTCGGGCTTGCAAAAAGCGGGGACACATCAAAAGAGTCTGCCGAAATTGAAGAAACAGCAGCCTGAGCAGACATGGTAATTCCCTACCAAGAACTGACTCGAGGCAAGCCAACAGAAAATGGGAGTGCAGCAAAAGAACCAGCAACCGAGAAAACACACATCAGACTGTCACTATAGGAAGCGCACAGATGGAAAGCGGGAAAAAAGTCAGAATTGTAGTGTCCATTGAAGGAAGCCCTTGTGAGATGGAGGTCGACTCAGGTTCTTTTCTGTCGATGGTGTCGTGGAAAACAATTAGACATCTGATTCCAAACATCAGACAAAATGAACTCAAAAAACAAAAATTAATTCTCAAAGACTACCAAGGAAATAGGATTCCCGTGGTAGGTCTGGGACACTTCAAAGTAACTTACAAACAACACGCTGAAGTCCTGCCATTGACTATAGTCGACCGAGACCGTCCCAGCCTTCTGGCATCGAATGATTCATGACATTGGGCATCTGGATGACCGGAGTGAGCCGAATAGTCATGAGCGATTGGGAAGAGAACCTGCTACATGAATTCCAGGACGTCTTCAATGGAACTCTAGGCAGGTACCGGGGAACCCCAATATCCTTTAGCCTAGATCCCCAAATAGCACCGAGAAGACTAAAAGCCAGATGGGTCCCCTTTGCATTAAAACCCAAAATAGATGAGCAATTAAATAAATTGATTGCACAAAGGGTCATAGAACCAATTGACCACGCCAGGTGGGAGACTCCAATAGTAACACCTGTAAAACTAGATGGGTCTGTGCGCATCTGTGGAGATTACAAGTCTACCCTGAACCATGCACAACAGCAAAGCGCATACCCGCTACCAGTCATGCAGCACTTACTGCACTCACTTGGGGGAGAAATTTTTTTTGCTAAACTCGATTTGGCCCAGGCGTATCAGCAACTTCCAGTAGACTGAAAACTTTAAACCTTTCCGGACTAGACAAACTGAACTGTCAATACAAAAGGGGTGTTTGTTGTGGGGAGATCGGGTGGTGATTCCATCCAAACTACATGAAGAGGTGTTAGGCATGTTACATGAGGACCACCCAGGCATAGTCAAGATGAAAAGCCTGGCCAGGAGCTATGTCTGGTGGCCTGGTCTAGACAAGGACATTGAACGCTAGGTTGCAACATGCCACAAGTGTCAGAGGGCTAGACCCACACCACCACAAGCTCCCATACGGGACTGGGAGACCCCACAAGGCCCTTGGTCTCGAATCCATATTCATTTTGTGGGACCAACTAGGGGCAATACGTTTTAAATAGTTGTGGATGCATATTCAAATTGGCTTGAAGTCATCTTAATGTCATCCACAACAACCGATGCTGTTATAAAACATCTAAACAAATTATTTGCAACTCATGGGTTACCTGACTTGTTGGTATCGGACAATGGGCCACAACTAACAGCAATACAATTCGAACAATACTTAGCCTCTTTAGGTATACGCCATGCACTAACCGCACCGGCTCACCCGGCAGTGAATGGTAGGGCAGAGCAAATGGTCCGGTTCACAAAAAAGGCCTTGAGAAAATGGACCATGGGGATGTCCAAGACAAGCTAAACTGCTTTCTTACACTACAACACATCACTCCCAGTAGCACAACTAACAAGAGCCCAGCAGAATTATTAATGGGGAGAAAACTCAGATCCCATTTAGATAGGTTGCATCCCAATTATACTTGCGAAAAACCCCCCGACTCTTCCAGCCGATACCGCACTTTTGAAATTGGCGACCTGGTCTATGCAAAGAATTGTACCAGGGGCCCTCTTTGGCTTCCAGCTACAATCACATAAGTAACAGGCCCCCGGTCCTACCGACTAACTGTGGATGATGGAAGAGAGTGGAAGTGGCACATAAACCAGCTTCGTTCCCACAACATTGAGCGCAAAACAACCGTGCAACCCCAAATAATAAATTTTGATGAAAACAAAACCAAGGAGGGGGGGAAATACAAATAAATAAAAAGGGTGTGAAAATGAACCATTAAAACCTCAACCAGAAAATCTAACCAACCAAAAAGAGCACTTACGGTTAGATGAGACCATCGGAAGAAGTCCTGGTGAAAGGGAAGCCAACCTGGAAGGTGCCAGCTAGGCCAGCTCAACCAGCCCGGTTGAACCAGGAGGGAGCGGCAGAACCACTTTGACCGGCCTAAGAAACTCAGGTGGGAGCGGCATTGCTGACTCACCCTTCCAGGCGGTTCCATGGAGAAAAGCTGGCGAGACAGTGATCCCGATCGAACCGCTCGAAGTCCTAGGCGAGAATGAGCCGTGCAGGTCAACAAGGACCAGAAAAAGCCCCACCTACCTGCACAACTACGTCACTCACATAGGACTAAACTAAAGGGGGAGGGGTGTCCTGTATAACTTGGAAGGTTCCAAGTAGTTAATTCTGATTGGCCAAAAAGGCCAGTAGTGGATTGGTTCATTAGGAACCAATCCAGGAAGCCTCTCAAAGGCGGCAAGATTAAATGAGTGTCATTGGCTACAAGCCGGCAGGCAAGCCTCTATATAAAGGGCTGGCACGGTAGTTCTGTTACTGTTGCTGTTAACTGAATAAAGAGTTGTTAATTGGAACCCGGTCTCACACGCTTCTTTTCCGGACAGAACAGATGGAACTTCACAAACTTTACTATATCCAATTGAACAACACTGCAGTATGTTGACTCATTACTTGCTCAGCATTCACAGCTATCATTTATTTTGGTTGCAAGGAATTCCACAATTAACTGCAGAAAAATTATATGTTTTTTTCTGGGAACCCATATATTTTCCCCCAGATATTTTTACACTTGTAGTGATAATTCACAATTTGTAACTATATATGTAGAATGGAAATAAATACTTAACTGTATTAATGGCTTAGCAAACTTCACTACCTGGGATGTGTCAATAACTTCCTACCCGTTATTTTACATCACACAGCCCTGCCAAATTTGGTTTAGAAAAGAGCAAAATCTGGAAACAGAATATAATACAGTATACTGACTGACTGCCAACAGTGCAATAGTTAATTAACAGAACTAACCTCAGTTCATTTGTTGTTGTTTCGCAAATATGAATATAAGGCATTTGATGAATAAAAGTGCTTTGCCCTCATCTAACAAGTACACATTGAGATTATCAGGGATATTTTTTTCTAAATATATAAATAGCCTGCATTTGATAAGTAGTTCTGGACAGACTCCACTCCTGGATGGTTTTTATTTCAATTTTTAAATGTTCTCAGATAATAGCTTATCCTGAAATAATATCAGTAAAAAGAGGAGATATCTGTTAACTTTGTTTGTTTGGCCAAACATGTAATATGAATAATCTTTATAATTTGTAAATTATTGCTAAAGCCCCTGTCACACTGCACCAACGGATGCAAAGAGGATGTAAAACGGACAAAAACCCTTGCCATCCATTTAAAAACGCGATGTACTCACTGCCTCTGTTTTGCTTCTTCTCGATCCGTCCAGCATCCGTTTATTGACGTTTCATCCGCTCCAAAAGTTTTGGGCTGCCTAAAACTTTTGCGCGGAAAATGTATCCAATTCGTCCGTTCTGCATCCGCTAGGCATCCACTATGCATCCGTTACGCATCCGCTATATCCACTAGGCATCCGCTGCGCATCCACGCAACTCGCATCCGTCCGGACGCAGGGAGGAAGCGGAACGGACGCAGAACGGATGCAGAACGGATGCCTAGCGGATGCAGAACGAAAAACAAAGCATTTAAAATGGAAAAAACATTTGCAGAGGGGACCTATCTTGGATATTAAGGATGTCTAGAGGATGCCTAGAGGATGCCTAGAGGATGCCTAGCGGAAAACCTATACTGCCAATAAAAAGGGGGAGCAACTCGTCTGCATCTCACTTTCAGACCAGCAGCCCAGCTGTGCAGACCTCTGCAGCCTTCATCTGACTCTTCCTCTTCCACAGCATCCAGTCATGTCCACCGTGGATTGCGACAAAATCCTTTCGGCAGCCAACATCCTTCTGCAACACTGCGAAACCATCTACAGTCTCTGTGAGCAGTACTACGGGAAGAAAAGGAGGCACCCAAAAAAAGTCTGGCTCCGAAGATGGTTCGCCAGAAGAGCACAGTACGTACTTTACGACAAGCTGATGGTGGAGCTCAGGAGCGAAGACACTCGGGTGTTCCAGAACTTCATGAGGATGCCTCCAGCCTTGTTTGATGAAGTTGTGCAGCGCCTGACACCCAGGTTGACAAAGACAAACACCAACTTCCCGCCCAGCCTGGAATCTGGGCTCAAGGTGGCACTCATTCTGCACCACCTGGCCTCAGAGACCACCTACAGGAGCATGCAGTACGGCTGGAGGGTGCCACCCAGCACCATCAGCTTTGTTGTCAGAGAAGTGGTGCAGGCCATCATCGAAGAATACAAGGAGGAGCTCCTCCAATGCCCCTCCACTGAAGAAGGATTGAAGAAAGTTGCAGAGCAGTGGTATCAGAAGTGGAACTTCCCACACACCGTTGGAGCCATCGGTGGCAAGCACGTGGCCTGCAAAGCTCCAGCCAACTTAGGGTCCACTTATCACAACTACAAGGGCTTCTTCAGCATCATCCTCTTCGCCATGGTAGATGCTGACTACAGGTTCATGTACATCGATGTATCAGGCAACGGTTCATCTTCAGATGCCCAGGTATACGACAGTCACCTCAAGGAGGGGCTGGAAAGCAACCTAATGGTGGGCTTCCCAGATCCAGACCCACTGCCCAATGACATGCAAGATGTGCCCCACTTCATCGTGGGGGATGATGCCTTCTCCCTCAGAACCTACCTCATGAAGCCCCACACCTCCAAATACCTCACCCATGAAGAGAGGATCTTCAACTACAGGCTGTCCAGGGCAAGGCGGGTGGTGGAGAACACCTTTGGCATCCTGGCCAACAGGTTCCAGGTACTTCTCACCAACATGCAGCATCGCCCACAGACCATGAGGAGGAACGTGGAAGCTTGCTGCATCCTGCACAATCTCATGCGTACCCGCTACCCAGACTTGCAGAACAGGCTCGTGGACCTCCAGCAAGGCAATGGGGACATGGAGCCTAGGGAATGGAGGCAAGGACAAAACCTGATCAACACTGAGGATGTGCAAGGGCCCAACAGAGCCTCACGTGAGGCGAAGAAGCAGCGCAACCTCCTGAAACACTGGTGCAACTCCCCAGCTGGAGCGGTGGAGTGGCAAGACAGGATGGTAGATGCTTAATGGATGCTTCCTTCAGCCTGTCTCATCACACGGATGAGATTGGGCCATGTATGTTTGGTTGGCCTACAATGAACAGGGCGTTTAATAAAGAGTTGTGTTTATGTTGACATGTGTGGATCAATGCTGACATTGTAATTGATAATGAAGGGCCATAGGGGTGGCACCTGGGAGGGTGTACCATACAGTCCCACTATGCTTGCACTGGAGGTTTATCTATCCCACAACTATTACCCATCCCATAGGTATCCCTTCCCATCCCACAGGTATCCCTTCCCATCCCACAGGTATCCCTTCGCATCCCACAGGTATCCCTTCGCATCCCACAGGTATCCCTTCCCATCCCACAGCTATCTTAACCCATCCCAAAGGTATCACTGCCCATCCCACTGCTATCTTAACCCATCCCACAAGCATGCAAAGGCTAAACCATTTTTAAAAGTTTCCACCCAGACTTTATAGAAAAAAATTAATGAAGCAAGTGTGTGAAACAAAGATAAACTTTATTAATAACAAGCTGTAAAATAAACATGACCCAAGTCAAGTGTCCAAATAAAGTCCACAAATATCCAGGCAGCCAGTCTCTGACACTCCTCTTGGTCACTCGGAGGTGTGTGCCCAGTCTAAGGTGTTAGGGTGCAGGTACTCTGGAGGTGGGTGCTGCTGCAGTGCTGGTCTGAGGTGTTGTTGGAGTGCCTGGCCCCGAGAGGACAACAGGGGACGGTGTGTTGAGGAAGGTGGCGGACAGCTGGCTCAGCCCCATGATGCTGAGAGGTCCTTCCTCCATGCCATGGGGTGTCAGCCCCAGTACTGATGAGAGATGTACTGAGGCCGGGCTTGGCTGTGGGGTGGAGGAAGGAGTAGTGTAGTGGGGCTGTCTGGTCTGCAGCTGGGTGAGGACTGGCATGGGTGGCATCGCTGTCGTCGGTGGCATCATTGTCGTGGGTGGCATTCGGTGGCATCAGTGGAACCGGTGGCAATGGTGTCATCCGATGACTCTGTGCCTGGACTGGAAAGGGCTGCTGTCTGTGCTGCTGGACCTCCGGGTAGCTGTAGCCCTGGTAGGTGAGGGGCTGTGGGAAGCCTTGGTATGGGAGGGACATCACCTGGGGTGGAGGAGCAGACCTGGACTGGGTGGGAGCAGGTGCCTCTGGGTCTGGAGGGTTGTTAAGCAGCGTGGTGATCCTCTCCTTCACCACCTGGTACTGGGGATCCGCCATCTCCTTGAGGGTCTGGTTGACATAACTGAGGAAGGGCTTGCGGTTGGAGGAGTCGGAGTTGATGGGGACCAGCTGAGAGAGGAGACCTATGCTGGTGCGGATGGTGTCCCTGATCTCCAGCAGGACCTTGTGGCTCTGCCCCTCCTGCGGTCTGGCTCTCTGCCTGACTGTGGAGGCGGAGGTGTGGGTGGATGCGACTTCGGCAGCGGTGGACTCGATGTCTCCTTTCTCCCACCACACCAGGGAGTCCTCCTCGCTCTCCACCATGCTTTGAACACCTGCCCAGGGGTTCTCCGCCATGGCACGCTCCACAGATACCTGCATGGAGACAGGGACTGACTCTCGGCTGGAAGAGGACTGGGTCGCAGCAGGCTGCCGGAGAGAGAGGGTAGACAGAGGGGCTGCTGCTGCTCCTCGGTGGTGGATCTCACCCTCCAGGAAGCTGCACCTGGCGATGACGTAGGTCTCTCTGTCCGTCAGCTTAACCCTGGCCTGGCCAGATTTTTTGAGGTGCAGCTTCCCGTACCAGGTGTGCATGTGCTTCCACCAGCCGAGGAGCACATCCGATGTGTAGCCCAGACTCTCTGCCCTCTCTCTCCAAGCAACCTGCTTCCGCTTGGTGTCCCTGTACAGCCGGTGTCCCTTCCACCATAGATAGTCGTTCTCTCTCAGCCACTCCAGCACCTCATCCTCGTGCGCTTCCTCAATGTAGTACTGCCTCCTCTCCCGTTGTTGCATACGCCTCTTCCTCCCTTTGGCAGGACCAGATGGGCCCTCATCAGAGGGGCTTCCAGGTTGTAGGGGCTGCTCCTCCACACTAACAGCAGCAGCAGCAGCAGCAGCATCACTAGCAGGATCATAATCATCATCAGCAGCAGCAGCAGCAGCAGCATAATCACCAGCAGGATCATAATCAGCAGCAGCAGCAGGATCAGTAGCAGCAGCAAGACCAGGATCAGCAGCAGCAGAGTAAGCACCAGCAGCAGGGTCAGCAAGACCAGGAGCACGAGCAGAACGAGCAGGACCAGCAGGACCAGGAGCAGCTTCTGCAGAGTACGCAGCAGAAGCTGCCAGGAGCAGCTACAGCAGAAGCTCCAGCAACAGAAGAGCGAGCCCAAGCAGCAGAAGCCCCAGCAGAAGATGAGTCAGGGACATGGGGCGGGAGGGTGGCCCTGTCCTTCTTGCCAGGGATGGCGGCAGGTTGCTGAGACTTTCGCTTCTTCCCCATGGTTGTGGGGTTGCTGGCTGGCAGGAAGGCTTGCAGGAAGGCTGGCAGGCACCAAGGCTGGCAGGAAGGCTTGCAGGAAGGCTGGCAGGAAGCCTGTTGGGAAGCCTGGCAGGAAGGCTGGCAGGAAGGCAGGCACCAAGGCTGGCAGACAGACTGGCTGGCAGGGAGGCTGGAAGGCAGGCTGGCAGGGAGGCTGGAAGGCAGGCTGCCAGCAAGGCTGGAAGGGAGGCTGGAAGGCAAGCTGCCAGCAAGGCTGGAAGGGAGGCTGGAAGGCAGGCTGCCAGCAAGGCTGGAAGGGAGGCTGGAAGGCAAGCTGCCAGCAAGGCTGGAAGGGAGGCTGGAAGGCAGGCTGCCAGCAAGGCTGGCAGGGAGGCTGCCCAGGAAGCTGGGAGGCAGGCTGGGAGGCAGGCTTGGAGGCAGGCTGGCAGTAAGGCTTGCAGGCAGACATGCAGGCAAGAACTCAAGGTATCCAGCAGCAGGTCTTTCCTCCAAATGTTGGCCACGTGTGAGCTGCTTCCCTTTATATCCGGGGGGCTTGCGCAATGCATTCCCCCCGCATGCGCAATTAATGCCAGGCATCCGTTAGGCTTCCGCTGTGCATCCGCTAGGCTTCCGCTGTGCATCCGCTTCATCCGCTGTGCATCCGTTCTGCATCCGTTGTTTCCGTTCCGCGTCCGCTTTGCTGAGGCCCCCCCGGAAGCCCTGCGGTTGCGCCATCCGCTTCCATCTGCTGGGCTTCTGTTTCGCATCCGCTTTGCATCCGCCCTGCGTCCTCCCCGCGTCCGTGTTATCCGCTCTAATTATGCAAATTTTCGCCCCTTTTGAGCGCGGATACAACGGATGTAACATTTTTCTCTTCCATTGTGTCCTTTTTGCATCCGTTGGGCAGTGTGACATGGCCATTATGTTTTAGTTTGTGTTAACCCAGATGATATACTTCATTTAATATACTGTAGTTAAATAAACCAGACCTTTCATAGTACTGAAATTCAGTCCAGGTACCTCCATGAATCTGCACAATTCTTCAACTATTCTTCCCAGATTTTCTGAAGTAATTCGGAATTATCTGCACACTGATCCAACACATTTAATGGGTGCCAGATTGAAGGCAGTTCATAGTTCTAAATGAATATTTGACATTTTCCAGAATTTTTCTGGCTATGCAAAACTTACCCCTTGAATAGTATGCCAAGAGTATTCCATTCAAAAGGGAAGAGATACAGATCAAGCCCAATTTAAGATTAATCTAATCTTAAATACAGTCAATAGGATTGTTCTCCATACATTTAATAATATTCTAATTCTAACATTAAAAACAAAAACTATGAACTAGACCCAAAGCTTATCTGGGAGAGGAAGGGAATACACGCAACCCTGGATCTGCAGATCACATATTCCTACGCTAGATTTATACAAGTTTGAAAAGTGTCGTGCCTGCGGTCCTACCATGTTAAGCGCATCATATTCAAGTTCCCCTTATCGAACAGTAGCTGCTCCTTTTCTTTTGGCCCCTTCTTCATCTCTTTCTCCATTGCAAAATCAGCCCAATTTGCAAGAACAACTGCAATCACGCTGGTTTGCCATTACTTGCACATTCTAGTCCCATGTAATATGGGTAAGATTAGCTACTTTTTCTCATAGCCTTATTTGTCTTCCAAAGGGTAAATGAAAGAGGGCTGGTGAACAGGAGAACTGAGGCTACAGTAGCAGCTGCTATCTTCCCTTGTCCCTGTGCTGCAACAACACTGCTATTTATTTCAAACCAACAGCCTAAACATAATAGATAACCCTTCTGAGCCAGGGGCAGATTTCAAAAGTGAACAGCAGATGGTGGCCCTACTCACAAAACAATCAGTGTGTGTTGCCAATTCATACAATGTCTGTTGTGGAATTCAAGTCCAGTCACCAACCACTCATTTACCAGAAGTCATACTAGGTCACTTGGATGTTCTCTACTATTTCAGTGGGATCTTACTAAAGGCAGATAAATCCCTGCAAACCACCAAGATTCTTGGTGTTGTAGCAGGCATATCAGTGTCTTATTTAATTCTTTTAATTAAATGTCTTTTTTTTTTTAGAAAACAAATCATATGGGATAGTAAAATATCACATTACTAACTCAACCTAAATCTACCATGTGGCCTTGTAAATCATGAGACTGTGCTGGGAAAAGAAATATATTATTGGTACCTAGCCATCAGGGGGAAAAATGATTTAAATATACATGAAACACAAATGGGGGACATGAATTGGGAGTTAGAGGGTGGCTGAAGGCAAAGGAGATCAGGGCTCCTGATCATTAATATTTATCAGGAAATGGCATTTCTGCAGTTTGTGAAATTCCCAGTTCTGCACAAACATTAATGAGAATAAGCCTCTGGCCATTATAGAAAAGCCAACAAAATGTGTTTCTTTTGCAGCTTTCTCTTCAAAGAGCTAAACCAATAGGACTGCAATGTACGTTTATTGCATCGGCTTGCTATTCATGTCCAATTTCAGAACAGTTTTGGAAATGTAAGTTTCTTTTTTTTTCTGTATCAAACAAAAACAAAAGACAAATATTTATCTGGACAATTCAACAAGCACGGATTCTTTTTTTGAAAGACTAAAATCATTTGGATTGTTTGAAAAAAAATATTTTACAATGGCATTATCTGTTGAAGAATTGAAAATAGAATATAAAAAGTTAAAAGAAGAGGAACAAGAAGGCAAGGGCTCTTCTGGATCTGTTTTCTTCTTCTTCGAAACGGTGATTTCTACCTACCAGGAATTACAACAACAAGAAAGCTGGGATGAAGAAGAAGAAGCCATCTTTAATGGACAAATAATTTTAGTTGAGGAAGAAAAGGGAAAGGGAAAGAAAATGGAGAATTCAAGATTTAAAAAAACAACCAAGAAAGGGAAAAATAAGATGAAAAATCGATACAATGTCAGGAAGCAACAGAAAAGAGGAATACAACAGAGAGGGGAGACCAAGAGGGTGGAGATTGAGAGATAGGGGGACTAAAAGACTAGACTGGAAAAGAGAGGAAGGGAAAAAGGGAAGAGAAGTTATAAAGACTTAAAACAAGATGTTAAAAACAGGGGGTTTTTAGAGACAAAGGGTAAAATATAATTAAAGAAGAGATTCTGCAAAAGTGCACAGGTTTGCATTGTAGTATTTGTATTTGAAATAGAGTTAGAAAATTGGAATATTATATGAGTTAACAATATATTAAAGGGAATGTGTAAAATGTCTAATAGAGTTTAATTAGCTATGGAACATTGTTTTTACTATACTATAAGCTTACTATTTTTTTCTCTTTTTTATTACTTTAAAATGTACTATGTAGAATGCACTAAGCAGAATCAGTATGGAAATTCTATATTATTTTAAGTGTTAAATCTAGGGAAAAGATAAAAAGTCATCATACTTCAACCAGTGATTACAGAGAAATTTTGCAGTAAAGAGAAAAGAAAAAATAGATAATTGAAAAAGAACAGACAAAAGATACAAGTAAAATGATTTAAATTGAGATGAAATAAATAAAATGGAATTAAGAGAGTGAAAAGAGGGGAGAAAACATATAGAAAATGTAGAATGATAAATGAGATATGAAATAGTATATAAGGTGAGCATGAATTTGATTTATGTCTGTATAAAAAGATACTAACCCAGGATTAAGCCACTTTCCCAAAAAAAAGTTTTGTTTTCATGTTTAGTGTTTTGTTTGTTAAGTTAGCTTATTGAGAATTAATAAAATTTTGGAAGAACGTTAGAAGAGAATAATGAAATTGTAAACAAGACAGATGAAAGTATAAGTACAATGAATAAAGAGATATATAAATTTAGGTAAAAGGAGAAGTTGGAAAAAGAATAAATAAGATATGCATATGTGATATATGCATATTTGATATATATACTTATATGATATATATATCACATATATGATATATATATTTGAATATGTTGTAGTCAAATAAGATGTTTTATTTGTTTTTTTAAATTTAATAAGCAGTTTTTAGAAAAGAGATTTTATGTTATTAGGTTTTATGTTTTGTTTTTTTGTGTATTGTCTTTAAAAACTAATAAAATTTGTTTTAAAAAAAAACAAAAAAAACAAGCACGGATACAACAGTGGCTGTTCTGTTGAACAGCTTTGGCAAAAAAAAAAAAGAAGAAGGAATGAGACATAGCCTGCTTACAAGCCACACTTAACAGATACTATTGTTTACTTTCCAGCAGTGTACCAAGACACCTAAGAGAAGCACGTATTTAAAGCCCTCACATCCAACATGAACATTCCAGTCCAGAACAAACATGCTGCTTCTTTCTGAGAAAGGACCTCCAAAAATTTTTTAAAAAGAAATAAATATAAAAATAAGAAATAAAATATTTAAAAAAAATGCAGCTATATTGCTTTTGTATATATAGCTTAAGCAAGTTATGATTCAAGGAAGTGTATCTTTCACAAAACTAAGGTTAGGAATAGGAAGTTAAGTTAGCTTAGGTACTTGATTAGGGAGTGGTAATGCTTCTTAATTGGACACTGCTGTATTTGATATAACTGATTTTATATTTTGCAAAGTCAGGATTCATTTTTTGAAAAAGACAATTTATTGGAGTTTCTTCATTGGACCAAATAAGAAGCACACTAAAAGAACAATTCTTAAGCTATCTTGATTTCCTCAGCTAGAGATAAGAGGTCACCATATGAACTGTGGTGGTGCAGTGGTTGGAATGCAGTACTGCAGACTACTTCTGTTGACTGCTGGCCGCCAGCAATTCACCAGTTTGAGTCTCACCAGCTCAAGGTTGACTCAGCCTTCCATATTTCTGAGGTCAGTAAAATGAGGACCCAGATTGTTGGAGCAATATGCGGACACTGTAAACAGTGTAGATAGGGCTGTAAAGCACTATAAAGTGATGTATAAATCTAAGACAGTGCTCATGCTCTTGATATGATATTTCTTGGAATAAACAAACTCTGAGAAGACCTCTTGAAAACCTGAGGTTTTTATATTTACCTTAAGACAAGATAAATATCTCTGAGAGAGAAGATAAGTGTAAACATCTAGCCAGTAGTTATCCCATCCCTGCTATTTCTGCAAAACTTGCTGCACATTCATTAAACTAGAAAAAACTCATAAGAATTCCTGTGCAGGCATATGCACATTCTTTAGGAAGGAAAGAAACAATGAGGGAAGCACAGTTAGAAACTGTTCTTCCCCTTAAAACTCCATGGAGGTGCTCATCTGTGTAAGGCCTATATGCCTATTAAAGTGGAATTAGACTTAAAATTTATAGTATTCCGTCTGGAAAGAAGCGTGTGAGACCGGGTTCCAACAATAATCTCTTTTATTAAACTCGCTAAGCAATAGTAACGGAACAACAGCCCAAGCCGTGGCAGCCCTTTTTATAGCGGCTTGCCCACGGCTTGTGGCCAATGACACCACTTTAACTGTTCCCGCCGTTTCGCGGGCTAACCGGATTGGTTCTCTAACAGCCAATCTACGAATGGCCTTTTTGGCCAATCAGAATAGGGAACTTGGAGTCTGCCAAGTTCCATACAGAACATAAAGATAGCATCAGGATTTATGAATTGGTAGGTGTTATCAAAGTCTTCTTATGTCAATTATTTGTGCTATCTCAATATTCTACTTTGTGGGGAGTATTTTTTTATCCTTTTTGTTCTTTATCATCATTGCCATCATCAACATTATCATTATAATGGATGGAAACTGAACAAGGAAAGATTTAACCTGAAAATAAGGAGAAACATTCTGACAATTTCAAACAGTTTCAATCCCAACTGAAGTTGAATGAAATTGGTATTTATTTATCATCTTGCTTTAGTAATAATCCCTATAAAATATGCAATCATCTTTGATTGATGTGCCAAGTGTCTTGAAAAAAAATTTGCAAGAATGCAGAATATACCTGCATATGTACTGCTTCTTCTTTTTTTTTACAGGAACTTTTAACTTGGTATGCATTACAGGTAATCCTTGACTTACAACAGTTCATTTAATGACCATTCGAAGTTGCAATGGCACTGAAAAAAGTAACTTATGACCATTTTTCACACATATGACCTTTGTAGCATCCCTGTGTTCACGTGATTTACAATTGGATAACTGACTCACATTTATGACAGTTGGAGTCATGTGATCTCCTTTTGTGACCTTCCGAGAAGGAAATTAGATTACTTAACAGTCATGTTACTGATTTAAGAACTGTAGTGATTCACTTAGTACATATAGTGAGAAAAGTCATAAAATGGGTCAAAACTCACTTAACAACATAAATTTTGAGCTCAATTGTGGTCATAAGTTGAGGACTATCTGCATTTTAAAAATATCTCATATTGGGAAGTTTGCCTCTACTGGTGAATGAATTCAAGTTGTTTAATCTGAAGACGAATCAAATAGCAAGCACTTAATTATTATATTACAGTATGTTGCATGTTAAAAAAACATCTACAAAATAGTTTTTAATAATATATTTATATTTTAAATATATATTTAATACTATATTTTAAGAGATTTTTTTTATCCCATTTTTATGGTTTTTATAAATAGCACAAGAGGGTGAACATATTTAATGCCCCTTCCTCCTATTTTTCCCCACACCAAAAACCTTGTGAGGGGATTGGGTTGAGAAAAAGTAACTAGATTAGATGAACAAAGTTGGAAGGGACTTTTTTAGGTCATCTAGTCCAACCCCTCACCCAAGCAGGAGACTCTACACCACTTCTGACAAATGGCAGTCCAATCTCTTCTTGAAAGTCTCCAGTGATGAAGCTCCCACAACTTCTGAAGGCAACCTGTTCCATTGGTTGATTGTTCTCACTGTCAGAAAATTTCTTATTTCTAGGTTGAATCTATCCTTGATCAGTTTCCATCCATTATTCCTTGTCTGACCTTCCAAGTGCCTTGGAAAATAGCTTGACATCCTCCTCTCTGTGGCAGCCTCTCAAATATTGGAATACTGCTATCATGTCTCCCCTGGTCCTTCTCTTCACTAGACTAGCCATGCCCAGTTCCTATAATTATTTTGGGAACAGGGAGGAAGTTCCTGTTCTTTCAAAAGACCCCCAAAGAAGAATTCACCTTTGCTTGTCTTTTATTTGTAAGGCACCATTTTCACATGGGTGGAGAAACTCAAAGTTTTTAACTTTCAGATGGTGATATTTTACTACAATAACTGCTAGAAAGTGACAAGAGACAAGCAGAGGGAAAGGGGGAAAGTGATAAGGTAAAATCATTAATCTGCAGAACATTCCTTTCTGTTTTCTTCCTTTCTCTCGCCTGCATGCACATGTGATTGTGCGCACATGCACAGACACATTAGCCTAAGGCATTCTAATTATTATGCAGGAGGGTGGAAGATGGAAAAATAAAAGCACAGAAGAATCCACTGTGTAAAATGATCTGATTTAATCTGTCTGCAAAACCCCTTTTCTTCGTGTTGTGTCATGTTATAAAAATAAGCTTCAGCATCTCAAAAGCTGTCAGTTTTTAGGCATTTTGCCTACAAAGAAAAGAAAAACTAAAGCCTTGGAGAAGGCAGGCAGTAACTTTGGAATACCCACATTTTTAGTGTTGGTATGCAAAACTTACATGCAGTGATGGAGAAGAATGGGAAGAAACTCTGACCCCTCCCGCCTCCTCTTCCAACCCCTCTTTTTGTCTCAACCCATTACCATTGTTTTGTGATACAAAACATTTTGAAGTAAAAAATTATCAAATCCAGTGCATCTTGGAACAGTATTCCAATCATTCTGACTTTTCAGGAAATGCTCCATGACCAACCTTGAAACAGATTGTTCACAACTCTGTTTTATGTACTTTGTATTCTTTGTCCTTGACCATTTAAAATTATGATAGATCCCTCCCCCCACAAATATACTTATGTCCCAGGTCCGAAGTTGCAATGGCAAACTTCCAGCCATGATCATATAATTGCATTTTGAGAGTTCGGAAGCTAGCCCACAGTTGCAGCCATTTGCAGCATTCCATGTCATATGACTGTAATTGATGACATTTTTTGCTGAAAAGCAGCATTAACTAGCAATTTCTAGAAAACAAATGTCCATAGCAAACAATGGGTTTTCTTAACAATGTTTGCTTTGCATCTGCGGTGTCTGCTTTATGACTGTAGTATTTGCTTAGCATTGGCCACACAAATCTCATGATCCCAGGACACTGTAACTGTCATAAATATGAACCAGTTGCCAAACACCTGAATTTTCATCAGATGACCAATAGGGATGCTGCAATGTTGTGAAAGTGTGAAAAATGGTCATAAGTCACCTTTTTTCAGTACCGTTGTAATTTTGAACTGTCACTAAACAAACTTATATAAATCGAAGACTACCCATATTCTTCCATGTACTTCCACTGTATATTTCTCCTCAAAAAAGTCTCTAGCTATATAGCACAGTGGCTCTACTTTCCAGGTACATCTCCTTTTCAACTCAAGCAGAAATGACATCGTATATCTCAGCAAATAGTTGATCAGCTTTTGCCTAAACTGAAATCTTCTAGTCATGTTAGAGTCAATGAAAAACCCCAGCTGCTTAGTCAAATCTTATTGGTCCCTAGCAAGACCTATTTAGTTAAATTTTAATTCACCCATTTTATAATGTATTATATCTTCCAGGATTATTTAATTTAGAATGAAATCCTCTGATCCAAAAAAGGCTCTTTTGATAAGCCAACACATTAATTTTTCAGTGTCAACTGTGAAGCCATTTTTATGTCAGCATATTTATATAGTAGAAGACCTAAATTTATGGTATGTTTATCTTAGCTCCTCAAAACATTTGTGTGCATGTTACATTTAACAAGTTGTTTAAACCCTTCTCTAACTAGAGCTCTACTTTGTCCTTGGGATTTAGTTAACAGGGGATCTGGCCTTTGCATTTTCATTCCCACCCAGGAAGAATAAACTGAGAAATTCTGCATTAATTGAAAGTGAGAATTGCTTCCATATGCAGGAGTGAACCAATACAATATTCCTCCATGTAAACTCCAATAAAATCCTAGCAACCAAACAGCAATTTGATAATGTACAAATTGGGCATAGAAAGCTGGAAAATGTCCAAGAATCCCAGAGAAAATTGTGAGAGCAACAATTCCAAAGCCTAATCACAATTAGACAAAATCTTTAGACTGATTCTTAATTTCAGAAGGTCCCTTGTAACAGAGAACTCATACATGAGATATAGTACTTGAGAGGCTTCCACTGCTTCCAATAGTTTGCTTCCTCAGTTCTACTGTATCTATAGGAGATGACCGTCCCTATAAAGCTTAATTTAGCTTCCATTGTGGCGGTTCAAGGAGAAATCTGTTCTGATCTCCTGAGCCAGGATTTTCACCTCTGGATGGCCGTTCATGGCAGTGTCCGGTCCTGGAGGGTTCAGCAAGGTGAGGAGAAACTCTTGGAGACAATTTGGGAGTTTGCAATCCCGAAACATTGAAGAAAAGAACCCAAAGTCCGAGGCGAAAGAAGTCAGCCTGTGTGGCCAGACCTGGAGACGTGACAAACTAGCAGGAAGCAGCGGGACAGCAGTAGATGAAGGGATGACGATCGTATGAGGTTGGAAGCTTTATTTGGATTACAATTGAGATAGACAATCATTTGAAAGGACAATTAAGCGAACTAAGGAAACCCAGGGTGAAAGGAGGGAGAGTGGAAATCAGCAGCAGCGTTCTAACCTACCACCCCTAACGCTGGGACAATAGTGAAACTAATAGTGAAAATAAGAAAATAAGAGGAATCTCGACAGAAAATCAGAGTGTGGTGTGAGAGTTGAGAAGTTATTTTCAGAAGGTTCCCTTTCCTTTTAACAGCTTGAAACGAATTTGTTAAAATCAAGTGAACTGAAAAAAAAAATGATCTGATAAGAACCCAAATGGAAGGAAGAGTGACTGCGCAATTCTTAAAGATGGCCATTGAGAAATCTAAACTCTGGTAAACCATTTCATTGTGAATGAAGAGACTTACAAACTTGTAACTGGAAAAATATTACAAGAATGTTGGTATATATTTAATTAGTTTATCGTTATATTACAGATAGAAGAAACATTGTATCAGATAATTTATATAATTCTATTTACTGATTTACTTAGTAGCTGATTACTTTAGATTTCTTATTTTTCTTATATAGATTATTTTCTTTGTGTTACAGTTAGAAAACCAAAAAATAATGATTGATCATTGGTCCTATTTCCAAATAGCAATAAGGTATGAGAAAGATTTAAAAGAATTCAGAATAGAAACAAAGAGCACTAACTTTGATAAGATACTTTTGGGCCCAGATAAAAATATGATATCTAAATTATATAATTATCTCTTGGAATATGAATTAGCTGAGGAAATAGTGAAAGGACCAATGATAGCGTGGACAAGAAATTTCAGCCATAATATAGACTTAGAAGACTGGGAAGAAATCTGGCAGAGAAATCTTAAAAATAACTAAATCTGTGTCTTATGAAAAGAACCTGTATAAAATGATGGCATCTATCACCATCCAGATTAGCAAAAATATATCCAACATCCAATCCAACTTGTTGAAAATGCAAAAGGAATCATGGTACCTACTTCCATCTCTGGTGGACATGCCCAGTGGTCAAAATTTTTTGGATTAGAATCAAAACTTGGTTAGAAGAAATTGTCCAGAGTGGATTGGTGTGGGAACCTAAATTGTATCTTCTCGGTATCATTAAGGAAGGTTATCCCTCCAAAGTAAAATATTTGATCATCCATATTCTAACAGCGGCACATATTTCACTGGCTCAATTCTGGAAATCACTTAATATACCACTAATACAATTTATACAAACAATACAATACAAACAAACTCTGAATGTGCAGAAATGGAAAAACTCACATTAAAATTAAAAGGAAAAGAGGAGGCGGAATTTTACTTGATCGAGAATAAGTGGTATGATCGCCTAAAACATAAAAAAAACGAAAAGGGGAATCAAGGGAAAAACCAAATTTATGAAACAGATTATGACACATACAATAACAAACAGGAATTGTTAATGTTAGTCTTAGACTCCCTCATTCTTTAAACAATCAGTAGAAGGAATTCATTGGTAAAAATAAATAAGTATAATCCAACAACAAACATTAATAACAGAACATTATGATTGATAGAATATAAATAACAGAGAACCAATAGGAAACAAGAAATAACTGCCACATAATATAATTTAGGAAGTATTGACTCACTGTCAAATGTAAAAAGGAAAGTTTTAGCACAGAGATTATTGTGACGTTTGTTTGTATGAATCTTTGTCTTTTAAGTTTGTATATTTGTATATTTTAATTTTTTGTATTCAGTAAAGTTTATTTATAGAAAAAAAAGCTTAATTTAGACTTGGGTGTCACTGTATGTCAGGGAATGCATGCTTCTGTCATCCAGAGACATGTTAATGTGTACTCAAACAACAAAGCATAGAAAACATAGAAGACATCAACAGTCAACCTGGAAGATGTGCATCTCGCAACACTGTAGAGAGAATTGGAGGGTGTGCACATCAGCCCATCTGCAGCCTACACTAAAATATACACTTGGCCATCAACCCCTTTGCACTGATTATTATTTTGATTTGATTCACTTCCAACCATTGTTTCTTCTCTTGCCTTCTTGTGCTTTGAAAAATAAGTTGACCCCCTACTCTTGTGGCAATACTGGAAATAACGCTATCATGTATCCCCTTGTCCTCCTTTTCTCTAGACTAGCCAAACCCAAATCCTGCAACCATTCTTTATATGTTTTTGTCTCCACGCCTTTAATCTTAGGTGTTCTTCTTTGCACTTTTCCCAAAGTCTCAACATCTTTTTTTAAATTACTATCCAATTCAGATAGATATGCAAGATGAAAAATTCCTGGTCCCTGGTCACAGACCTTCCTGTCATAGAATAAAATTATAGATTTGTAGTAATAGTGATTATTTAAAAATGTGCAGCAATACTGTGCCTGTAGTTCCTCACATGCAAATTCTCTATGACCTTTTATCATCTTTCTGGAAAAGGCATTGGTAGCCATTCTAATTGAATGATGTTCCAGCAATAAGAATTGCAATGCAAAAATATATCCTCCATTTCATTAACTGCTGTAGAAGCATAGCATTTTTTTTAGTATAGGTACTGAGCAAGCCTTTGACATATGAAGAAAAGACAATGCCATTCACATATTTCCAATTTTCTGCATGGAAATGCAGCACACTTACCAGGACATGCTGGGAATATGGTCTGCTTCAACTCTCTAAAAGAACTCTATGAAATCTTCACTAAATGAATGAAACCAATTTAATATTCCAATACCCGACAGAGCCAAGGGCTTAAAGAGAAGGCAAGAAGTGTAGTATTCATATAAATTCCTTTTTGCGTGCTCATAATGGCTTATTGCTCAGTATTCCCAACTGGTAAAAGAATCATTTGCTCTACTTCTTTAGAGCAAAAGCATACAAATTAATAACTCCCAATCTGAATGGGAACATCCTTCTTACTTACTTGGATAATATTACTTTATGCATTGCAGCTTGTCTTCAGCCTGTTGAGTTATTACAAATGTGATTCATCATGAATCAAATACTTATATAAGTGGGCTTATATAAGTCTTGGTGTCCCAACTCTACAGCTCATTACGGCAGCTATAATTAATTTCTTAACAAAAGCAAGGAATTAGCAGAGATGTAATTAGAATGCTATGCTATTATGCTGACACTTTTTAAAATATTTTTAAGCAGTGACTAATCTAAGTGTACCTCTCGCCACCTTCTATTTTGACCTGGAATAGCAACATGGCTACTACTATAGCAATTCAGAAATGGGGCATCAATCATGTTTTCATGCGCTATGATACATTTCTTTTAAATGATTTGACCATGAAAATAAATGCAAATGGAAATGTCCAAACTGTCTTGAAGACATCAGCCACAACCTGTAACATCTCAAATTAAAGCTGATCATTATTTGTCAATTAACTAACTCCTGAATAAGAGGTTAGACAAGAAACCATACTAAGTTTCCAGCTGTTGGTTTAAAAAAAAAAACAAGATTCTATTTGTCTTATTGATTCTTCGCTCCCATGGTCAAAATATGTACAGATAGTCCTCAACTTATAACAGTTTATTTAGTGATCATTCAAAGTTACAATGGCACTGAAAAAAGTGATTTATGACCATTTTTCAGAGTTATGACTTTTCCACAATCCCCATGATCATGTGATCAAAATTCAGATGTTTGGCAACTGGTTCATATTTATGACTGTGGCTGTGTCCTAAGATCATGATCACCTTTTGCAACCTTCTGACAAAGTCAATGGGGAAGCCAGATTGTAGCCAGAAAAGTCATAAAATGGGGCAAAGCTCATTTAACAATTTTTGAGCTCAATTGTGGTCATAAATCAAGGACTACTCATATTATGAAAGTGCAGTCTGGCCTACAAAAGAAAGATGCTTTGTTTGTCAAAGGTATATATTGAAGCTCTCAAGAGTAAGATGGGCAAGAATGTATGTATGTATGTATGTATGTATGTATGTATGTATGTATGTATGTA
>BLBF01000017.1:16704175-16723045 GCA_015471245.1 Laticauda colubrina | reverse complement strand
GTATGTATGTATGTATGTATGTATGTATGTATGTATGTATGTATGTAAGCTGTACAAGATAATCCCAAAGTCAAATATATTCAGTTGAAAAGCATAATTTTTCTTCTGTTCAATCGTACAGAATCCAGGAAGGCATCGTTTGCAGATATTTGGGAAGGTGAGCATAGATTGCTTTTATTTAGATTTGTCTAACACGTTGATAAAGAATAGCAAAAAATACTATTCTTTATCAACATGTTAGACTAACCTAAATAAAAACAATCTATGCCCAACCCTCTCAAATATTTGAAAAAAGGTGTTGATACTTACCTGACATGCCCATTCTCTTTGAGCTGTGAAGAACATCCAGTAGTGGGAGGTGCTTCAGTCTCCGCATTCACAGGCTGAGGTTGTGGAAGGTTGATTTGGCACAGGCTGAGGGTCACAGGTTGATTTGTGGAACGCTCCTCCTCCACCACGTGACTTCTCCTCAGCGTTCCCCAGTTTTGGCGAAGACAAGAGAAATAAGCGCTCTCATCCTCATGTTCTAAAAAGTTCATCGGCTGAAACAGGACCCCACCAGATGGAAAAAAAGCGTGGGGCTGGATGCTCTTCACAGCTCAAAGAGAATGGGTGTGTCAGGTAAGGACCAACGCCCTTTCTCCTATGAGCTGTTCAGAGCATCCAGTAGTGGGACATACCAAAGCTTGGCCTGTCCTATGGGAGGGACTCCATCTGGTCTGGAATCTCCCCCTGGTCCCTGTGGACCCGTTGCAGAACTCCTCTCCCAAAGGAAGCCTCAGCAGAGGCAAACACATCGATTCTATAATGAAAGGTGATGGAGAAGCCCAAGTCGCAGCCTGATAGATTTAAGTTATTGGTGCCTGTGTGGCCCATGCTGCCGAAGTTGCTGCGGTCCTTGTTGAATGAGCCTTTATGCCCCTAGGCACCTGTAGAGATTGAGTCTGATATGTTTTTGCTATTGCAGCCCATATCCAACGGCCTATCGTAGATGGTGAGACCTATGTAACCCTGAGTATTGGGCTGAAAGGACACAAATAAAGCCTCTGATTTCCTAAAAACCGCTGTATGCTTGATATAGATTCACAGTGCATGCCTCACATCAAACTTATGCCATTGTCTTTCCATCCCCTGTGATGGACTGGGGCAAAAATTTGGAAGAATAAGCTCTTGTGCTCTATGAAAGGCCGAATTGACCTTGGACATAAATGTGAGATCGGGGCGAAGAACCACTCAATCAGCATGAAAATGCAGAGATCTTGTCTGATGGACAAGGCTGCAATTTCTGAAACACGACGAGCGGAAGTGATCACTACAAGGGAAACTACTTTGTATGTCAGAAGTGGAGACTTGACATTTTCAAAGGTTCAAAAGGTCCCTTAGTCAGAGCCACAAGGACCTTGATTAGGTCCCAGATGGGATAACAGTGTACTGCTACAGGGCGTAAATTGGAGGCTCCTCGAGGGAAAAACCTTATGTGTAGATGATATGAAAGAGAACTGATGCCAAGGCCGCCACCTGCTTTTTAAACATATTAAGTGACAACCCCTTATCAAGTCCCTCCTGTAAAAACTCTAGAGTTTGAGCGACAGAGGGAGAGGCAGGATCAATCTGAAATTTGCTACACCCTTTTGCAGAAGGTGGACCATGTGGTGTTGTAAATGCGAATTGTTGAGGGGCGTCTGGTGACTAGGACAGTGTCGATAACCCTATTGGAGAGCTTTCCGCCCTTCAAACCACTCCACCAAACCAAACCACTGGTCAATTGTAACCATTGAGAGTCCGGATGTTGAAGGGGCCCCTGAGTTAATGAGATTCTGTCTGATGGAATTCTCCAGGGGGGAGCTACCGAGAGACTGCGGAGGTCTGCGAACCATGGCCATCTGGACAATAAGGCACGACTAGAAGTAATTCTGCTCTCTCGTCTAGTAACTTCTGGATGACCTTGGGAACCAGCAGAAGTGGAGGGAATACATACAGGAGACCCGGAACCAACTATAGTGGAGCAAGTTGAAATTCTCGGCCCCATGGGATGGGTACCTGGAAAAAATCTCGGGAGCTGAGTGTTTAGAGGGGAAGCAAATAGGTCCACCACTGGCTGACCAAATGTCTGTGCCGCTTCTTGAAACAGAGATGGCTGGAAACGTTATGGTGGCCCTGCTTAGCCAGCCTGCCTGTGCATTTGACAGACTCTAAATGTGTTCTGCCTTGATGGAAAGTATGTTGTTCTCTGCTCAGCGACACAGGCGCTCCGCTTCCCACATTAGCTGCTTCGATTGTGTGCTCCCCTGCTTGTTTATGTGAGCTTATGTCTGTCAATATCGCTATGTGCTGACCGCGTTACCTGAGGGAAGAAGTTGCGAAGGGCCAGGTGTATTGTGTGAAATTCCAGCCAGTTTATACTACACGACTGTACTATGTCAGACCATCTGCCTTGGGTTGAGAGCGACTGAACGTGAGCTCCCCATCCAAACAGACTGGCATCTGTGGTGATGGTGAGCCTTTGTGGCTCCTTGAAGAAACAGCCTCTGTTGATAATCGGTTTGGACCACCAGAGGAGAGATATGAGAACCTTGGGTGGAACCCTGACTTTGTGTTTGGAGTTGCTTCGGCCGGATCACTGGTACGGTGGCAGGAACCACTGGAGGGATCTAGTGTGAAGGCAGCCCCAAGGAATAATAGAAATAAATGAGGATCATTTTGCCCAACAATTTTGATAGGTTCATTAAGGACACCTTCTTAAGCAACCTGATCTCCTCAACCAATTTTTGAATGCTATTTAGTCTATCTGGTGACAGATAAACCTTACCTTCCATGATGATTGCCCCTAAATGGATTATCCGAGTCGATGGAGTTAATTGACTCTTCTTCCAATTTATTAAGAAGCCATGCTCTAGTAGGGATAGTAATGTGTTCTGAGTGTCTATGACTGCCTGATGAGTGGAAGGAGATAAAATCAAAATATTGTCAAGATAACACCGGAGGCCTACTGGGATATTCCTGAGGTGGGCCACTATCGCCGCGAGGACCTTAGTGAAGGTCCTGGGGGCGGAGGCTAATCCGAATGGAAGGGCCACAAATTCAAAATCGTGGTTATTGTAGCAGACTCTCAGAAACTTATAATGGAAGGGCCAAATATCAATGTGCAAGTACGCCTCCGTCAATTTATGGGCGTGGGCATGCCCTCTTTCCTGATACCCAGTAATATTGATAAGAAGGTATGCATTTTAAATTTGCGATATACTAAGAAACAGTGGAGACGTTTCAAATCTAATATCGCTCTCCACCATCCCACCCCGAATTTATTTATTTATTTTTTTACACAACAAAAAGATGTAAATAAAAACTTTGTCCTCGTTGATTGGTCGCTACTGGTTGGATGGCTCGTATATCCAGTGTATGTTGGATAGCGGAATCCATGAGATTACGCTTGACCGGGTCTCTGGAAGGAGGGTATGTCATGAAGGGATCTGGGGAATTGGATCTAACCTCCAGCGCGTGGCCAAATCTAACTGTATCTCTGACCCAGGTGTCAAAGGTAGAGTCCCATTGGTCAGCGAATAACTTAAGGCATCCGCCAATGGGAATTGGGTCCCGGGAGTTATCTTGGTTGCCTGAAGGGTCTGCTCCCTGCTCCCCGATAGGATCTTTTGGATTGACCATCTCTTCTATCTCTGTCCACTGAGACAGACCTATCTGGTTGTTGTCCTGGTCTAACTGCTGGGGGTCTCTGGTATCTGGAAGAGAAAGATCCCTGATAGAAAGATCAAAAAGGATCCCCTCTGAAAGGACTGGGGGCTTCTAGAATTTGACTTCCGAAAAAGGGAAAGGGAGAATTTTCTTCTTATTGCATGTTTCAATTAGTAGCAGATCCAGGGAAGGCCAAACAATCTATCTCCCACAATGGGGAATGAGGCCAGCCTGGATTTGTGTTTGAAGTCAGCTTGCCAGTGTCTTAACCATAGCAAGCGATGTGCTGTGACATGTGAAGTAATGGCCTTTGCTGAAAACTTGACTGCGTGATAGGTAGCACTGGGAGAAATTCAGCAGCTGCGGTAAGTTTGGTGAAAACTTGGTGTGCCCTAATGTTAGAAGGAACATGTTGTTTTGAAAGACAAAGCCATCTAAGAGACGACTGCGTGAAGGAGGCGGCCATGGCTGATCTGATAGCCCACGCGTCAGACCGATGAGCTCCGTGTAGGGCTAGCTCGACCCATTATTCCTCTGGCTTTAAGGCCTCCAGCGTCTCACTGGGAATATAGGGGGACGCTGAAGCCACTATAGGCTCGTCTACCTCAGGGGTACCCAGTAACATTGCAAAATCAGGGTCCAAGTTGAAATGTTTCCTATCGTGTCCAGTTGGGGAAGTGTATACCACTGCAGAAGCCCACTGCTTCTGCACCAGGTCCGAAATTATGGGCGGAACTGCAGAATTACCTCTGCTTCAAGAACCAGTTGGTTGAAGTCCATGTCTTCTGGTCCCTCCCCTGAAGGGTCAGGTGTGTCAGATGGTTTTGGCTTGATTAGGCCTGCAATGTTCTTTGCCTTAAACAAGAGATATGAAAGGCTGTGGCTGGAATAAGCCTGTAAAAGCAGGCTGGTCTGGAATAAGACCTTCATTCTCAGACATTTCCCTTTTCTAAGAGGTCTACCTCTGACAGGAGCTCACTGTCGTGCATTGATCCCACTTCAGACTCAGCCATTTGAAAGGCTTGATCTATTTCCTCCTCCTCCTCCTCTGGCCCTTGGAGGGGGATCTTCCCCTGCAATTGTACCTGGGTCTGGTGTTGCTCCGACCTGGTCAGTGACCTCAGCGGTTAAGGCTCTTGGTCGGTAGCCACAGGGTAAGGTGTGGACATTACAATGTGTTGGAGCCCCACTGCAATCCCTTGGCGAATAGCCCGCTCCATCCAGGCTTTCATCCTTTTTGGGACCTCCTCAAAGAAAACTGTCACCCTGGCGAGGCCCAGCAGCTGTTGGAATGAATGTGGCTTCAGGAGCCTGTCTGGTCAGTGTTTCAGACACTTGTACCTGTTCTCCTTGTGGAGTCAAGCTGCACCTGGATGAAAGGGAGAGATCTAGGGGAGGAAGAGGGTGTGAAGAAACTGACTGACTGGGAGAGAAGGCACCTTATCATACAGTGTGGGCCTCTCGAGTATGCCTATTTGCTTTTGTAAGGCCTTATGGCTCCTTAAGGCATCCCATTCTGAGGCTTGGGAATTTCTACTGTGTTTGATATGGCCTTGCCTTCAAGCAAGGGGGCTGAGAGTTGCTACCATCTGCCATTTTGATTAAAATTAGAATAACAGTAATTAAAAATAAAATGCAGACAAGGCGGTTAGCACACTCAGGGTCGGATCTGAGTCAAGGACGGTTGCCCAGATCAAGTTCTGATTGCCCCATTTTCTTATTTTTATTTTTACTGATGTCCATATCATGAGTCATATCTCAGTGATAATATGTTATTGAAATTAAAATATTATACTGTCAAATAGTTTATTACCATGAGTGATTATTATAATTGTAATAATTATTATAATATTGTTATAATTGCCTTGTAATTGCTCCTGTGTGTGTGTGTGTGTGTGTGTGTGTATTATATTATATATATATATATATATATATATATATATATATATATATATATATTTGTTTGTTTTTTTAAATTTTCGCGGGTACTTACATGTGTGCTGTTCAGCTTCCTTCGGGTATTATTCCACGTCATTGTAGTGCTTTTAAAGTTGCAGCAACGTTTCAGCAGAATCTCATCTGCCATCATCAGGCTTTTGTATAGAGTTTGTATGTGGGTCAGAGACTCACAGTCTTTGGTTTTAAATTTGAGGTTAGCCTATGCTGTGCCAGGATGGTTTTTTTCTTCATCCTGATTGGTTGGGAGTCTTGGTCTGTGTTTATTGGACTTGGAGTTTGATTGATTGGTGTTTCTGGTTTCTTCTGTCTGTTTTGTGGCTTTGATTGGCTGGCCACACTCTACTCCTGCACTGGAGGCTTTCAGTGCAGCTTGGCTTCGTGTGAAAGGACGGCTGTTATCTATTAGGAAGCCAGGTTTCATCTGGGCGCCTGGTGGGGGGGTGTTTGAGCTGGAGGTATCAGAGGGAGTCTGTTTGTGCCCAGGTGTTTGCCTGGTTTGTGGTGTGGAGATCTTTCTATTTGAGAGTGCAGGCTTCCAAATGATTGACAGTCTGGTGGAATCATCTCTTCTATTCATGCTTTCAGGTCTTTTTTCAATCTCTATGGCTTCTCTGATGATTCTGTGGCTGGGGTTTTCTACAGTGGCTAGGGTTTTAGTGCCATTGAAGTTGATGTTGTGACCTGTGGCTTTCATGTGTTGGACTAGTGAGGAGGTGTGTTCCAGCTTTTTTACTGCATTTTTGTGTTCATCTAGGCGGGTACTTATTCTTCTATTGGTCTCTCCAATATATGTGGCCGGGCATGATGTACAGGGAACTTCGTATATGCCTTGGTTTTCCAGGTCAATTTTGTCTTTGGAGTTTTTCAGGATGGCTGCTATTTTTTTGTCTGTTTTGAAGGCAGTCTTTTTTATATATATATATATATTTTTATTAATTTTCTACAAACAGACAAACGTACAAAACATTAAAAACATCTACTCTCATATGTACTTCCGGTGTATCGGTTGGTTCATCAGTTTTGTGCATTCATTTTATAGTGTCAATTACAATTATATTGCATAACCACTCATATTGTCAATCCATATTCTAATATTACTAAAAAAAATAAAAAAATAAAAAAATCTTTTTCTGACTATACTTTTAATCATTCATGCTTTGTGAGATAACAATACTTCAAACAATTTATTCTATAACTTATCATATGATCATAACAAATCAATCCTAAAAACCCTTCATATATATAATATTAATGCTCTATTATTGTATTTTATCATCTAACCATTGATAAAATTAACCCCTGTTAAGCCTGGGTTCCCCAACCAGGGTTAGGTAGACAAGCTAAACAGAATGTGCAGCGTTAGTCAGATAGGCACACAGATAAATGAGTGAGCTAAGCTTGTATGTTTATTAACATACAGTAAAAATAACAGATACGCTTGTGCTATCAAGAATATATTTTATTCCAGTATAAGTTTATAGCATAGTCAAAAACAGTCCAATATTCATTTACCATGTAGTCAGTCCATTCAGGGATATTCAGTTAGCAAAGTACATGTAGAATATCCTATTGTCAGTTCACATAAATCAGTCCGTTGTTGTCTCTCCCGTTCGAGCAATGCAGTCTTGATTCCAAGCAGTAATCAGGGATCATCAAAGCCAGAGAGAGAGAGAGAGCAAGCTGTAGCCTTGCTACTTTTATATGGTTTTCATAACCACACCCACAATAGCTATTTTACAGTTAAAGCTGCATACATTAACTATGATTCATAGTTAGTATTTCACCTAAAACAGTTAGGGTGAACAATGTTATCCCTAACAGTATTAATAAACAAAAGACAAAGATGTTAACAAAAATGTGACAATAGAAGATCAAACAGAATTAATGAATAAAACAGGTTTTAAGATTGAGAAGTGCGTAAAATATCTAAGTATCACTATGACAAATATGAATTTATGTTATTTTAAATAATGATATTAAGATATGGAATGCAGTTAAAAAGATATGTTAAGATGGGAGAATTACAACTGCCATTGCAGAGGAGAATTTTTGCCATAAAAATGAATATCTTGCCTGGAATGATGTGTTTTTTTCAGACAATACCTGTTTTGACAATTGATGTTCCATTTAAACAGTGGCAGAAAGATATATCTAAATTTGTGTGGCGGGGCGGGGGGGGGGGGAAATCCAGAAATTAAATATAAGATGCTACAAGATGCAAAGGAAAGAGGAGGATTGGGTTTACCTGATTTGAAATTGTATTTTGCAGCTTCCAACTGGAAGGGAAAGCAGAGAGATAAATAGTAAATATATCTGTGATGAAATGTTGTAATTAAGTAAGTCTTATTCAAATTTTTTAGTACTGGAGCTAGTAGCAAGACAGAAGCATTTGTATATTTTTAGTATAATTCGAACATTGTTATTTGTAGATTAGCTGAGATTTTGTTTTATTTCTTGTTCTCTTTTGCAGCTTATTGGACCCTGGCTCAACTGAAAGTATTTTTAGTTTCTGCAGCTGCTCAGACTGAAGTTGAAGCAGACAGGATATTAAATATAGTCTGCTGCTCTTCTTTTTGTGTCCCGAATCTTGAATGGCTGCCAGTGGTAAAATGCTACTGTTCTATTGTTGGAAATAGATGTGGCAGGAGAGCTTGTCCTGTGACAGCTGATAAAAAATGTGAATGAGGTGCCCTATATGTTCTGCACCCAGGCTCTTTGGCTGACATGTTTTTTGTGTAGACAGTTGGGCTAAAAACTATCTAGTGCAGTAAGCAACAAGTGACATGTATGATGCAGTATTTTATGGAATGGGATAATGCCTTGAGTCATCCATTACCTCTTATAAATCCATCTAAATAATTTGCAATAAGATATGGAGCAGTTCAAAGGATTGTAAACATGGTTTATGGAATCACCACAATCTTCAGAAGAGTTCAATCTACTTTAAAGTATCCTGACAAGTAAAAATGGACATACATGCTGCTGAACTTGTATTCAATTACAGTAATGTAATTGCCTGACCTTCACTACTGCTTGATATATCATATATCTAGGCTATACAAAGTCAGCTCAACACAGAAGCCAGAGGTACATACAAAATATGCTGCATTATTGGTTCCTGAAAAGCTTTTGCAATTATGTCTGCAGTAGAAGTCATGATACTTTATACTGACTTTTGAATCTAGAATAATGAAAGATAAATTTCCATGCAGAATTCAAAGATCACAGAGTCTACCATTTTTCAGGAAAGATCCATGTTAGTGAGGCATCTGACCATCTATATGTTTCTTTAGCTTTCCTGGTTGCTTCCACACAAAGTTTTAAGTGGGCAATTTCCCTGCCTCATTAATGGAATTTGATCAGAACTATAGACAATGTTACCTTCCATTTTTCAGTGTATTTCAGTGTTTCCAACAGGATTAATACCCTCATTACACGCATGAAGAAGAAAACTATCTTTCTTTAGCTCTCAGCCAGTTACTCAGGATTATCTGGGAGTGAATGAAATGCACATATTGCATAGATTCTGTTATTTCCCCCTCAGTTTTTGCAGAAAGATTTTACATCCTCTTTGCATCCGTAAGTGCAGCGGGACAGGGCCTTTAGTGACAGAGTACTGTATCTTCGTGTACAACATTGCCCTACTTGGCAAGCTAAATAGAGTTCAGCATCACATATCAGCTTTAGAAAATAAGACATAGAGTAAAAGGTATGTGGAAATTCCATGTAATTGCTGCTAAGTATAAAATATTAATACAATTTTTTCAGCCTTCCTTCCTTCCAGTATAAAAAAAAAAACTAATGCATTTTGGATTCAGAGCAATTCTACAGGAAAAAAAAAATCACATATAAAATATCAGCAAAAGAAAAGATTTTGAAGATTTCCCAGAAATAAGCCAGAAGCTTATTTTTCAGAAACTCGGAAGAGGACATTCTTCTCCATTGGATATTTTTAATTTTTTGTGTTTCATAAAACTGTTTTTGTTTTAAGATGCTGTTTAAAATTCATCTAAAGTGTTCAGTAAAACAGAAAGTCTGATATATAATAAATATACATATGGAAATCTATATATCTAGATTTATCATTCATCTGACTTTATATGTAACCATTTTTATGGTGATCCATAATATTTTTTTTCTTAAAAAGGTGCCAATAGTAAAAACAATCTTTAGTAGTTCTAATCATACTATTTTTCATGTATTGGGGCCAGATGTTTAATTAACTCCCCATCTTTTAATTTTGGATTTTATAAACTTATTTATGTTTTTTAATTTATATAGTTTCTAATTTTTATGATTGTAAGTCGCCCAGTTACCTTGAGGTAAGATGGGCAGCCTATGCATTAAACAAACAAACAAACAAGCAAACAAACAAACCTATTTGGCCTCAATCTAGCCTAGGCAAAATTTTACTTTACGAAATAATGTTAATTTTAAATCATAATATTATTGTTCACCATTAGGTGGAAGTTATTTCAGCTGATAACTGTATTTTTGCTTATTTGGTTTTTTTTTTAAATAAATGGTCCAACTTGAAAATTTGTATGAAATTTCTATCCTGGATAATTCTTCCATTTATTTAATTATTTGTCCAAAATGTAGGATGCTAGGCTGGGTTGCTGAGGTCATAATTATTTATAATCTCAATCTGGATAGAGAAATTATTTCATATTATCAGTGTTGTTCTTGCATTGGTATTTTATTGGCAGCACCTTTCCCACCATTTGGATCTGAAGTGATGGTCCAGTACTTCTCCAGATGTTTTGAACCAGAGCCTCCAACAATCTCACCATTGGCTGGGACTGCTGGTAATTGTCACTCAACAATCTCTGGAAGACAGTAGATTTCAGCTTTACCCCTATTTATATTTAAAACATCTCTGTAATATTGTTGGCTTTAATTCATCTTGCATACACTTGAGGATAAACTGTAGCCTTGATTCAGATGTGATCCTGAAAAGAAATCAAATTATTTTAGAATGTTAATTAAAAATGTAAGAGTCTCTTTTTCCCCACCAGTTTTTATATAAGAGCCATTACTGATATGTAGTATTTTATGTAGATTAAAATGACACATGAGCTAAACTCTCCTAGGCTTGTTTAGAATTTGGATTATTTTATATATTTACTTTCCCCTAATAAATTTACCTCCTGTTATTGAAGATAAACAGATTTATAACTTGTAAAAACAGTGATAGAACCCTTTGGCAGCTTACTGATTTGATGTAGCCAACAACAAAATCTTTTTTTTGGTTAAGTTTTATTGATTTTTAAAAACAAACCAAAAACAAACAAAACATAAAAGCATCCATCTTTTTTCCATAAATATACAACAAAATCTTAATTGGTTCTGAAGAGACCTACCTGATTGTACATGACAAAAGTTTAAAAAATTTCCAGAGCTTCAGTAACTATAGCTTAGCAAAGCATGAGTACACGTCAAAGAGAAAATGAAGCATAATTTGTGTAGAAGCCTTTGGATCCTTGAAGAAAAACATTGTGAAAGAATAGATTGTACTATATCTTTAAATATGACCCATGTAAATGGTCTAAAACAGAGATGTGAAACTGGCAGGCTGGATGCATCAAGTGGAGGCCACACCTATCGCAGTTCTGTAAAGGGAAAAATGTCACAATATGTCATGTGATGGCAATGTGATGCCATAAGTTTGACATCCATAGTCTAAAATATTCTTTGGAAATAGTTATAGGAGACAAGAATGTTGCATTGTTCAAGACTTGTAGATAGAATAACTTTCTACTCTGACAACAAGTGTAAGAAAGGTTCTTTTTCTGAACCATACATCCATGTCCCCCCATCCTCCCACCCGATCCAACAATATCATGTTTTATCAGATAGATAATATCAGAGAAAAATAGAATCAGGAACAAGATATTTGATAGCATAGTAACATACACAAATTTTACTTGGTAAAAGTGGAACAGCTGAAAAATGCTCATGTTCAGAGCATAGAACTTCACTGTATCCATTTCAGTAACTTGGAGGGAGTAGTATTGATTTTTGTTGGGTATCAAACCAGATACCATCTGATACCATGGTTTGATGATCAAACCATCAGACCCTTGGTTACTCTACATATGACATAGGGCACAGTTGAACTATCCTTTAGGAATCAAGTAGCTGGATGGCCCTATATGATTCAATGTGATCAAAACAAGAGCTGTGCCTTCCTTCCATATTGATTTGTCTGTCAGTATTGTCTTCCCAATATTATTTGTATTATTAATATTATAAATTTTAAAAAATCACAAAATCTAAAAGTCTGCAAATAGAAGTAGAAAGACTATGGCAGAAGGAAACAACGGTAGTTCCAATTGCAATAGGTGGTTTTTGTACAATTCCAAAACATCTGGAGTACCAATTAAATACCATTGGCATTGAGGAAGCCTTGCTTGGAACAACTTACATCTTGCGACAATACCTTTAAAACCATCAAATAACCACATTTGCCTATCCCAGCTGTTTGGGAAGGATGAAAATGCCAAAACCAATATAAATCTCTGGTTGAGTGTACAACTAACCATCATTATATATTATAAATATATAATATAAATAAGTGCTTGAAAATGAAAAGATTTATATAAAATGCTGATCTAGATTGTTGGGCTTTATCTTACTTTTTAAGAACTTAAAAGTATTTACCAGATTAATTTATATAACCAATATTGTATATACATTGTAGAATGAGATTATCTGTCAGGCAGTGGTGATTCTGCTCATAAATCTGTAGTTTTCTTAAGCACAATTTGTTCAATAAGCCATAGTTGGCTTGGTTACTAAACACACTTAAGCCAAAAATTAAGATTTGGTATGCTGTGTGAACTTTTCCTCTATTGGCAAGCTCCATACATGCTTTCCAGAAATCCTGAGTTTTCATCAGAGAGATAGAAAAATATATCCCTTGAGAGACACGGGCCAGTGAATGGCAATTTATAGTAGTAATCTTTTGGTATTTTATAACTGGCACAAAAAGTGATGGTTCAATTATTTTAGACAAAACTCTAGGGAAGTATTTCTACCTTAATCCTGCAAAGGAAATATCCTAGAATACATTCTTGTTTTCTCAGAAGCTGTTTCTTTTCAGGGCCAGCCTTTCACAATGTAATGTAACAATGGAGGAAAGCTCTTGAAGTTCCATTGCGTTTTCAAGGAAATTGAAATCATGTAGCCCAGATGTTTTTTAGTTGTCATACATACTACCTTCTTTTCACTGTGAACAGCAGTTTTACAATCTCTTACTAAACATGATTGAGTGGCTACCCATTTTTTCCTCAGGTAGAATAAGTAAATCTTTGAACAAGAGAAAAAAGTTAGCATCCTATATGCTTATTCCGTACATACTTTTGCACTGTAAATTGTAGAGTTATCAGCAATACAAAATGTAGCAGTAAATGGATTATTGAAGCAATCTTTTTTGTCAGATTCCATATTTCAGAATATAAGGAGTGATTTTCAGATGTTCTTGAAACCATATGCACTTGACAAAAATATTTGAAAATAAAGAGCAAAACATACATCATATGGATTTAAGAAGAAATTATCGTAATAGGGAAGTGGACATGGACATTGATAGATTGTGTATGCAATTAATCTTGCTGTAATATCCTGAGTAAATTGTTACAAAGATGTTTTTCCAAAGGAGAACTGGACTTTCTTGATTTTTTTTCCTTTGAAAATATTTCTGGACTGAAGAGCTGAAGGAGCTTCTTAGATGAGGAATAAAACATTTTCAAAGGAAAAAGTGCACAAGAAAATCCAGTTGCCTTTTGGGTAAAGCACCTTTGGGACTACCATGGATGGGATGATTGACAATCTTCATAGACATCCTGGGTAGATGCCACCACAAGGTACTCAAACCATTTCCAAGCCTTATATCTAGTACTGGAATATACCTAGGGTCTGTATGTTCTATGGAGGTTTATTTCCTGCCCCCACCTGTCCCATGCACTTTTGGTATAACAATTGTATCCCACCTCCTGCTATGTTGGTTCAAGACAGTTCCATTTTCTCCTGACAAAACCCCCATTTTAGCTAGCATTTGCGTGACAGGCTGATTTCCCTTTGATTTTTCTATATTATTTTCAGTTCCTTGATGGCATCATAACATCCAGGCTTCAGACGTGGTCTACATTTACTGCTGCTTGTCTCTTGACAACTGCAATATCAGGTATTGGTTTTGGTTTGAGAATGATCTGTCAGAAAGGCAAGCTTTGCATCTTTTGAAGCAATAAGTTTGTGGAAGGAATGCACATATCCATAGTGTATATTTGTGTGAATCAAACCCCTGATAGTCCTCTCAGATATTCGTATTAGAGTGCTTTATCACAAAGAAAGCTACATGTTCATTTCTTATCTGCATACAGTTATCCCTGATTATAGGTCTGCAATAAAATGCAAGATTTAGCTTTGAGCTAGCATCAATAATTTAAAATGTCCTTATTTAATGTTAGGAAATTCAAAAGTAAGACTAAAAGATGAGCATTACGGAATAAAGATATACTATGAAAAGAATGTTAATTTTCATAAAATGTAGGGTTTTTAGTTTCTACCTAGAATGTGCAAGAATTGAGATTGTCATAATTTAAGAAATCAGGAATCCTATTCACATGAGGGGAAAAGGATGGTACACTAAATGCAACGTTAGTTTTAATGGCATTTTTTGATAGCTTCGGTTTATGGTTCTTTTTTCAAATACATTTTAAAACAAAAGCTCGGGAGCATTTTGCATTTGGAATATTTGACTGTTTCTTGCAACATAAATTCATTTATCTATTCCTAGTTAAGAGCCTGGTGCTTTAGCTATGGGTCTACTTTGTTGTTTGCTTTTTGTGTTTTAATGAGGATTTGAGGAGGAGATCAAGGTCATTCGTTTAAAGATTTGTTCCATCAAAATACATAGTTATTTTCTTTTGGCTGTTTTTTGTTTCAACTTGCAAGTGGCTTTTAAAAATAATTTTCTTGAAAGGAAATGAAAAATGTTTTTAGGCAGTTGAACATCCGTACATATCAACAATGTGCCATCTTCTGGGAAGATTTTCTTTTGTCAATCAGTCTGGTCAGGGCTGAGAAAGAAGAAAGAAATGATATGAAAAAGTTCACAGAGCAATTCATATTCATCAGACAGGTAATCAGGGGATTATTTTAATCCTTTTTATCAGGCACAATGCAAGCTACACAGTAGCTCAGTTTGTCAAGACACATTCATTATCCCAAAGACCCATTAATGTGTAAATATTTCAATAAACTATCTGTTGAGAAGCATATGCACTTTTTACCTTCTGCTTTTTCTTAGCTAAACCGGGGATAGAAACAGACTTGTCTCACTTGAAAAGAGCATTTCCATTTCTTTTGAAAGATTAGCTGCATGTATATCTTCGTTTATGTTTTTCATGTGCTTCTTTGTGCCTTTAAAACTGCTGCAGTTCCAGATGAGGGTTCAGAGTGTGCTTTTTCTTGCCACATAAGTCAAGTGTGCTATCGGGTTCTCACTCCATTGCTGCCAAGCTGTAACAGGAAGAAGGTGAAAAGCAAGACTCTTTCATCTGCATTTCTGAAAGACCAACCTGATCAGAGCCATCTTCTTCCTGAACAATTTTCACTGAATTCCTGTTTACCTATGGATAACAGCTAAACTGAGCTGCCTCACTGAAGACATACAGGAGGGTCTAGTCCTCCATACTTAGATGTGTATGCATTTGAGACCCTTTGTGGTGCAGTGATTAGGATGTTGGACAAGACCCAAGTTGTAGTCTATTTGCAGCCAAGGCAGTTCACTGAGTGACTTTGAGCCTGTGGATTTCTCCAAGTCCAATAGACCTAGAACAGTTTTGCTGGTGTGGGGATAACTTGAAGCAGGGAGCATTATTTATTCAGCCTTGAGTTCCTGTAGAAAATGAGGGATATAAATTTAATAAATAATTATCCACATATCAAAAGTTCCATACAGCAAGAATCCCATGGGTAAGAAAAGAGGGTTTTGGCTGTGTTAAACATTTGGCTGTGTTATACATGCTATACACAGGGTCATAGGTGCAATGTTAGGGCTTCTTGGTATATAGCCTGTTTCTGAGTTCTTTGTTTGAAAATAATTCCTCGATATAGTCATTGGCCAAAATAAAAAGCCACTCTGCAATTTAAGAACTTGTACTTAAATTTCCATTTCTGCCCTTTTTAATTTCTTTCTGGTTTCTTGTTTCTTTTGTGTTATGGTGCAGTCTTTTTGCATCTGGCATTTTGAAGGTTGTATACATAATTCCCATGTCTATAAAAACATTATCTGCGAAATAAAGCCTCAATTGATTGGCAAATGGGAGACAATAGAAATGCCAAACTATGAATTGAAAATTGCCAGCTTTTAGTCTGCTTCTGAAAGCCTAATCTCTGTGTTGTTTACATTTCAGTCAAAAGTATAAAAACAATTATTGGCTGAAAAGTTTGAAATACCATTTAAACTATGCACTGAGAAGAAATAAATGTCTTTTAAAAATCCAACATTTTGTGCCCAATAACTTAATTTATCCATTACATAGCATCACACTGACTGGTTGCCAGTTTCCAATATGGTATATGGTTAGAATTATTTTGGATACAGTAGATAGGCAATTTTTCTCTGTTCATGTGTTTTACTTCCAACCACATGTATGTTATAAAGTGCCAACACTCTATTTAATCCTACATATCCTGAAAGGCATCATTCTCCTATGAGCTGTTCAGAGCATCCAGTAGTGGGAGGTGCTTCAGTCTCCGCATTCACAGCCTGAGCTTGATTTGTGGAACGCTCCTCCTCCACCATGTGACTCCTCCTCAGTGTTCTCCAGTTTTTGCTCAGCCTCGTGTGAGACAGGCAGTGCTTTCGATGCTCCATTGAACGAAACAGGAATCTTAGCTCGTGTCACAGCAGGCTTGATTGCAATTCGGTTTGTTTGTCTTTAGCTTCTTTCCGACTAGACTAAGTCCTATTTAAGGGAAGCGCCATTGCGCCCCTCCCCCCAAAAAGAGGTGGGAGGTTTTTGGGCTGCTCTTCACCACCCTCCCCACAGCTAAATTTCTTTAACCTCTGCCAGTTTGGTTGTTGCTGTGCCTTTAACTCCGTTTTTGCTAGCGGCTTGAATTTTGTTGAAAAAAAAGAAGAAGAAGAGGCTAAACCGAGTCGTATCGCCTTTACCCCCCCACCAAACGCTGTTCCTTCAGTGGGGAAGTTAATTAGAGTTAATTCCCCTTCTTCTCCGCCATTCTGTTAATTTGTGAGCTCCGGCTTCGCTTGCAAGGCAGGAAGCTGCCACTGAGAAGCGTGCGAAAAAACTTTTACTGCTGGAGGCCATTTTGAGTGCCACCTAGTGGCTGAGCACCTTGTCTGCTATCCCTGGCTGTGTGAGGTATTTTCTGCTCGAAGCAGCAGGATCCCTTCAGGATTCTGTGAGCAATATTACCCTGATTTTGGCTACCTGCACTCGAGGATAATTACTTGGTTGTAAAAAAATTGTTGGCTTAACCCTCACAGCCTTATTCTCAGTGGCACAGCAGCAAGCACCTAGGTCAATGTCCGCCTGTGCATGGAGGCTGTTGAAGGCCCTTGCAATCATCAAACCAGGCCTTAGGCATTTGTTATTTGGCTAATTGGATTTACATTAATCTTGGTTGTTCTCTTATTAATATATATGTATATATATATATATATATATATATATATATGTTTTTTTAAGCTTTCGCGGGTACTTACATGTGTGCTGTTTAGCTTCCTTCGGGTATTATCCCACATCATTGTAGTGCTGTTAAAGTTGTAGCAACGTTTCAGCAGAATCTCATCTGCCATCATCAGGCTTCTGTGTGGATGTGGGTCTCACAGCTCCTGGTTTCAAATTCGAGGCTGGTCCATTCTGATTGGCTAGGAGCCTGGGTCTGTGTTCACTGTGGTTTCACTATTCACTCAAGTCCCAATAAAAGAAACTCTTGAAATCATCAAAAATAAATACCAACCAGCTAAAGACCTCATGGAACTAACAGAACACTGCCTAACCAACACATATTTCATATACAAAGGACAAAGATACAAGCAAATTGAAGGAGCCCCTATGGGATCACCACTGTCACCTGTCATTGCAAACCTGTTCATGGAAGAATTTGAATCCAGAGCCCTGGCTAATGCCACCCACAAACCCAAACTATGGCTAAGATACATCCATGACACATTTGTGATTTGGCCCCATAGAAAAGAAAACCTACACAATTTCCTAACACACCTAAACAGCACACACCCCAAAATCAAGTTCACCATGGAAATGGAAATAAACAAACAACTACCATTCCTAGATGTTCTAATCTACAAAAGAACAGATGGCACACTGGGACACACCGTATACCAGAAGAAAACACACACCAACCGCTACCTCAACTCCCAATCCCACCACCACCCAGCACAGATAAATTCCGTAGCTAAAACACTAATTACCAGAACCAAACGCCTGGCAGACAAGACACATATAAAGACTGAACTATGCACCCTGACTAAAGTATTGACAGCCAACGGCTTCCAAAAAAACAAAATCACCAGCTTGATCCACAAAAACACACCAAGACATAACAGAGACCTAGAAGATCAACAGACCTATGGAACAGCTGTCCTGCCCTACATAAGAGGTACTACAGACAAAATCAGTAAGATACTTCACAGGCATCACATCAAGACTGCCTTCAAAACATGAAAGAAGAACTGGCACAGAAAATTAGAAATTCTAAACAGAACTATTTTGAAGATGCAAATAAACCAGGTAGATGGCTAGCATATAAACTGAGAAAGGAGAAGGAATCAAGAAAAATATTGAAACTAATAGATGATCAAGGTCAAGTTTGTTGTGGTAATAAGGAGAAAAAGGAAATTATTCGAGATTATTATGGACAACTATATAAACAAGAGAACATTGATGAGGAAAAAATTAAACAGTATTTACAGAATGTTAACTTACCGAAGATACCTAAAGAGACTGAGGAAATGTTAGAAAGCAATATAACAATGATGGAATTAAATGAAGCATTTAAAAGACAAAATAATGGGAAAGCACCAGGTCCAGATGGGCTTCCGGCAGAATTCTACAAAAAATTTCAAGAATCATTGAATGCTCCATTGTTAGAAATTATGAATGAAGTTATGTTAAAGAAGATGACACCCAAAACATGGTCAGAGGCTTATATCACACTTATTTT
>BLBF01000017.1:16656250-16694175 GCA_015471245.1 Laticauda colubrina | reverse complement strand
AGCTCCTCCAGAAGCAGAAGCAGCAGAAGCTCCAGCCCCAGAAGAGCAAGCCCGTGCTACAGAAGCCCCAGCAGAAGCAGAGTGAGGGCCAGGGGGTGGGATGGTGGCCCTGTCCCTCTTGCCAGGGCTGGCAGCAGATGGCTGAGGCTTTCTGTTCTTCCCCATGGTTGTGGGGTTGCTGGCTGGCAGGGAGGCTGGCAGGAACCAAGGCTGGCAGGTAGGCATGCACCAAGGCTGGCAGGCAGACTGACTTGCAGGGAGGCTGGAAGGCAGGCTGGCAGCAAGGCTGGCAGGCAGGCAGACAGCAAGGCTGGCAGGGAGGCTGGCAGCAAGGCTGGCAGGCAGGCAGCCAGACAGCAAGTCTGGCAGGGAGGCTGGCAGCAAGGCTTGCAGCAAGGCTTGCAGGCAGGGCAGGCAAGGCAGTCAATCTGTCCGGCAGCAGGTATTTCCTCTGAATGGTGACCTGCTTCCGAGCTGCTTCCCTTTATATCCACGGGGCTTACGCAATGCATCCTCGCTGCATGCGCAATTAATGCTCAGCATCCGCTAGGCATCCGCTAGGCATCTGCTAGGCATCCATTAGGCTTCCGCTGTGCATCTGCTTCGTCCGCTCGGCTTCCGCTGTGCATCCGCTGTGCATCCGCTTCATCTGCTCGGCATCCGCTCTGCATCTGCTTTATCCGTTCCATGTCTGCTTTGCTGCGGTCCCCCAGAAGCCTTGCAGATGTGCCATCTGCTTTCATCTGCTTCCATCCGCTGGGCTTCCCTTCCGCATCCGCTTTCCATCCGCTCTGCGTCCTCCCCCCGTCCGTTCCTTTCCGTGTTATCCATTCTGGTTATGCAAATTTTCGCCCCTTTTGAGAGTGGATAACAATGGATGGAACATTTTTCTCGTCCGCTGTGTCCTTTTTACAAACGTTTTGCATCCATTGGGCAGTGTGACAGGGCCTTTAACTGTCTTTTAGGTAAAAATCCACATTGATCCTCATGAATTAATTCTTGCAAAATTATTTTCAGTTAGAGTCATTGTGAACAACTAGTTATCATTCAATAATAGTATCAACCTATAGTTTCCTGTTAAATCAAATCTTGGTCCTCCTTTGATATTAATGCTTTATTAGCCTCTTTCCAACTCCCTGCTATCTTTCCTCCCTGTAGAATAGATTTCATTGTGTTTTGTAAAGATTGTAAAAGTACACGCTCAAACATTTATAATAAATACCTGGTAATCCACCTGGTCAAGGCAGCTTTCCTAATTTAATCTTTTTATGGCAGCAGAAATATCCATTATTGTTATAGATCAAGCCATAATTTATCTCTGTTCATCTGTAAGTAAATGTTAGGCTTTTTTTCAATATTTTCATCTATTTTGTCTAAATAGAAGTCATTTCCTAATATGGATGAAATACTTTCTGTATGGCTGCATTGTCCATTAGTATAGTATCTCCCTCTTTTAATTTCAATATCATCTTGTTTTCTTATTCTTTTTGTAATTTATAAACTGGGAATTCCCTGGTTTATTTGCAAACTCATTTTTTTCTTTACATAATTCATTTTTATTTTTATTTCACTTACTGTCAGCATAAATACTTGTTGTTATAACAGCTTAATTTGTTGAGAAATATTTATTTTCTCTGAAAATTTAATTCTACTTTTCTCTTTAGTTCATGTAATTTTCTCTTGACTCTTCTTAGTTCACTATTATGCTGTCTAAAATAACTGCTAATAAAAGTTTGACTTACATCCCAAATCATTCTTAAATTCAGTGCCTTTACCTGTTATTTTAAAAAAAAAATTGAATTTCTGTTTAGAATCCTCCATTGTTGCATCTTTCTGCAGCAATATTCCATTTAGTCTTCATCTAAAAGAATTAGATTTCTTTTGGTAAAGCAAACTCTCAGGTTTGTAAGGTCTTTATCTCCACTTCAGAAACCTTAGCAGTCACATTCTTTAACATCTAAATCATGCCTGTTCTTAAAAAGGATCTATAGTATGTTTTTCAGAAAAGGGTGTACATTCTCTTTAACTCTCAATTTTTATGTCTCTACATATCAACCAGTCCTAAATTGTCCACCAAATCAAAGAAAACCTGTGGTAATTTGCCCTGAGTGCTTTTAATATTTTTTTCTCAGAAGTTCTCTCCAGCTGAGGAAAGACCTCTCCATCCCACTTCCTCATCAAGCATCAATTTCCATAAGATAAACCAGAAAAAGTTGTACAACTCTTATCTATGCCAATATTATATTTGTTCCTTAAATGAAAATGTACTTCCTATTAACAAAGTCAGAATATATGCTGACACTTAGAATGTAGCTTCTATGCTGAAAATCATTTGCAAAGTGGACAGCCTACTCAGGTACTCCAGGAACATAATGGTATCTTAACCTGGTCCTGACTAAATCAAGGAGTCACAGAGGGGCTATACAGGGCTCTCCAATCACTGAAATTTTTCTGTTCCCAGAGGCACAGCAAGAAATAAATAACATTGCAAACATAAGGTTATTTAATAGTCAGAAAAGCAAGAACTACAAAACATATCAAACATACAAAGCTGCCTGTTGGCATTCTCCAATCTCTGACACACATATTTATAGTTCCTTTAAACTGTTCAAAGAAAAATTTCAAGCTGGTTTTGTTCTGTATAACTTGGAAGGTTCCAAGTAGTTAATTCTGATTGGCCAAAAAGGCCAGTAGTGGATTGGTTCATGAGGAACTAATCCAAGAAGCCGCTCAAAGGCGGCAAGATTAAATGAGTGTCATTGGCTATAAGCCACCAGGCAAGCCTCTATATAAAGGGCTGCCGCGGCTTGAGCCAATTTTCCGTGACTATTGCTGTTAACTGAATAAAGAGTTGTTAGTTGGAACCTGGTCTCACGCACTTCTTTTCCGGATGGAACACTGGCGACGAAGGTGGGATCGTCTTGAAGCAGAGACCGAGCACGCAGTGAGAGAAAAAATCACGTGAGACAAAATGGCTGGTAATAACGCGCTGCCCGCACCATTCAACCCCAATGAAGAGGATTGGGAGTCTTATATTGATCGTTTCCTGATGTTTCTGGAGAACAACGAAATGGAAGAAATTTCCGATCAGCGAAAGAGGGCTGTCTTCCTAACACATTGTGGGCCAACCGTATTTAAGATGGCAAAGGCATTGGCGAAGCCCAGAGACGTGAAACAGATGACCTGGTCTGAGCTTAACCAAATGCTAAAAGCTCACTACGCGCTGGTTGTCTCAAACCTCATCAAGAGACATGAATTTTATAAGAGAGACAGAGGGAAGATGAAACCATTGATGATTTTGTGGCAGCTCTGCGCCATATTGGAGGAGCCTGTGAATTCCAAAATATGGATGAGGCAATGCAAGATCATGTTGTGTTAGATCTTAGGGACTCTACCCTTCAAAGCAAACCCTTAAACAGATCTAATATAACGGTGGCAGAGGCGATCGCGGAAGCAACCACCGTGGAAGCCACAAAGAAATCAGCGGCCACAATGAAGATGATGAACGCCAGTGCTGACACGACATCCCTTCCAAAAGAGAAAAGCTCAGGCGGAGGGAGAAAGCAAGATGCCACAAACACACACCACGAAGACTTGGACGAGTCATCAGACACTGATGAAGATGACAATGAGGTCCAACGCCTTTACACAAACCAAAAAAGGCGTGAAAGGAAGAAAAATTGGTGGGAATGCGCTGGTTGTGGAGGAAACCACCCCCGAGCCGAGTGCAGGTTCCTTGATGCTATCTGTCGGGCTTGCAAAAAGAGGGGACATATCAAAAGAGTCTGCCAAAATTGAAGAGACAGCAGCTCTAGCAGACACAGTAATTCCCTACCAAGAACTGACTCGAGGCAAGCCGACAGAAAATGGGAGCGCAGCAAAAGAACCAGCAACCGAGAAAACACACATCAGACTGTCACTATAGGAAGTGCACAGACGGAAAGCGGGAAAAAAGTCAGAATTGTAGTGTCCATTGAAGGAAGCCCTTGTGAGATGGAGGTCGACTCAGGTTCTTTTCTATCGATGGTGTCGTGGAAAACAATTAGACATCTGATTCCAAACATCAGACAAAATGAACTCAAAAAACAAAAATTAATTCTCAAAGACTACCAAGGAAATAAGATTCCCGTGGTAGGTCTGGGACACTTCAAAGTAACTTACAAACAACACGCTGAAGTCCTGCCATTGACTATAGTCGACCGAGACCGTCCCAGCCTTCTGGCATTGAATGGTTCGTGCCATTGGGCATCGGGATGACCGGAGTGAGCCGAATAGTCATGAGCGATTGGGAAGAGAACCTGCTACATGAATTCCAGGACGTCTTCAATGGAACTCTAGGCAGGTACCGGGGAACCCCAATATCCTTTAGCCTAGATCCCCAAATAGCACCGAGAAGATGGGTCCCCTTTGCAATAAAACCCAAAATAGATGAGCAATTAAATAAATTGATTGCACAAAGGGTCATAGAACCAATTGACCACGCCAGGTGGGAGACTCCAATAGTAACACCTGTAAAACTAGATGGGTCTGTGCGCATCTGTGGAGATTACAAGGCTACCCTGAACCATGCACAACAGCAAAGCGCATACCCGGTACCAGTCATGCAATACTTACTGCACTCACTTGGGGGAGGAAAATTGGTTCATTAGGAACCAATCCAAGAAGCCGCTCAAAGGTGGCAAGATTAAATGAGTGTCATTGGCTATAAGCCGGCAGGCAAGCCTCTATATAAAGGGCTGGCGCGGCTTGAGCCAATGTTCCGTTACTGTTGCTGTTAACCGAATAGAGTTGTTAGTTGGAACCCGGTCTCACGCACTTCTTTTCCGACGGAACAGGTTTTAAGCCATCTACTTCTAAGCAGATTCTCTACCTGTTTTCTCAGAATTCAGTTCCTTTAAGAGAATTAATACTCAATACTCACTTATAAATACTCAACTCTTGATTCTCCTTTACCAAAGGTATAGGAGACAAAAGCTGACTTCCCTTTCTGTAAAAATTCTTTTTAGCAGATCTAATATTTCAGCAGATCCAATATTTAAATTCATGGGATATAACTATAATATGAAGAAACCATCTTTAGATTCATTCATTTCCCTCCTCTATTATTTTAATAAGTAATTCAAGTCAGTGAACATGTCTAATATACCTTCCTCCTCCTAATTTCCCCCACAACAAAAACCCTGTGAGATAGGGAGGGTTGAAAGTGTGTGTGAAAAATTAGTCTTAAACAGTTGAGTACAGCAAGTACCATTTCCTGTGCTGTCTTCTCATACACTCTCTTTAATCATACTGGATTTTTGGCTTTTAAAATATCCTAAATATCTGTTTACAGATACCAATAGCCCACCATGCTAACTATTCCAATATTGTACAAAAAAAAAAATAGTGTCATTCAAGTCCACAGTTGCCCCTTATTTTTGAACCCAGGATAGGGGAGAAATTTTAATTTAACAAGGCCTTTTCTGACTGACTGAAAGAAGACCAGCTCCAAAGCAGAGGTGTCTTTATAATACCTAAAACCCTCATTCAACTGGATTGGGTGGCATTGTCTGCAATCCACAGACAATAAAGTGAAATGTGGTTTGGTTCCATTTAGAGTGATGTGTAAACCCAATCAACCATGGATTACAGCATTTAAACCACAGCATAACAACATGTTTTTCAATGGCACTCCCCCAAATTTTATTAAAGTGGAGCTGCCAGGAGCTGAACCTGGATGCTTTTGCCTGCCCAGTGCTTTTATCAATGAACTATAGGCCTATCCTTTACCATTGAAGAAACTCCTATTAATCACTTTCTATTTTCTCACAGAACTATTAATACCTAAAGCTTATCTTTCAGTACCATGCAATTATCTTGACCTTGAAGGAAATAAGCCACTGAACTAATCTGAACTGATGACCCAACTCATAATGATTGTTCAGGAAGAAATGGTTAGTACATCCCAGATACTTGCATTACATCAATACCATCAAGTATGACTGTTGCCCAAACTGAATAGTAATTGTGGATTTTGTATTTCCATAAGTACAAATAGGTTGAGATAGCTGATCTATTATTTCTAGAAATACGTAGTTCTTAAATGAGTGTTATTGGTTGCACTGCTCATTGTGTTTCAATATCTACAGCTGAAATATCCTAGGTTTTTGTTCCCTTAATTATCTTTGAAAAAAAAACAGAAAAAAGGATGTTTAGAGAATAAGTTTTGTTCTTTTTAGTATTAAGAGGGAGAATTGTCAGAAATCTGCCATCTGCTTTTAGCAGATGGATTTCTACTTGACTACTTTAGATAAAGCAAAAAAAGCTTTAATCAATACAATGAAGAAAAATGGCAAAGAATTATATTTTTATTTTTGTAAAAATCAGAGACTTTCTAAGTATTGTCAAACAAACAAAAATATATCGATATTAGTGTGCAAAGAATTGGAATTGTTATAATTATATTTGCTTTTCTTTAAATGCATGCTGGCACTGCCTCATAATAGGACTATTTTTGTTCTTCAAATTGTTTAGCAATCTCATCCCCAAACATTCACCCATTTACTTAATTATGGACAAAACATCTATCTTGCCTAAATACAATAAACTAACAAGAGAACTCCAGTTTGTTTGATTTTGACTTAGCATGTTTGGTGAATCCAGCAGCTTCAATTTCCAAACCATGTTAATGCTCTGTAAATCCTTTTATTTGTCCATTATTCAGTATGCCGCAATTAAACAAAACATGGCTGTGATATGTGAACCAAGGCATCATATTAAAGAGAAGATTACATGCTCTGAACTTGACACATTTTCAAATGAGAGCATATTTTGGCTGACAACAACATCCAAATTTTGGCCTAAAATCAGAGCTATTTTGCTTCTACTACCCCTGAGAAAAATGGGGGTGGGGATGGGGGAACCTAATCCTTGTTTTAGAAAGCTGTCCAAAACATGACACAGATAGTCCTCAATGTACAACCACAACTAAACCCAACATTAGCTCAGTTGTTAAGTGAGTTTTGTCCTATTTTATGACCATTCTTGACACAGTAATTAAGTGAATCGCAGCAATTGTTCAGATAGTAACATGGTTGCAAAGTGGATCTGCCTTCCCACTGACTTTACTTGTCAGAAGGGCACAAAAGGGAATCATGTGACCCCACGACATTGCAACCATCATAAATATAAGGCAGTTGCCAAGCCTCCAGATTTTGATCACATGACCATAGGAATGCTGCAACAGTAGATAAGTGTGAATAATTCTCTTTTTTTTCAGTCACTAAACAAATGTTGTAAATCGAGTACTACCTTAATCAGATATTTACCTCATTTCATTTTTACTTTTCCACAGCTTTCACTGCTATCTTAGTTCTTAGTGTGTTGTGTTAGCATCAGGGGAGGGCTTCAAAAATTTTAGCAAGGGGTTCTTTGCCCTAATAACTGGCAGGATGGGTGTGGCTGGGTAGACATGTGACTGGGTGGGTGCGGCCAACGCAACATCGCTTCTTTGCCCTAATTACATAAGACTAATTACATGAGACTCACAGACGAACACAATACAGAATCCTGATGATGGCAGATGAAATTCTGCCAAAACATTGCAACAACTTTAAAAGCACAACTATAATGATGTGGGAAAATACCCAAACAAAGCTGAATACCATACATATAGATACCCGTGACAGCTTAAGAAATATGTAAATATATATATATATGTTTTTTTAAGCTTTCGAGGGTACTTACATGTGTGCTGTAAGCTGAACAGCATATATATATATATATATATATATATACATACATACATACATACATACATACATACATACATACATATATATATATATATATATATATATATATATGTTTTCTGAGGTTTTCGCAGGTATTTGTATGTGGATCTTTGGTTATTCGGGTTTTCTCCCACGTAAAATTGGAAGTATCTAGGCAACGTTTCGATGAAGTCTCATTCATCATCTTCAGGCTTGTTTCTTCGGCTCTGTGCTTCTCAGAGTAATGTGAGCTTGCAGCTGCTTCTTCCTTTTAACTGCTAGTGGGGGTGTTACTTAATTGGGTGGAGGCTTGGCTGTGTTCTGATTGGCTGGGGGGGTGTTCTCATTGGTTGGGGGTTTGGCTGTGTTCTGATTGGTAGGGGGGTTGGCTGTGTTCTGATTGGCTGGGGGTGTGTTCTGTTCAGGTGGGGGCTTGGTTGTGCTCAGGTTAGTCTGAGTTGCTGGGGGATTTGAGCTGGTGAGCTGTGATCCTGTTGTTTGGCTTCGCGTTCAACTACCATTCCTAGATGTACTTATCTACAAAAGAACAGATGGCACACTGGGACACACCGTATACCAGAAGAAAACACACACCAACCACTACCTCAACACCCAATCCCACCACCACCCAGCACAGATAAATTCCATGGCTAAAACACTAATTACCAGAACCAAACGCCTGGCAGACAAGACACATATAAAGACTGAACCTTGCACCCTGACTAAAGTATTGACAGCCAACGGCTTCCACAAAAAAAAAATCACCAGCTTGATCCACAAAAACACACCAAGATATAACAGAGACCTAGAAGATCAACAGACCTATGGAACAGCTGTCCTGCCCTATATAAGAGGTACTACAGACAAAATCAGTAAGATACTACACAGGCATCACATCAAGACTGCCTTCAAAACAGACAAAAAAATAGCAGCCATCCTTAAAAACCCCAAAGACAAAATTGACCTGGAAAACCAAGGCATATACGAAGTTCCCTGTGCATCATGCCCGGCCACATACATTGGACAGACCAATAGAAGAATAAGTACCCACCTGGATGAACACAAAAATGCAGTAAAAAAGCTGGAACACACCTCCTCACTAGTCCAACACATGAAAGCCACAGGTCACAACATCAACTTCAATGGCACCAAAACCCTAGCCACTATAGAAAACCTGAGCCACAGAATCATCAGAGAAGCCATAGAGATTGAAAAAAGACCTGAAAGCATGAATAGAAGAGATGATTCCACCAGACTGTCAATCATTTGAAAGCCTGCACTCTCAAATAGAAAGATCTCCACACCACAAACCAGGCAAACACCTGGGCACAAACAGACTCCCTCTGATACCTCCAGCTCAAACACCCCCCCACCAGGCACCCAGATGAAACCTGGCTTCCTAATAGATAACAGCTGTCCTTTCACATGAAGCCAAGCTGCACTGAAAGCCTCCAGTGCAGGAGCAGAGTGTGGCCAGCCAATCAAAGCCACAAAACAGACAGAAGAAACCAGAAACACCAATCAATCAAACTCCAAGTCCAATAAACACAGACCAAGACTCCCAACCAATCAGGATGAAGATAAAAACCATCCTGGCACAGCATAGGCTAGCCTCAAATTTAAAACCAAAGACTGTGAGACTCTGACCCACATACAAACTCCATACAGAAGCCTGATGATGGCAGATGAGATTCTGCTGAAACGTTGCTACAACTTTAAAAGCACTACAATGACGTGAGATAATACCCGAAGGAAGCTGAACAGCACAATATAATTTTGTGCATTTAATTTAATACTTAAATAAAAGACTGGGTGAAACCCAGGCTAAATAAATAGCAGTGACTATGAGAGGTATCTTGGAGTCTCAGTAGAGTTTTTGATGAGTTATGTGATTCTTATTATTTGAGAATTAATCCCCTCAGATGCTAGTGGCTATGTTATCTAATTTTCTCAATGGCTCTCCATAGCAAATGCTGAGTGGATTGATCTAGCTTGCAACGCTTTTACGAGGTGTGAAACGCTCTTGGCTGAATGTCCAGAAGTTCAATTAAGCCTATTAAAAGCTTTCCCTTGCTCCTTGTCTTTCTGGTGTTATTGGGAGCTCTCCAAGCCCCGCAGAGTCTTAGCTAGGAGCTCTCCTGAGCCCTTGTGAGCCCCCAGCAGCCCACCCCTGGTTAGCATATGATTTTATGATTCTTAGGACTCATATTACAAGTAAGGAATTATAGGCGAGGGAGGGCATGGAACTGTGTCTAAGTGAGGTGTTGCCTCTTTAATGCAGGAGAATAAACAGCCCACTGAATATTCTCACCCTATAAACCAGCTTGTCTGTATTAGTTATGCCACCCCAGCTGTTAGTAGATACATGTCATCCTCAACTTACATCAATTTGTTTAGGGACCATTCAAAGTTACAACGGCACTGAAAATGTGACTCATAACCATTTTTCATAGTTACAACCTTTGCAGCATTTTGATCATGTGATCAAAATTTGGATGCTTGGGAACAGGTTCATATTTATGACTGTTGCTGTGTCCTGAGATCATGTGATCATTTTTGTAATCTTCTGACAAGCAAAGGTTATGAGGAAGCCAGATTCACTTTACAAGCAGGTTACTAACTTATCAGCTGCAGTGATTCACTTAACAACTGTGGCAAGAAAGATTGTAAAATGGGGCAAAACTCACCCAACAAATGTCTCACTTAATAGAAATTTTTGGTCAATTGTGGTCGTAAGTCAAGGACTACCTGTAATGAAGTTAATGTTTCCGGAAATGTTTTCATACCTGTTTTCTGTATAACAAACACTGGTTAGAGACACAGAAACTGGCCAGAGTAACTATAAGAAGCACTAAAAGAATTATATAATATGAATTTACTTCTGTATTCAGTAGTCCTTGAAGATGCTGAATGTAATATCAAGAGTCTTCTCAAACAGCGAGATGGGTGGCACGTAAATTGAATTATATATTTGTAAAGCATTGGTAAGAGAGCCGATTTGTTGATTTACCATGCACAGCCAGTCTCAAGGATATTTCCAGGCTAAAGATAGAAGGGGATACATCCTTTTTATATTGGGACTGCCAGATCTTCTTATATGTCTATGACAAGTTATGACTTAATAGACCAATTGGCTTTGAAAACTATGTTATTTCTGTATCAGGTGGTTCATTTCGCTAGACTAATACTTCATAAATCCTTCTTGCATTGCTATTAAAAGCACAGTACACAAGCAAAAACATAAAAAAAGAGCACTAGGTAATGAAAACCTAAATAAACCCTCTTCCTGTTATTCAGTGTCAATCTATTCATAGTTAGATTCACAGGAAACAACAAACTAGCCAGTTGCATTTCATATTTGAAATGTATGTGTAAAATTCAAACTCAGAAAATTGGCTAAATATAATAAATCACAGTTTATTAAACTATGGATTACTGTGGTGTGCAAACATAGCTAGAAATCACTATTATACTTTTGGGTTTTTCATGGGTTTATTGTTTATTGTCAAATACTAGCACAGGAAAATATTTGTACATATATTCATTCAATATTCAAAACCTGGTAAATTAAATGTATTTTCAGATCGGTATTGTTCCACACAAGTAAATTGTCCTAAACGAACTTACAACTATCAGAAAATAAACCACTTAACAAGAAAATCAACAGCTAAAGGCTAGATCACATCGGCCGATGGATGCAAAACATATGTAATAAGGAAACAGCGGATGAGCAAATTTTCCATCCGTTGTTATCCGCTCTCAAAAGTGCCCCAAATTTGCATAAGCAGAGCGGACAACAACGGAAAGGAACGGGCGGGGAGAGGATGTAGCCAGGATGTAAAATGGATGCTCAACGGAAGCCGAGTGGATGGAAGCGGATGGAAGCAGATGGCACATCCGCAGGGCTTCTGGGAGAGAACACCGAAGCGGCCGCGCAGCGGAAGGAACGGATGCAGAGCGGATGCCAAGCGGATGCCTAGCGGATGACGCAGATGCATCACAGATGCATCATGGACGCCTAGCGGGTGCCTAGCGGATGCAAAGTGTTCACTGCGCATGCAGGGAGGATGCATTGCATCAGCCCCGCAGATATAAAAGGATGCAGCTCGCAAGCAGGTGACCATTCAGAGGAAAGACCTGCTGCCAGACACATCTCCAGCCAACAACCATGGGGAAGAACAGGAAGCCTGTGCCTACTCCTGCCAGCCCTGGCAAGAAGGACAGGACCACCATCCCACCCCCTGGCGCTGACTCTGCTTCTGCTGGGGCTTCTGCTGCTAGTGCTGACTCTGCTGGTGCTGGTGCTTCTGCTGGTGCTGACTCTGCTGGTGCTGGTGCTTCTGCTGGTACTTACTCTGCTGGTGCTGCTCCTGGTGCTGGTGCTTCTGCTGGTGCTGCTCCTGGTCCTGCTGGTGCTTAGTGCTGCTGGTGCTCCTGGTGCTCCTGGTCCTGCTGGTGCTGCTGGATTCTGCTGCCCTAGAACCTCAAAGCCCGACTGATGAGGGCCCAGAAGGGCCTGCCAGAGGGAGGAAGAGGCATTCGCAAGATAAGGGGGAGAGGATACAGTACTCCATTGCAGAGGAACATGAGGAGGAGGTGCTTGAATGGCTGAGGGAGAATGAGTACCTCTGGAGGAAGGGACACAGGCTCTATCAAGACACCAAGCAGAAGCAGGCGGCTTGGAGAGAGAAGGCAGAGAGCCTGGGCTACACTTCGGATGTCCTCCTCGGCTGGTGGAAGCACATGCACACCTGGTACAGGAAGCTGCACCTCAAGAAGTCTGGCCAAGCAACGGTCAAGTTCACCAACCGGGAGACCTACATGATGGCCAAGTGCAGCTTCTTGGAGGGTGAGATCCACCACCGAGGAGCAGCCCCTCTGTCTACCCTCACTCTCAGGCAGCCCACAGAGAGCCAGTCCTCTTCTGGCCAAGAGTCAGCTCCTGTGTCCAGGCAGGTATCTGTGGAGCGCCCCATGACGGAGACTCCCCCGACAGCTGCACTCTCCATGGCGGAGCACATGGAGGACCCCCTGATGCAGTTGGAGCAAGAAGAAGCCACTGCCACCAGAGACCAACCCATACCCACCCCCAGCTCCACCTCCACAGAAAGCAGGCAGAGAGCCAGACCAGAGGGACAGAGCCACATTGTCCTCTTGGAGATCAGGGACACAATCAAGAACAGCGTAGATCTCCTCTCTCAGCTGGTACAGTCCGACATACCATCCTCTAACAGAAGCCCTTCCTCACCTACGTCAACCAGACCCTCATGGAAATGCCCGAATCCCAGTACCAGGTGATCAAGGAGAGGATCACAGGTCTTCTGCACCATCCTCCAGGCCCAGCTGAACTTCTCTGACCCACTCCAGGTCTGCTCCTCCACCCCAGGTGATGTCACAGCCCTTCCAAGGCTTTCCACAGGCCCTCACCTACCAAGGCTACGGCTACCAGTTCCAGCAGCACAGGCAGCCCTTCCCAGTCCAGGCACAGATTCCTTGCTGCCACAGATGCCACTGATGCTACCGATACTATCAATGCCACAGGTGCCACCGATGCCACCAATGCCACAGATGCCACTGACGCCACCTATGCCGACGCCACAGATGTCACCGACACCACAGATGACGCCACAGATGCCACCCATGCCTCACCTCGCTCACCTGCAGACCAGACAGCCCCACTACACTCCTCCTTCCTCCACTCCACAGCCAAGCCTGGCCTCAGAACATCTGTCATTAGTCTTGGGACTGACACCCCATGTCATGGAGGAAGGGGCTCTCAACATCACGGGACTGAGCCAGCTTTCTGAGAGCTTCCTCCAGACACCATCCCCTGTTGTCCTCTCGGGGCCAGGCACCCCAATGGTGCCTCAGACCAGCACTCCAGCCACTGCCAACTCCACAGCACCTGGATCCTTCACCCCTGAGACCATGGGCATGCCTCAGAGTGACTGAGAAGAGTGCCAGAGACTGGGTTGCTACCTGTTGACTTTATCTTTGCTTGGGACACTTTACTTGGGTCATTTTGCTTTTACAGTTTGTTATTAATAAAGGTTATCTTTGCTTCACACACTTGGTTCAGTTCTTTTAGTAAATAAAGTCTTGGTGGAAACTTTTAGAAATGGTTTAAGCCTTTGCAAGCTTGTGGGATGGGTACGGATAGCAGTGGGATGGGCAGGGATACCTGTGGCATGGGTAATAGCTGTGGGATGGGTAAGGATAGCAGTGGGATGGGCAGGGATACCTGTGGGATGCGTAATAGCTGTGGGATAGGTTAGGATAGCAGTGGGATAGATAAGCCTCCAGTGCAAGCATAGTGGGACTGTATGGTCCACCCTCCCAGGTGCCACACCTATGGCCCTTTATTATCAATGACAATTTAATCATTCATCAACACATTTCAACATAAACACAACTCTTTATTAAATACTCTGTTCATTGTAGGGCCACTCAACATACATGGCACAATCTCATCAGTGTGATGAGACAGGCTGAAGGAAGCATCCATTAAGCATCTACCATCCTGTCTTGCCACTCCACTGCTCAAGCTCTGTTGGGGCCTTGCACATCCACAGTGTCTATCAGGTTTAGTCCTTGCCTCCATTCACCAGGCTCCATGTCCCCATTGCCTTGTTGGCGGTCCATGAGCCTGTTCTGCAACACTGGGTAGCGGGTGCGCATGAGATTGTGCAGGATGCAGCAAGCTTCCATGATGTTCCTCACGGTCTCTGGGTGATGCTGCATGGTGGTGAGAAGTACCTGGAACCTGTTGGCCAGGATGCCAAAGGCGTTCTCCACCACCCGCCTTGCCCTGGACAGCCTGTAGTTGAAGATCCTCTCTTCACGGGTGAGGCATCTTCAAGTGTAGGGCTTCATGAGGTAGGTTCTGAGGGAGAAGGCTTCATCCCCCACGATGAAGTAGAGCATATCTTGTGTGTCGTTGGGCAGGGGGTCTGGATCTGGGAAGCCCATGATGAGGTTGTGTTCCAGTCCCTCCTTGAGGTGACTGGCATTGTATACCTGGGCATCTGAAGTTGACCCATTGCCTGAAGCATCGATGTACATGAACATGTAGTCAGCATTGACCATGGCGAAGAGGATGATGCTGAAGAAGCCCTTGTAGTTGTGATAAGTGGACCCTGAGTTGGCTGGAGCTTTGCAGGCCACGTGCTTGCCATCTATGGGCTCCAACGGTGTGGGGGAAGTTCCACCTCTGATACCACTGCTCTGCAACTTTCTTCCAGCCTTCTTCAATGGAGGGGCACTGGAGGAGCTCCTCCAGGTATTCTTCGATGATGGCCTGCACCACTTCTCTGACCACAATGCTGATGGTGTTGTGTGGCACCCTCCAGCCGTACTGCATGCTCCTGTACGTGGTCCCTGAGGCCAGGTGGTGCAGAGTCAGTGCCACCTTCAGCCCAGGGTCCAGGCTGGGACGGAAGTTGGTGTTTGCCTTGGTCAACCTGGGTTTCAGACGCTCCACAACTTTGTCAAACATGGCTGGAGGCATCCTCATTAAGTTTTGTAATGCCCGAGTGTCTTCGTTCCTGAGCTCCACCATCAGCTTGTCATACAGTCCGTACTCAGCTCTTCTCGCGATCCATCTTCGGACCCACACACTTCTTGGATGCCTCCTTTTCCTTCCGTAGAACAGGTGAAAGAGCCTGTAGAGGCCTTTACACTGTTGTAGAATGATGGCGGCTACCAAAAGGAGTGTGCGATGATCCATGGTGGAGATGACTGGATGCTGTGGAAGAGCAAGAGCAAGAGCAAGAGCAAGGCTGAAGAGGTCTGCACACCAGGGCTGCTGGACTGAAAGTGAGATCCAGGTTGATTTCCTCCCCCTTTTTATAAGAAATATAGGTTTTCCACTAGGTGTCCTTCTGCATCCTCTAGACATCCTCCAGACATCCTAAATATCCAAGATACGTCCCCTATACGAACATTTTTTCCGTTTTAATGCTTTATATCCGAGCTGCATCCGCTTTCATCCTTTCTACGTCCATGCTACTAACGCTGTGTGTCCGTTCCACATCCGTTTCGCTTCCTCCCTGTGTCCGTTATCTGCTGGAGCGGATGTGAGTTGCGCGGATGCACAGCAGATGCCTAGCGGATATAGCAGACGCGTAACGGATCACGACGGACATATAACGGATGTTCCCCGTATGTGTAGCAGATGTAGAATGGACGCGTTGGATACTTCATCCGCTCAAAAAGTTTTGTGCAGCTCAAAACTTTTTGAGCAGATGAAATCTCAGTAGACGGATGCTGGACGGATAGAGAGTATGAAAAATGTATGCAGTGAGTACACAACAGATGCATCGCATTAACCAACGGATAGCAAGCGTTTTTCTCCGTTTTACATCCTTTTTCCAGCCATTGGTGCAGTGTGACATGGGCTTTAATTTGTCATGATTCAGATTAACCTGAAAACACACCAGAGTTTTCACATATAGCATGAGGTAAACTATGGACAAAACTGAGTTTGTTTAATCTTACTGGTAGGGGGAACATACTTGCTGCAGTAGTGTTCATGATTAATCAGCATTTGTTAACAAACTGGTTAGGATTTCATTGTTGCCACTTAATTTATTTAGGCTGTCATGTCCTAATGAGATCAGTTATTCGGAACAAACAAATTCAGATAAAGACAAAAAAAATTGGTCAAGAGAGCAGCTTGAAAAAAATATACCCTTTTCTGAAATGTGTTTGAATATTAATAGCTCTGGTTGGCAGTTAGGCTATTGGTTTGAGCTCCAAGCTTGGCAATTTGGTTGCAAATGTTTCATCACCATCTGAGAAGACATCATCAAGTGTATTTTGAGTTGTGCTTGTCTGTCAGAGCAATGGTCTTTAAATACCTTTTTATGTAACGCAAATTAGTCTGAATGTTGTTTGTTCGGATATTTCTGAGTCATGGTCTGATTTCGGACTATTTGCTGGGCTGGCTGTTGTTGCTGGGTTGCAGTTAAGTACTGTCTGCGTGATACAGATTAGGATTAGAATTATGTGGGTGCTTCTGAGTCATGGCCTGGTTTTTGCTTGTTTGATAGTTGTTACTGAGACTGGTCCAACCAATAGTCCGAAATCAGACCATGACTTAGAAATATCCAAACAAATAACATTCAGACTAATTTGCGTCACATAAAAAGGTATTTAAAGACCATTGCTCTGACAGACAAGCACAACTCAAAACGCACTGATGATGTCTCCTTGAATGGTGACAAAATGTTTGCAATCAACTGTCTAAATACCCTTTTCTCTCAATTGTCCCCTAAACCTAATACAAAACACTGACAGTGATGGAACATTGAAGTAGCAATTTCTTTTTTTTAATAAAATCATGCATTTTTTAAATAAATGCATCTCTCAAACTTGCAAACTAGCTTAAAGTATGTATAATAATTCATATTAACAGGAAAGAAGAAAACTAGTTTGGTGTAGAAGTTAAGGTACCAGGCTGTAAATTGGCTAAGAGTTTTAGTCTGGCCTTAAGCACTAAGCCAGCATGGTGTCTTTGGGCCAGTCACTCTTCCCCAGCCTTGGGAAGGAGGTAATGACAAACCACTTTTGAAAAACCTCCCCAAGAAAATTACAGGGACCAGTCCAGGCAGTCACTGGGAGTCAACAACACTGATTCAAAGTTACATACATGCAACACATAACAGCTGAACGTAGCTTGCAGACCTACCTCTGACACAAAGTCCTTCTACACGTACTCAGTGAAAACACTAAAAGGTTTTTATGTCATTAATGTGACATAATTCACGAATTTCACATCCCTGCAGGTAGGTAATAACATTTAGATTCCATTACTGCAGCTGCAACAAAAAAGGCAATTTATTTTAAAGATAATTTATTTTACTGGCAGGCACTCCTCTGTCACAGAGAAATCCATCAGGTTCTAAAGTATCTTTGTCTGGATCATGCCTCATGTTATTAAAGGAAATCTTCATCTGCCTGCTTGCCTAAAATGCCTAAATGTGAGGTGTGAGGGAAGAGAAGGATGTTGAGACATTTTAAATCTTCAGAATATGAGAAAAATTCCCTCATGAGTAAAAATTCTAACTCGGTTAACTTGACATTCTAGTTTTGCTGCTAGAAATAAAAACAGGCTAATACCGCACGGAGAACAAATAAAATTGAAGAAATCCAATGGCGACTGTTTTTTAGTTCATCTATTAGGCAACCTTTTATCCAAGTCATTCCAAGTTAATATATAAAACAATTGCAACGTTTTAACTCTCATAAAAGGATGCTCACAACCATATCAACCTCATGCTTATTTTAATCATATAGTGCTGTTAATGTACACTTCCAAAGAATACAAGGGGACAGGTATTCCTTAGGCTCTTACAATCCCATCATTTGACACAAGAAATATAACAGGGGAAGCAAATGTAAATAGAGGCAATGAAATAATACATGATTGAGACAGTTAAATGTCCTTAGTCTTAGTTACAGAGTCAGTTATGGAGAATCTATTTTGTTCACAATGGCCATTATGGGAGAATGGAAAATGAGAAATAACAAAGGTAGAATAGAGAAATCAGCATGCTAAGTATCAATTGGAAAACATTGGAAGTCTCTATTATACTTATCCAGTAACCTTGTGTGGAGGGATAATTAATTTCATAGATTTTGCATCCCTTTGATTTTGTATGACTGGAACTGGACTTTTCTCTCTTTTTCTTACAAATACACTTTAATTTGTATCAAAGATCTGTTTTGCAAAACAGATTCACATCTATTTTAACATTTGCACAAGCTAAGTATTAACATGTTCAACTAATCCTGACTTCTTTTCAAGTTTACAGCTTGGGTGCCTGAATGTTATTTTTCCCTTCTCCTTATTTGTACATAATTGCACACCATGACATATTACTTTAACTAAATGCTTTTAAAATAGATAAAAAGGGGAAATCAAAGCAAAATAAGCAAACAATAATTACTTACAGTTTCCAATAAAATCTATTTCATAATATGAAGAACACCATACTCCAAGCCTATTCTTTTGCCCACATAATTTATATCAGAATAAACTATTTCTTTTTGGCAATTGATAGTACCAAATTCTGTTTTGAATCAAAATATATGAGCTCAAGGTTGAACTCTCTGAACTTGTTTTCTTGCAGATGTTTTATTATCAAACTAGGTAACTGCACCAATTCCCATCATGTGAAAAGCTCCTTTCAGATATTTTTAAAATCAAACTCTGACTTTCTTTTATTTTAAAATATAGCTGTTCAGAATTCCAACAGATAATTAATGTCGATTTCATTCATTACTGTGGATTTAAGCTGCTGACACTTGTGAATAAATTTCACTTTGGTTGCCCCAACAGGTCAATGGATGACAGTCTCTTCCTACTCCCTCTCAATCCATGGAATCCCTCCCATATTACATAGAGCAGGGGTCTCCAACCTTGGCAACTTTAAGACTTGTTGACTTCAACTCCCAGAATTCCTCAGCCAGCAAAGCTTGGAGACCCTTGATATAGAGGAACTATTTTAAAATTAAAATCAAAAATATTTTTTACTTTTACATGAGAATATAAAAAAGGCTCTAGGTTCACACAACACTAACCACATCTGACGGACTGCCTCTCTCCTATATAAATACATGTGCTCACTTTGACTGTGAATTTTGCGGTATGGTTTTGTGGTTCACATTGTTTTTATTTTTTAAATTGTACTGTTTGCTGTTTTTATATTGTTTTTAATTGTTTGTGAGCTGCTTAGAGTCATATATTGAGATAGACCACTATGTATATTTGATTAATAAATAAGTAAACCCTTAAATTATGTTTCAGAAATCTTATTGGTAGGGTTGATGGAACTCATCGTACTGATATTCTTACTGGATAATCTAATTCCATGGTATTCCTGTTTTTCTCCGAAAATTTAATATGCTGTTTTTTATCAGTTTTCTATTTTTTTTGGGGGGGGGGGGGCTTTTTAAGTATTAATATGTAATACTTTGCTTAAAACCACTTTGGAAACTGAGGGGGCCTACAAACTAATTACATGATTAAACAAGCATGCTAATCCAAAAGGCTACTTAGTGCATCATGGCTTTACAGGATAAAGTGAATCCATCCATAGTATCTACTCAATGTAGAGTTTCTCAATCTCAAGTCATAACGTCAAGAGGTAACAAGCAAATTTGAGTGTGTGGGGCAGTGTCACAATTATTTTGGTTTATTTTTTCTCCTCAGCTGCTTTTTCCACTTTCTGTTCTTCTCATTATTTTGCTGACTGAATAAGGAACAGCAGTGATGGTGGCAGCAGAGTTGGAAAGAAGAGGTAAGTTAGGATTTGGGATTTTATTCTGTAATGTACACAGGCCTGATAACTCCATCCAAGCAAAGCAGAGAGCAAGTTCTGACCTGATTCCAGGCAAGTGAATATGTAGTGTGGTTCAAAAATTCAAAATGTTAACTGCAATGCTGTATCAACCTTCCTTTGCATTGAATAGAAGAATCAAAGCTGAATCATCCTCAAGGGCAAGTCATTCTTCAATGACTTGGAAATATAGGAAACAAATGGAAAACAGCTTTTTGAAAAAAAAACCGTTCTAAAATTATTATACAATACTCTACACTGATTCAGTAAGCATAGCTTTGGTAGATAATTTGGAAGCTGCTATACAGACCTTTGATTAACCCTGATAATCTGCCTTAAAAGAGGTAGAGGTATTTTTTTAAGCATTCCAATGAAATCCTTGTCAAGGATAATGTACCATGATTAATCTAACATACATTCATTCATTCATACCTAATTTGGTAAAGTGGTTAAGAGGCAGGAAATCAGGATAACGCATTCTAGTCCTGCCTTGGACAGGAAAGCTGGCTGGGTGACTTTGAGCCACTCATTCTCTCTCAGCCCAGATACATCACAGGGTTGTTGTTGTGTGGGGAAAATAGGAGGAGGAAGGAGTATTGTGTGTGTTTGACATATTGAGTTATTTATGAAAAATAAAAATGGTGAATACATGTAAATAAATAAAATTCCTGCTATGTTCTTAGATTTTTGTTCCACAATGAAACAGATGCAAGTATTTTGATAATTCCTTATTCCAACCTGTGGATAATTTAAAACAAAATATTGAAATGTCATTGACTCATCCTTAAATATCAAAGTACTTTCTCCAAATCTCCTATCTCCACTCTGACGTAAATGACGTCCAACTCAACTTGCATAAATGCCTACTGAAAAACCTTGTCAATAACCTTTTAAGTTAGGTACATACATACCAAAACAAGAACAAAACCAAACAAAACCAAAGCAGATCACCTATCAATACCCTAGATCAATTCCCCCTAAATCACTGCTCTTTCAGGTGAATTCCCAATCACCATATTGGAAAGGCACCATTTTATTGGCTACTCTAGAGAGCTATAAATAGGTTGCTATCTCTGAGCTTAACCATGGAATACAAAGCCCAGATCTTATAACCCCCACCCTCCAAATAGCAAGACTGAAATATCTAGTCCTCTAGATCAGTGGTAGTGGACCTATGGCCCGTGTGCTACAGGTGGCCTGCACAGCCCTCTCAATGGACATGGTGCATCGTCACCCCAACTCAGCACATGCCCAGTGGCCAATTGGTCTTCAGATCTCTGCCACACATGCATGGGGCAAGGTGCCTGCGTAGGAGGGGGTGCATGCAAGGGGTTGCATGTGGGGGGGGACAGGGAGCATGCAAGGGGGCAGTATGCCTTGCATTTGGGTATGCACACTTTGGGCACTTGGTGCCCAAAAGGTTCACCACCACTGCTCTAGATGGATTTGCACAGCTCCTTAAACTGAAACCAGCCAAACACGATTTTGAATTTTGTGTGAGCCTAGTCACTCTTGCTTTCAATTTCAGTGGTGTGACACAACCAAACCCACTGTAGTTTATTTAGCAAATGACTTTATTTTAGCAAGTGATCACCTACAGTTACAATTACTGTATTTAACAAATTCACAGTAAAAACTTGCAGTATTTGAAGATCATCTACTTAGTCACACTATAACGTTATCTCTCTTGATTTAATTTCAGCTAATTAATTTTAACAATTCCCTCTTAAGAAGACACATTTTAAAAGAAATTTAGGCAAAAGTAATTTAAGCAGTTATCAGATGTCATGTCTGAATTCCAACCAAAGCATGTCAAGTCATTTGTTAAGCATTCAGAATTTTAAGCCAAGAGCAACATGGCTATTGCTTTGAGATCTGCAATTTATCCATTGCATATTTATTTAGGGCTTATCTCAATAAAGACATGTTTTATATTTTCCTACATTTTCAACAGCACATATCTTATAAGGTGCCCTTATGCACTATATATATTTGTTTATTTAATATATAAATAAAAATTAGGCCACTTTTAAGGTTATGGCTGGAACTCTCAGTTTTGTTGTCAATGGATTATTTAACATCTGAGAGCGTGAGCAAAGCATTTTTTCTATCACAGAGCCTGCCCAATCTTTGCACAAACAAGGTATCAAAAAACATGACTTCAACTTGTACTTCTGAATAAAGGCCAGGTCAATGGTGAAAGAAAACTTTGTGCTGTCACCAAAACTTCCATGAACTTGGCTTCTTCTGGAAAAGCCTGGGAAAACCAAGGAATGAATTCTACTTCTAAACAGCCATAACCAGAATACAAAAATCATACTTACAGTGGGCTTAACATTTTAGTAGCATAAGTTCTATAACAAGGCCATATTCCAGGATTCCCCCAAAAAAGTTTAGAATTAATATTACTCCACTTTCTGAAAAAGAAATATGGTACCTTTGCACAGGTGTAGACAGTAAATAGAAGGAGAAGAAACCTACATTGTATTTACATTCATATTACATCAAGGAACCAGAAGGACTTTGGAAAACCTCCTTTATACATAGAAATCTGCTAATGAATGTGTGCTGTGTATGCCTTTAATATGTTTCCATTGAAGCTCATGCTTCTAACTGGAGCATTCTGTCAGACTGGCAAAACTGATTTAGGAGAAAAGGAATCTGTTTGTCAGCTGTAGCAAACTAGCTAAATTCTGGCGGGCTGGATAAAAGAGTTGAATACTGCAGGACTTCAGCCCAAGAGACCAGTAACCAAAGTTATCAAACATTCCTTCTTTTTCCTGGACCCTTTTCCCCCCCTAAGATGTCACAATTCCAAAAATAAGAATAGAGCTGTCCATTGTGATCTTCCTATGGACAAACTGCACAAATCTAATAACAGTTCTCTTTATCTGATTAAAACTGTGCAAAATATTGAGAAAAAAAAAAAAGCAGTGTGGAATCTGAATATGTGCCAAGGGCTTCCCCTCCAGGAAATTCATAAAGAAAAAAAAATGGGAAAGAAGGAAGACAGAAATAATTTAACACCCATTTGGCCATGAGCCCTTAAAGCATTTGGAAGACATGTGATCCTCTCTCCCATCTCCATCAGAGAGTAAACAAAGACAATATATCATGCCTTCTGTAACTGATAACATAATAAGAAGCAAAAGGGAGGAGACAGGTCCAGAACCACATCTGGCAAGAGAATGGTGTTTCCTATTCTTCCCCAGCATCCCTTTCTAAAGGAGAAGCAGTCAAACAGTCACGGAGTGAAAATGCCATTAACCAGACTGAGAATAATCCCAGATTGTCTTTCCAAACCATCCTCCTCCCAATCGGAGCAGCGAGGAAACAACACACACACACACACACACACACACACACACAAAGGCAATTTACACAACTCGGTCAGGCTTTAGGAGGGGGGGGAGCGGGGGGAGGCGTGAACACGACACATTAAAAAATAGCCATTGCACAACCCGAAGTGATGGAGGGACGAAAACTAAGACCAGATGCTTAATCCGACGCCAGCGATTTGTGCCAAGATCTTCCCAGAGAAGACCTCCCGAGGTGTCTTCGACGGAGCAACTTCCAACAGGCTCGAAAGCCGGCATGCTACACCGGTCGACGCAGCGAGAGCTCAACCCACCCGCCCAAGAGATGCCGCTCCTCGGACGCCGAGAATCGGGTTCGATCCTCGGCCGGGATCGGACTTCTGGCCAAGCAAGAGGCTCCCCATCCTCTTCTCTCCCTCGGGCGAAAAACTGCCAGCTGTCAAGCACCAGGTTCCCCACAGCCGCCGGCAGAGCTTCTGGCTGGCAGGCACCAGCCGCTTCTTCGCAATCGCCGCTTCTCTCGGAAAGGCGGGAAATGGAGACGGACGGACAGACAGACACACGCACGCACACACACACACAACCCATCAAACTGCCTCCTCCACGGGAATTGCAATTTCGCTCGTTTGATCCCTTCAAGGCAACCGGGATTCCCTTCGACAAGCGCCTTTCGGCGGCCAAATTACAGAGCCAGACGGAGGAAGGAAACTAGCAAGCGGTGGGCGATGCCCTCCACCGCCTCGGCTTCTCGCTCCAGCCGGGCAGCCGGACAGCCAGCTTAGCCGGCGGCCTCCAGCGACTTAGCTGAGAGGGAAGGCAGCCAGGAAAGCAGGAACCTTCGCCCGATCAAGGAGAGCCGGGCCCGAAACAAAGCTCCCGATTCTTCTCCTCAACCAATCTCTTCTCCTCTTTTAACTATCCTCTCCCTCTCTCTCTCTCAACGCGCCCCCCTCTCCCCGCCAGCGCATCCTCCTCTCGGATCACCCCGCCTGTGGCAGCAGGAATGTGACCTCAAAACACCCGCGTTTCAGATAAACGGAAAGTGCAACATTTTGGTGTTTTTTTTGTTTTTTTTTTTTTGTTTTTGTTTTAAGGGGGGAGGCGGCGCGGAAGAGAGACCTGGAAAATAGGGAAGACGATCTGTCGAAGACGAGAACCGGGACTGCGGAAGCGAGAGAGTACCTTGGATGTGCTGCTTGATGACACTTTCCAAGTGGTCCAGCCTTTCAATAATCCTTAGAGTGTCTCCTTTGTCTTCCTCTAACTTTTTCTCCGAGATCGGCTCCTGAACTTTCACAGAAACCGTAGCGATGTAGTTGGTGACCCAGCCCACGTAGAGCAAGCAGATGATGTTAGTCATCCCGCTGAGAATCACGCACGTGGACACCAAAGTTTTGGTTTTCCTGTTGCAAACCATTCTGAGATCCCTCCATATATAGCTCCAACAAAACCTGGGGCTCCGGGTAGAAGCGGCTGGGAGAAAAGCAGCGGCAGCACACGGGCACAAAGTCAGTAACCAGGTGGGGAATTCATACCCTTCTCTCACTTTCTGCAAAAAAAGGGAAGCCGGCCGAGCCTCAAGTCAGCAAATTTCCAACGAAATCGCGACTTGTTTCACAGGCAAGGAACATGCTCTCTCCCCCCCCCCCCCCCCCGCCCAAAAGCAAAGGTTGAAGGCGAGAGCTTGATTCGGTTGCTGGGATCTCCCCGGCTGTCAACCCAATCCAAGAAAAACCAAAGGAAAGAAAGCAGAAACTTTTGCCTCCAAAGCTTTGTCCGCTCCCAGGCTCGGCTGCTTCCCTTGGTCCGCCTCACTCCAGACCGCGCACGGGGGAAGAGATGCGGAGTCAGGTGCCCAAGAGCGTTGCAAAAAAACTTTCTTCGCCGCCGCTCCGCCTCGCACAGCTCACAGCAGCCCGCCACTCCTGAAGCCGCCCCTTAGAAGCACGCAAACAGGCGAGTCGGGCGTGTATGGGGGCGGATTGACAAGCCTCTCGTCCAATAAAGAGAAAGGAGCTGGTCCAAGAGTTCCGCGGCACCGCCAAGCTATTGGCCCACTTGGGAGGGGAGAGCTTCATTGGAGGCCCACCTGCTCGCCGATCCGGCTTTCTCTCGCCGTGTTTGGATTTGTGTCGGTCGGCGCCTCCCGGAGAACCTCGACCCGGGGGATCTGCAGCGGAGGTCAAAGGAGCCAGCCAAAATTGCGTGATAAGTTCCACAGGTAATTTCCCACCGTCTGGCTTTCCTTGCATATTCTTCCCTTGTTTTTAAATCCCTCGCTGCTAGGATAGTTATATCCGTTGCTATTTATTATCAGCCGCCCACAATACCACGGCCGATTCTGGAAGGTGTCCCAAAGGGGCTTCCCCCTCCACCCCCATCTCCTCCCAAGAAGACACTGGACTTTCTGTTTTTCCTTTGAAGACGTTTCGCTTCTCATCCAAGAAGCTTCTTCAGCTCTGGATGACCCGGATGACTGAGCATCTCTTTAGATCCCATCAGGTGCTTTCAAGCTTTTCCTTGTGTGGTTTAGCAGTCGATTATGAACGATCAAAGAGAGCTTGGTTGATTCAAAGCGGGACAAAATCCAACCGCCGCCTTCCTTGCTCGACTCCCAACTATTCAACAGAGTGTTAAAAGCCTAGCAATAGCTGCTATAAAGCCACAGGAGAACAGATTTTAATGGGAGCTGTCTTCGCCTGCTGTTTTATTGCGAGGAAAAAAAAAATTTGTGTTCATTCTCCTGCCAGGCCTGCGTATGAGCTCCATTATCAGTGCCTTGTGTTCTGCGGTGTTCCATTTTGCATGTGTGGAATTAAGGTTGCTGAGCCTTCCTGAAATGTACAACGGAATGCAACCTAACCTATGCATCTCCCACAGTGTAAAAAGGAAGCCAGGTCAAGGAATTATAATCCAAGTTCCCATTCACTTGTTCTGGAATGACAACAACGCTGGTGAGGCATTTTGGCAGGGAGCCCAGATATGGCAAGGAGCCAGGCATATCTTGGGGCAGTCTCATCTGTTGCAGATGCCTTTCCTACTAGGCATCTCCTATATGAGATCCAAGGCACGTTACCTGCTGCTTGAATTTCATGGGATGATGTGTGGTTTGTGCTCCTTCCTCTTCCCCAAGGCAGAGGTTCTTTGCTATGTATTTCTGCAACAGTTGAGGGTGGGGCCACTGAAGTCTACTTCTCCTCCCCCCCCCACCCCCATATGCCACTTCAGACAATGACAGGAACAGCCTTTTCTGCAGCCCCAGCCATGAAATTGTCCATGGAAGACAAACAGTTCTTTATGCCATACTCACAGGTGGCACTTTCCATAGGCTTCTGGATGTTTTAACTTTGTTCTTCCTTCCAACCTCTTCCTTCTCTCCCTTTCCTCTCTTTGGAGTAGTTCTCATCTACCTGACACGGTGTGGTCCCTGAAGGAGGATTTTGCTGTGGTTGCACGATGCTCCATAGAATTGCTGTGCTGTTGTAAGGTTGTTACAGCCTGGCATGCATTTTTTGTCTTGTGTCATACCAGCTTCATGGGCCCTAAACACTTCTGAACTGTGAGGAATGGGAAGAAGAAGAAGAGCAATGAGGGGAGGTGGAAAATGCTGGTCCAAGAATTTACCTCAGTCTGGTAAGCCTAAAATGGCCCTTTGCCAGAGTTCCGAGGCTGGGGCTGAATCTTACAGAAAGTACCATATGGATACCGGCAGTTACCATTTTCTTACTGTTCCCATGGCAACCTGCTGGCCATGCCAGATTTAGGTACGAGTTAAGCAAATTACAGTTTAGGGCCTCATTGGGGTCTCCTAGTCCAAAGGGGCCTCTCAAAATTTCGGTTTTCACTTGTTACAAGTTTCATTATCATTTCATACCCCAAAGTCTCAATTAAGCTATTCTGTATGGCTCACATGAACCTCATTCATTAACATATGCTTTGTTTCTGCCTACATTTACACCTTCGATTCACAGAGGGTCTTTCTCTACCCTGTTGTGGATTTTTTTTTTAATGCTTGGCATTCTTACCATGCTCAGTTGTTATATTTTCCAGGTAGAATTTCTAGTTTAATCGCTGTTGGAACTTTCCAAACAAAATTGCTAAAGCTTCTCAAAGCTTAGACCCCTCCTTTTTTAAAATTGCCCCTGCCAGCCAGCCCTTCCGTTTCTTCCTTTAGTAGTGCTTCAGCCCACATCTATTTCATCCAAGCTTCATGGAGAGTGAGGAGACAAGAGGGTGATGGCCTCTCTGATGCTGCTGTGGTGGGCCAGCCAGATCAATAGGGTTAAGTTACCAATGGTTTGATACTGCTTCTATTAGCACTAACACATCATCCCTGACACAACCCAGCTCTAAGGATAGGCAATTCCAAATATTTTTCCAGCTCTCCTTGAAGAAACAGTCTCACCTGGAGGGTATCTGGGTATTGGCAGGCCACCAACAGCTGAGCCATGTCATGATGAGGCATAGTCCCTTTTGGTGCTAGTTTCTCAACCATCCAAAAATACAACCAGATACAACATGAGTTATGGGGAATAGGTATATATACAAGATACATTCAAGTCTCTAGCTCAGGATGTGCTTGTCTATGGTTGTTATCTCTTGAAACCACCCTAGTTCAGGATACTGATGGATGCCCCAAAGTAGGTTATGGAGATTTTCTAGACCAGTGGTCGCCAACCAGTGGGCCAGGGACCACTGGAGGCCTGTGAGAAAATTTTGGTGGTCCACAGAGAAATGTCACCCCAAAGCACCCCCCAAAGCAATTAATCCAGGCTGCACAGGAATACAAGGCTACACCACCCACATGGCCTGCCCACCCGCTGGCCCCACCCTTTGGCTGAATGCAAACCTTACCTTGAGTAGAGCCGTGCGAGCTGGAACTGGAAGGTAAGACCAATAGCTGGGGAGGGAAATCCGCCCCAGGGTGGCTTGCTGACATTGGTAGGCAAGTCAGTCCCATATTCCAGAGCTGCAGTAGTCACAAGACTGGCCCTTTGGTTATCCTGGAGCAGGTCTTCCTGTCCATGGCAGGCCAGTGCACTCGGATGGAGGAGCAGCTACTCCGGGATGACCAAAGGGCCAGTCCTGTGACTACTGCAGCTCTGGAATATGGGACTGACTTTTCCACCAACATCAGCAAGCCACCATCAGTCAAAATTCATATTAGCGGTCCGCAGGATTTAAAATTCTGAGTTTGGTGGTCCTGGAGGTCCAAAAGGTTGGCGAATCCTGTTCGAGACCAACCCCCCTCCTCTAACTCATGTTTCTCTATGGTAGTACCTTCAGAAAGAACGTCGCCCTATCTTCAAGGCAAGTAGTTCTGGCATACATTAGCAGCCTGCACCTCAGTACAATTTCTACTTTCCTTTCTTTCAGAGATTGATCGTCATTGGGATCAGCCAATACAAAGCACCATTAACTGACCAAATGGACTCTTTTCCCAAAACTCTCTAACTCACCTACAAAATAAATCCTGCATTGTTTAAACTGACTAGGTATAAGATGTTCTGCACATGTAGCCACTTGCTTTTTAAATAAATACCTTAAGCAGGAAAGATAGATAAAGCTCTGATTTCATTTCCATCCAAGTGGAATGGCCACCATTACTGTTGGGAAAGAGTAGAGAGGAAGCAATAATGACAGCCCACCTTCTGAAGCCAAAGACAACATCTTTTGAATTGCTGACCCACCATCTGGAGAAGGCATTCATGGCTAGGCTTCATTGGCTAGTGATACCATTGCTTAGCATAGCATGGCTCAGTTCACGACTGATGGCATCCTTGAGAGAGTAATGTGTAATTGACTGTGGTAATAGCTCCCTGTGTTCCCACCACATTAATTTATGGACTGCACACAGAGGGTATCAGGATGTGTTGCTATGCCTGATATAAGATCGAATATAGGTGTACACTGAAGTTTACACCAGTTAGTTTCCCAACTGAGGGAGCAGATCCAGACTGGGATTATGACCACAAATTGCTGTAACCCATGATTGGGATAAAGAGCTGAAGATACATACACAGTTATCAGTATATGAAAAGAACAGCTGGGCCGATGGTATATAATAGGCTTCCTTGAATATCAGCACTGCTGCCATCCAAGCATAGTTTGCTTGATAAACCACGATTAAAGCCGTATGTTGTTTATGATTTTGTTTAAAACAGTACACTCATAGAATTGTGTTTTGCAATACAATGTAGCAATTATAATATGTTTTAGGATAACCTTGAATGAAAGCTGAATTAAATTATTAAAAACTGACTTTATATTTTGAATATAATAGAAATCAAATCTGAAAGAAGAAATGGAAACTACAAGAGTCAAATCTTAAGCCCAATTTTTGTTTTTCTAATCAGCAATAATTTAAAAACACCAGCTTACATACATATATGCTTCTTCTTGTTATTGTTCTAAGAAAGGGTAAGTCAACTATAGAATTTTCTACTTGAGCAGGAGACCAGACTAGAAGATCTCTAGGTCCCTTCCAGCTCTATTCTGATTCTATTCAAAGTAACCAAATAGAGTGGCCTTTAAAGTGTTGTCTCAGAGAGGATACAATTTATCCAGGAAATCTGGAAGCAAGAGAAAAGCTAAGGAAGATGCCTGCATGCAGCAGTGGAATTCAATTTTTTTACTACCAGTTCTGTGGGCATGGCTTGTGGTCATGTGACTGGGTGGGTGTGGCTTAGTGGTCATGTGACTAGGTAGGCATGCTTGGTTTGTGACTGGGTGGGCATGGCTTGGTCATGTGACTGGGTGAGCGAGGCCAACTCAGTGTCACTCACATCAAGGGGTGCCTCACCTGGCCCCTCCCCTCCCACCTATTCCTTATCACCCAGCCTCAACTTATCTATAGAATCCTTGAAGAAGTTTTTAAAAGACCTGCTTCCAAAATGCATTTATTTTACATTGCAAAAGTGCTCCAAGGCTCGATTCACCCCCACCCCCTCAGTCAGACCACACTCCTTCTGACTCCAGACACTTTAACTTACACAGGGAAAGTGATACTTGCAGCTTCAATGCCTTCCTTTTCCCCAGGGAGAAAGAGAATGTGGGGAACGGAAAGCTAGGAGAGTGATCATAAGTCAGCAACCAGGCGACTGGGTTGAAGGTGTGGCCAGCCAGGGATTGCCACCAGTTTGGCAACCCATGCCAAATAACCGCTACCGGTTCTCCCGAATAGGTGCAAACCGGTTGAATAGCACCTCTGCCTGCATGGAGAGGTTTCCATGTCATTGTCTTACTGAATTTATCATACGTAATTATACAAAAATAATTTCCAAGTAAATCTTTGAGAACCTCAGATTTTAACAGAAAAGTTTCACAAAATGAACAACACTGCCTTTATTTTATTTGACTAATTTATGGTTTTTAAGCATACTGTGAGCAATAAAATTATGGTATTTTTCTGAGAAGCTACACCGAAATCTTAATTTGGGAATAGTCTCTTGTAATCATTGAACTTTTCTAGGTACAAAAATGTATCTATGGATGCGGATGATGTATTGAGATTTGCTGGATCAATGTCAACTAAAGAACATAGACAACTTCTGAACAAAACAATATGTTCTTTAAAAGTTATTTGTTGTTCTTTTTTTGGTATGTTATGTTTTTTGGCCAATGCCATCTCCCGGACTTGGAATAAATATTGGTTCAAAGAGAAATGAGCTTTACTTTCCCAGTGGTTTCTTAGAGAAAATCTGGCACTAATACTGTAATGGCTTATTTTCTTATGTGGCAATCCAACCTTCTGTTAAGTTTGTAAGTTACAGGACTCACTGAATTTGATTCCTGTGCCCAAGTCTGTTTAAAAGCTTCAGAGCAAAGCACACTGTATGCAAAGCAGGGATAGCTATATTTTTGTTACCAAGATATTTCAGGAAAATAAATTCCAATTTACTGTTTCAAACCAGGGCATTCTGGTATATCTTCACATACATACTGCAAACCATAGCTGAAAGACATAGATCCTCCTTCATTTGCAAAACTCAAATCCCAAATTCAAATAATTATATCTGCAAGTAAGGTGGCTGGGGAGGGGGGAGTCACCCTTATCCAACTATTACACAATAATATCTTAAGGGCAGAGACAACATTCTACTGCATGGTATCAATGATACTGTCAGGATTCCGGCAGTTGCTCCAATTAAATCATGGGGGAGGGGGAAGCAGGATCAAAAGTGACAGTGAATTATGTATCTCAGAGTTGGCTACGCCCAGGTAAATGCCAGATGTAGAAAGTTACCTTCAAACAAATCTTTTTTAGTTTTGGGAGTGTGGCTCGAGGCTCATGATTTAATTGGAGTAACTGTCGGAATCATGAGAGATAGCTAACTCCGAGTTATGTAATTCACTGTCATCCTTGATCCTGCTTTTCCCCCCACCTCTCTGGGTGTATCATCCAATGAAAAACATCCAGAAGCTTCAGTCATCTAATCAATATTTGAAGAAAACATGAATGGAATGTACTTTCAATTCCACACTGCCGCCTGCTCTTTGAAATCTCCCCTTTCTGTTGTCAACTATAAAATGTGTATACAAAATGTTTTATGAGTTGACATTTACAATATGTAGGAACTGAAAACACACGGTTTTATTAATCCTGACATAGTTCTACTGAATATATCCTTCAAGACAGGACAGAAGTGTCTGGATGGAATTAAAATACAGCACCAGATGCAGCCTGATAAAATGTTGGGATATTTTATCATGCCTACAGCCTTGCATCTTAGGGTATTCAAAACCTAAGTAGTGTACCTTCATTCAATCATAGAGTATATTAGCATGGGGGTGGGAAGGAAGAAGCAACAGCTCCTTTGGATCTCGGGGTTTTCTGGATTTTATCTGGATTTTCCAAGTGGTATGAACCAATAAGACGTGGAGGCCACTGAAGCCACTCCAGTAGAGACAGCAATTTCTGAACTTGGTCATAATCAAGTGTGTTTTCTCCTTTCTCGAGTGTCCATAATTCATATGTAAGAAATGTATCAAAGGCAAATTAGACAATGCACCTGTCACTTTGTCCATCAGCCCTAAGTGTGTTTAGGAGTCAATCTAGTACCATTAACTCTGCTTTTTTCAGAATTCCTTGCAAATTCCTGTGCCTATGGCAAATGTATACATAAAAATGGTTATAATAACAGTAGCTATTGAAATAAAATTATTCTTGAAAAAGTTAGCAATACCTACGTTCTCAAATGTGCTTTTTCTGGAATTTGTTTTTGGAAAAAGTCCAGTTGCTTCTTGAAAAAGCACCTATGGGACAACCATGACCTGGATGACTGAGAATCTCTGTAGACATATGTCTAAGAATGCTATGGTCACCCCAGGCATTGCACAACATGACCAAGGTCCGTAGAAAACATCATTTCCCAAATTGTGATCTCCACCCTTGAGGCAACACAGCACATTTGGCCACACAAATTTCAAAGACTACCCACAGTTAAACATACATGGTGTGCTATCCCAGCCAATCTGTGGGAATTGAATAGTTACTTAGGAATTATGAGCTGTCCCCTTAAGGGAATGCATAATGGTAAATGTAGTTAAAAGTATCCTTGGAAATGTAGTTTACGTCACGTGGCCACATCTGTAATCCCGATTGGTTGCTAATTTGACTCTCAATGGGTTGGGGGAGTTTTCCTCACTTTTGCCTGAATTCCCTAACTCATGGCAGCTGCTTTCTATCGCTACGAGATGGGTTAGGAGATAACCATCTTTTACTACATGGCAGATATTCAAAGGACCAGTCATTAAAGAAGAAATTCATCACAGGGACTTCCGGTGATGAGATATGGGTGAACGGAGGTGATGAAGCTTGCTCTGGATTTCATGCTATCTCCTCTTGCTGTTGGAGCGACCCTTAGGGGTGCACGCATCTTGTAGAGACGCGTGCCAGTGTGGGGAGACTCAAGTCATACGGCGGGAAAGGCGATTCACAACACGATGTAGAGAAACCCTGTGGAGACCGACAACAAGAGACTGTCAGCAATGGGGGCCCAAAGCCTTGATCGTTGCATACAAGAGGAAGCGAGTGAATGACAGACTGTGGTGAATGAAGAGTGTGAGTGAAAGAATTTGTGATCCTGATTGAGCATTGAATATTGGAGTGTATTAGTCAAAGCAAAGCCTGAAAACAGTGGCCAAGGCAGATAGGAGCGGCGGCGAAAGTGTAAGGGCTCATGAGACGGAAGAAGGTCAGGACGCAAACGATCGGACAGAGAAGATAAGAGAATTGGAGGGATCTGAGAGACTGATAATAATTGGGGGAGAGTAAAAAGAAGAAGAAAGAAAGAAAGAACAATAATCTAAGGGAACTTTGAAGGATTTGAATTCTGGATTTTGGGGAAAATTGGAAGGACGAACTTGAGATGGGGAGAGACTTGAAGTAAAGAATTAAATTACAACTTTAAATATTCCACAAATGAAACTGAATAATTTACTAGTCCCCTTTTTGGATTATTGGACTGGAGCTGTAGTAAGTGGAGAAGATTTACCAAAGAAAGAGACCATTTTAATCTAAAAATTGACTTGTTAAACTTTCAAATGAAAGGAGAAACGACTACAGTGGAAAGTGTGGAGAGATTGTGAATTCAGAGGCATTACTCAGCAACTCTGTACTTCCGATGCGCTCAGTGAAGGAATTTTGAAGAACTGAACAATTATATTAAGACATTTTAAGCTTTTAAATTTGTGGATTGTAACAATTATTTTTTGACACCAACTGAATTGATTTTTGAATGTGGTAAATGTAATTTATATATACTTAATTGATAAATTAGTAATATTGTAGTTTATATTTGGTTATAACACATATTTTTTAAAAAGGAGGTAATGATTAATTAATTATTTAGGTATAGATATTTGATTATAGACATTGATTAGATTGATTTAAATAATTAATTGTGATTAATTGTGATTATCACAGATTAACTACTTAATTATCATATAGTAAGGTTGATATATCTATATTTAGATTTGTAAGTAATTGAAATATTATAAAATTATTTTGGGATTTAGGATTTTATAGCATTTATAGATTTAGCATTTATATACAGGTTAATATTGCTTAAGTTTAATTAGAGGAATTTGATAAATTATTAAGAATTACAAATCCAGATATTTTATTTAGAAATTAGCTATAAAAATGTTCTGGAAAATATATATATATATTGATAAGAGAGGTCAATCTTGCAACAGATCATATTATTTAGCGTAGTGGCCATTTATAGTTGATATTTCTTAATAGCAAATGTTAATTTGGGACAATATATTTAATATAATACAAAAACAAAAACAAATTTTACAAGAAATGACCTCCATTACTAATACAACATTTAAAACTGGAAAGAAGACTTCTTCAATACAAACAACTCCAATGCCATCTACCTCAGTGATGGCACAAAAGACAATTGAAGAAACTTTATTTGGAGAAAAACAACCTTTCATCACGAATGCCAATATTCCATTGACCCTTCTTACTTTACAAGAGTCCATGCTGAAGCTTCAGGAAATAGTGGTTAAAAATCATATCGAACTAAAAGAGGAGATGGGAAACTTAAAGGCAGAAATGAAACTAGACATCCTAAAGCTGGATCAAAAAATTTAAACAATACAGCAAGCAATAGAAAGGAATGAATCAACAATAAAGGAGATTGAAAAACGAATGGAAAAAACAGAATAGAAGCTGGAAATGGTTGGTCAGCAATTAAGAAATGTGAGTAAAGAAATGGACGACTCCTTGGTATATTTGGAAATGGATAAGGCCGCAGCATATCTAAGATTTCAAAATATAATGGAATCTAAAGAAGAGGACTTAGAATAAGTGATGGACCTATGGGAAAAACAGACCTATGGGAAAAAGATAAGGACGATATTTTGAAAGAGTTAGACCAAGTATACAGAGTGAGTACAAATTATGCAAGACAACATAAACATCCAAAAGAGGTCCATGTGAGATTTGCCAGAAGGAAAGTTCCAAGATATTATATACAAAATTTCTAGAGAAGAAACAATTACATACAAAGGGAAAGAAATATTGGTGCTTAAACAAATCACAAGAAGAGTGAGAGAGCAGAGGTGAGATTATAAAATCCTGGCGAGCCAATTAAACCAAAAATATATCATATTTAGATGGCTAATTCCAGAGGGAATACTAATCACTTGGGAAGAAAGAAAAATTAAAGTAGACTCTGTGGAAAAAGCCCAAGAATTCTACGAACGATTGATAGGCCATAAAGAATTGAGTAGAAGAGATGACTTAAAAATGAATTCGCAAGATGACCAAGATTATCAAAAAAATAGAAATGGGAATTGTAGGAATTCAAAAAATAAACAACATCAAGAGAGAGAAGAACCGAAGATGCACAATCAACCACAAAGAGAGAGAGGGGTAACTACAAGACAAAGAGCAAAAGTCAATTAGGTGATGGAGGAAGAAAAAAAAATACTATCAATTAACATAAATGGACTAAATTCTAGGATAAAAAGGAAAAGAATATTAACCAAATTAATTTAACAAAATGCAGATATAATATGTTTACAGGAAACTCATATAAGGAAGGAAGAACAAAAATATTTAGAATGCCCCATGCTAGGGAATTTGTATACGTCGCCAGCGAATTTTAAGAAAAAGAAAGGGATAGCAATATATGTGAAAGACAATATGAAAGCAGAGCCAATTTGGATAGACCCCAATGGAAGAATTCTGATGTTACAAATTTGGATTAAATCAATTTCAATTCTACTAGTGGTAATCTATGCCCCTAATGATAACCAAAAGGAATTTTTTGAACACCTACATGAGAAACTAGTGGAATTGGATAAAAGGAATATTTGTATCTTGGGAGATTTCAGTGCTATTGTGGACCACCAGAAAGATCATAGTAGTGAGGGGGGGTGGGAGAGAACTACCAAAAATATGTGAAGAAATGATGACTGAACTAAATTTGATAGACATGTGGAGGAAATTAAACCCTGAGAAAAAGCAATTTACATTTTACTCCAACCCTCACCAATCATGGACACGAATTGATATGGTGTGGATGAATGGTGAATTAGTAAATGAATTAAAAGAGATTGAAATCTTACCAAACAAATGGACAGATCACAACCTGATTCAGATAGTGTGGAAATGCAGGAAGAAACCAAGGAAAAGGTGGACCTTAATACACGGTTAATTAAAGAGAAAGAATTTATGAATAAACTTGACGAGGAATTAGATTATTTTTTTAAAAGAAAATAATAACGAGGCAACTACGAAACAGAATATTTGGGATACAATGAAGGCAATAATAAGAGGCATAACGATATCATATACTGCAAAAAGAAACAAAAATATGCTCAACAAAATAAATTAGAACAAAGAATCAAAGAATTAGAAATTCAGCTGCAAAACACCCCAAAAGATAGCAAATTGAAAAAACAGATGATAATAATTAAACATAAATTAAATTTAATCGAACAAGAAGGAATGGACTCAAAATTAAATGCAGCCAGACAGATATTTTTGAACAGGCCAATAAACCAGGAAGGTAGTTGGCCTATAAACTTAAAAAAGAAAAACAAAAAAGATTGATCTACCAATTAATAGATGAGAATGGGGATGCCCAACTAGGGATAGAACAGAAAAAAGAAATTGCATGTAAATTTTTTGAAGATCTTTATAAAAAGAAGGAGGGAAATGAGGATTTAATAAGAAACTATTTGGGTATTAGGAGAAGGCGGAGCTTCGTCTCGGTGCTACAGCTGAGATCTCGGGGCTCTGAGATCTCAGCTGATATTTTCACCCCTGGTCGGTCCTAAAGGACCTAAACCGTCCCGTAGAGACGGGGATTGTGAAGGGCACAGTCCCAGGATCCCAGAGATATCGCAAATCTCTGGTTTGATCCGGGAGAAGCCCTTTTGCTGGCGGTGGAAAGGCAGCCTCCAAAGCTGCTGAAGTCGGGACAGCTCCGAAAAGAAAGTGGCTGGAGAGAGGGTGTGTCGGCTGGATGAGAAACTTCTTTTGTATTGCAAATTGGTTGAGACCTGAAAGGATATCCTGAACAAAGAAGAAACCTGTGGCTTTATTTTTCTCTGACTGGAATCTGGTTGAGCGGCGTTTTTTTAAGTGATGTCAAATTGAGGCTTGGATTCTTTCCTTACTATTTTTTTTTTTCTGAGGACTTTAATGTGACTTTGTAGGTAACCAGATTGAATTTTTTCTTATATATATTTTTATGCTTCTTTTGATTTTTTAATTTTCTTTAGGATAGAGGCCCCCTTTGATTTTTTTTTCTTTTCCTCTGAGTTTTGTATATATTACTCTTTTTTCTGGCTGGGGGGGGGGAAAAGTATTAAGAGACCTTGCAACACTGCCAACTAGAGGCTTGAAAGTACTTTATTTGAATTGGGGAGAAATGAATAAACACTCCTTCTCAAGGACATTTTAATGTGATAAGATGGAGGGAGAGCACAGAAAAATATTATTACAGGTGTTTTCCTGGACTCTTATCAATATTTCAACACTTGAGGCT
>BLBF01000017.1:16615798-16636250 GCA_015471245.1 Laticauda colubrina | reverse complement strand
ATTGGAAATATTGACACTAGATTAACAGTGGTAGAACAAGAAAAAAATGGGATGTTGAGGTGGGAGATGGAAAGATCAGAATTTTATCTTAGATTCCAAAATATAGAAGAGGAAAAAGGAGAAAACTTGGCTGCGATAATGATAGAAATATTGGCAGATCTTCTGGAAATTACCGAGGAAAAGATGATGGACGGAGTAGATGAGATATATCGAGTTTATACAAGATATGCGATGAGAAATAAACTACCAAAGGAAGTACATATTAGATTTACCAAAAAATCCATCAGAACACAAATATTACAAGTGGTAAGAGAGAAAGCATTGAAATATAAAGGCAAAGAGATTGTGGTTTTAAAACAAATACCTAGAAGAGTGAGAGAGATGAGAAGAGAATACCGATTTTTGACCAAAATGCTACTGGAAAATGAAGTGAACTATAGATGGCTGATACCAGAAGGACTAATTTTTACGTGGCAAGAGCAGAGACATAGAATTGACTCGATTGAAAAAGCAGAACTTTTCTATGCAGAATTTTTTGGAAGAAAAAAAGAGGAGGCAGAGAAAGAGGTCTCATTAATTGAGTTTCAGGAGGAACAACTGGAGATTGAAAAAGAGAAAGGAGTTGTAGGTGGACAGGTAGACAGTAAAGAACAACGTGAAGTGAGAGCTACAAGAGCTGTTAGACCTAAATATAAAGCATAATCATGGAAGAAAAAAAACTGATTACAATGAATATAAATGGACTTAACTCAGCTGTTAAAAGAAGGAAAACCTTTCATAAATTAGAGAAATTAAAATTTGATATAATTTGCTTACAAGAAGTTCATATTAAAAAGCAACATGAGCAATTGTTAGTACAGCCAAAATTAGGGAAAATATTTACTTCTTTGATTCAATGTAAGAAAAGAGGAGTGGTTCTCTACATTAAAGAAGATATTCCAGCAAAACTGATCTACACGGATGAAGATGGAAGAGTATTAATGGTGGAAATAATGGATAATAATAAAAAAATACTCTTGATTGCAATTTATGCTCCGAATGATAAACAAGAAGAGTTTTATAAAAAACTACATATGGAAATAATTAGACTGGACTATGTTAACATAATTATGATGGGAGACTTTAATGGAATTGTGGACAATAAATTGGACTATATAACAACAACAACAAAACAAAATAGAAAGATTCTCCCTAAATCTTTTTTTAAAATGACAGATGAATTAACCCTAAAAGATATTTGGAGGGAAAGAAATGTTAAAACTAAACAATATACTTTTTACTCTAATAGACATTTATCATGGTCCAGATTAGATATGATTTGGATCTCAACAGAATTAATATCTACTATTCAAGAAACAAATATTGAAATAAGTACTTGGGCAGATCATAGTCCAATGACAATTAAATGGAAGGGACAAAAAAAAAGATCGAGATGGACATTAAACAACACTATTTTAAAGGAGAAAGACTTTATACAATGGATGGAGAAGGAATTGGTTTTTTTTTTTAAAGAAAATAAAAAAGAAGATACTTCAATACAGAATGTTTGGGATACAATGAAGGCATATGTAAGAGGTTTGATAATAGACTATACAAGAAAAAAGAATATTAGGAAAAGACAAACCTCCAAGGCCTTGGAAGATGAATATAAAAGACTTGAAAAAGAATTACAGAAAATACCACAGAAAAAAGATATTAAATTGAAACTGGATGTAATTAAGCATAAAATGGAATTAATAGAGAAAGAAGAACTGGCACAGAAAATTAGAAATTCTAAACAGAATTATTTTGAAGATGCAAATAAACCAGGTAGATGGCTAGCATATAAACTGAGAAAGGAGAAGGAATCAAGAAAAATATTGAAACTAACAGATGATCAAGGTCAAGTTTGTTGTGGTAATAAGGAGAAAAAGGAAATTATTCGAGATTATTATGGACAACTATATAAACAAGAGAATATTGATGAGGAAAAAATTAAACAGTATTTACAGAATGTTAACTTACCGAAGATACCTAAAGAGACTGAAGAAATGTTAGAAAGCAATATAACAATGATGGAATTAAATGAAGCATTTAAAAGACAAAATAATGGGAAAGCATCAGGTCCAGATGGGCTTCTGGCAGAATTCTACAAAAAATTTCAAGAATCATTGAACACCCCATTGTTAGAAATTATGAATGAAGTTATGTTAAAGAAGATGACACCCAAAACATGGTCAGAGGCTTATATTACACTTATTTTAAAGGAAGAGGCTGACCCGTTGCAAATTAAGAACTATAGACCTATTTCCTTATTGAATGCAGATTATAAAATCTTTGCTTCAATCTTAGCAGAAAGACTGAAAAAATGTTTGAATAATTTTATTCATCCAGATCAAAATGGATTTCTGCCAAAGAGACAAATTAGAGACAATATGAGAGTAATTTTGGATACTTTGGAATATTATGAGGCTCATCCTGAAAAACAAATGGCTTTAATATTCCTAGATGCTCAAAAGGCATTTGACAACGTGAACTGGAGATTTATGTTGTTACTATTGGAACAGATGGGCATTGCCAGAAAATTTATTCAAGCAATAGAAGCCACATATAATAAACAGGCAGCAAAGATAATGATGGAGGGAGAATTTACAGATCTTATTAATATAAGAAGAGGCACAAGACAAGGATGTCCCCTATCTCCTTTGTTATTCGTATTAACTTTGGAAGTGTTGAATAGAACTATTAGAGATGACAAAAATATAAAAGGAATGAAAATTAAAAAGGAAGAATTTAAACTACAAGCTTTTGCTGACGATTTAGCTTTTATTCTGGAAGACCCGTTAGAAACCGCTCCAAAGTTATTGGAAAAGATAGAGACATATGGTGAGATGGCTGGCTTGAAAATAAATAAAGATAAAACAAAGATTTTGACAAAAAACATGTTATTGAGACAAAGAGAAGAACTGACAGATCTTTTGAAAATTCAAGTTACAAATAAGGTTAAGTATCTGGGGATATACTTGAAAGCAAGATGTAGCACGTTAAAAGAGAATAATTATATTAAACTCAAACAACAGATAATTACAGATTTGAAGAAATGGGAAAATTTACAATTGTCATTAATAGGGAGAATTTCAACAATTAAGATGAATATTTTACCTAGAATTTTATTTCTCTTTCAAACAATACCAATTAGACTTGGAAAAGACGACTTTGAAGATTTAAATAAAATCATGTTGAAGTTTATATGGCAAGGTAAAAGAGCGAGAATAAAGTTAAAGCTTTTGCAAGATGCTAGAATTAGAGGAGGTTTTGGCCTGCCTAATTGGGAACTGTATTATCAAGCTGCAAGTTTGACGTGGGTCAAAGAATGGATAACATTAAGAAAACATAGATTGTTGACATTAGAAGGAAATGATTTACTGTTGGGCTGGCATGCTTTTTTATGGTACAAGGGAACTAAAACACAGGGGTATTTCAGAAGACATTATATACGGGAGTCTTTGTGGTTAAATTGGGAGAAGATAAAAAAACAATGTTACCTGAAAATTCCAGTTTGGTTATCGACTATTGAAGCATTTTCTTATCCTATGATCTATAAAAAGGAACAAACAGTTAGATATGGGGAACTGTTGGATGAAAAGGGTGGACTTAAATCGATCCAAAACTTAGAGGAACAAGGTATAAGGACGAATTGGTTTTCATATGCGCAAATACACTCAAGATATGTTGAAGATTTTAAAATGGAAGGATTCTATGATAAACAGACTGATTTAGATAAGATATTGATGGGTACTGATGAGAAAGTGATTAAAAAATTATATGGTTATTTATTGGGAATTAAGCTAGAGGAAGAACAAGTTAAAGAAACTATGATTGCTTGGGGGAAGAATTTTGGATATGGAATTGATTTAGAGCAATGGCAAAAATTGTGGTCTCAAAATTATAAAATGACAATGTCAATAGCATATAAAGAAAACTTGTATAAGATGTTTTACAGGTGGCACTTCCCCCCGACAAGAATAGCAAGAATGTTCAAGAACAAATCTGAAAAATGTTGGAAATGTCATCAGATACCTGGCTCATATTATCATATGTGGTGGACTTGTGAGGATGCCAGAAAATATTGGACTAAAATTCACATGTGGTTGGAAAAAATGACAAAGAAACACATAGACTTGAAACCAGAGATCTTTTTATTGGGAATCTTACCTGATATATATAATAAAGACTTGAAATATTTGATTGTAAATGTATTAACAGCAGCTAGGATTGTATTTGCTAAAAATTGGAAGAATGAGAAAATACCATCACAGGAAGAAATTATTAAGAAAATATTGGAATGTGCTGAGATGAGTAGATTGACATTTGAAATTAGAGAGCAAGAAGATAAACAATTTTATGAAATTTGGGGTCTTTTTTATCAATGGTTAGATGATAAAATACAATAATAGAGCATTAGTATTATATCTATGAAGGGTTTTTAGGATTGATTTGTTATGACTATATGATTTGTTATAGAATAAACTGTTTGAAGTATTGTTATCTCATAAAGCATGAATGATTAAAAGTATAGTCAGAAAAAGACTTTATTTTAATTTTTTTTGGTAATATTAGGATATGGATTGACAATATGAGTGGTTATGTAATATAACTGTAATTGAGACTATAAAATGAATGCACAAAACTGATGAACCAACCGACACACCGGAAGTATATATGAGAGTAGATGTTTTTAATGTTTTGTATGTTATGTCTGTTTGTAGAAAATTAATAAAATTCTTTTTAAAAAAAAGGAATAATTTAAGGATAGTATTAAATGTTTTGGAATATTATGAAGCCCACCTGGAAAAACAAAGAGCCCTTGTATTCTTGGATGCACAGAAGGCCTTTGATAATTTAAATTGGCAATTCCTAATTCAACAAATTTACAATATGAATCTAGGCACTAAGTTTGAAAATATAGTGACCACAGTTTATGATTCACAAAAGGCGAATATTATAATTAATGGAGAGTACACGTGTTCAATAAAAATAGAGAAAGGAGTCAGGCAGGGATGTCCTCTATCCCTCCTGCTCTTCATATTATCTTTGGAAGCATTGCTTACACGAATTAGACAGAACCCAGGGATAAAAGGACTAAAAATTAAAAAAGAAGAATATAAATTCCAGTCATTTGCGGATGACATGGTATTTTTCACAGAGGAACCAATTGAAACAGGTCAAGAGTTAGATCAATTTGGGGAAGTTGCAGGACTTAAAATTAATAAGAAAAAAATGAAATTAATAACTAAAAGATTAACAGAAAAACAAAAATTAAAATTGGAGAGGATAATGGGTTTACAAATAGTAAAAAAAGTTAAATACCTAGGAATTTGGTTAACGGCTCAATGCAAAACTCTAATGGAAAATAATTATCATAAATTGTTACAAGAAGTTAAAAAAGATTTAGAGATAATGGGTTAAATTAGAAATCTCCTTATTAGGGAGGATTGCCACTATAAAAATGAATATTCTGTCCAAATTTATTTACTTATTCCAAACAATACCAACAAAAATACATAAAAACTACTTTGTGGAACTCAACAAGATAATCATCAAATTTATCTGGCAAGGGAAAAAAATGAGGATAAACCTAAAGGCAAGAAGATATGAAGAGCAGGGGAGGTATGGCACTCCCAAATTGGGAACTATACATACTGCAGCCTCCTTACTCTGGTTGAAAGAGTGGGTAAATCTGTCGAATAAAAGGACCTTATTTTTAGAAGGCCATGATTTACAGAGCGGATGGCATGCATTTTTATGGGACATTGGGAAAATCAAGCAGAAGTATTTCCACAGACATAATTAGAGATTCCTTATTGGCTAATTGGAACAAAATAAAAAAAACATTATTTAAAAATCCCAATTTGGATCTCAACGATGGAGGCGATGATACATCCAAATAATCTAGATCTTAATAAAATGATAAAATACAAAGACCTTGACACGCAAGGAACTTTAAAATCATGGCAAGATCTTCAAGATCAGGGGCTACAAGTAGACGGGTGGGCTTACTTGCAAATTCAAAATAGATATAGCCTGGACAAGAAAAACTTTGGAATTTATACTAAGGCACAACAAATAGATAAAATTTTATTAGGTCCATATAAAAAAAAATAACTAAATTTTACAATTATTTATTAGAGACGGAATTAGAAGAGGAAGTAATCAAAGGCAACATGATAGCTTGGGGAAGAAATATAGGATGTAGTATTACATTATTAGAATGGGAAAAGGTTTGGACAAGGAATAATAAAATTACAAGATCAGCAGCATATAAAGAAAATACCTATAAAATGTTTTATAGATGGCATCTTTCACCTTTGAGAATAGCGAAAATATCCCCTAATGTGAATCCGAATTGCTGGAAATGTAAAAAGAAACAAGGAACATTTTTTCATACATGCACTGAAGCCCAAAGATACTGGCATAGGATAAAAAAATGGTTAGAGGAAATAATGGCGGAGCAAATTGAATTAAGACCAGAATTCTTCCTCTTGGGGATATTTAATAGACAAATTCCTAAAAATGTTTAATATATCATACTGCATAATCTTACTGCAGCTAGAATAACCTTTGGAAACAAGCAGATATTCCAACAGAGGAGGTGATTATACAGAAGATAACAACCTGTGCAGAGATAGACAAGTTAACCTTAGCACTTAAGGAAAAAGGAACATCAGAATATTATAGAAGCTGGGAATGCTGGTATGATTGGATAGAAAAGAAATAGAAAATACATTAGTAAATAATGTAAAATGTAAATTATAATTATATATTCACTATAAGATGTATCTGTAATGTATCACTAATATTGACAACAAATAAGGAACCATAGACTGTCGATAGTAATAGTAATAGAATTGTTTGTGGGTTTTTTTAATCATTTTTCTTTTCTTTTCTATTTCCTTTCATGCTTCTTTTGTGTGTTCTGTTTGTTTGACATTTTGGTTTTGTAATTAATAAAGTTTGTTTTTTAAAAAAGAAAAAAAGAACTTCATCACACATGTGAGTTATGAGGATACCTGATGAACCAATAAATGTACTTTGTTATGGACGTCTTGTTGAATTTATCTATCTGCATCTGCATGGCTTACAAATCCACTACTGTGCAGAATACAGAAAACATGGCATCCAAAGAAACAGAGATGGACATGGAGCAAAATTAAAAACATCAGCAGGTCATCACTAACTTCCAATAGTGGCTCTGTCACTGAAAGATTAAAGTCACCAGGCAGAATAAAATTCAGCCAGCAATCATGCAATGAAGCTATGGTCAGGCATGCAATCCAAAATCCTTTATTCTGGAGTTGTGTTTTCTCAACATTGTCCTAGAATGCTTGACAATTGTAGCAAGTGTAAATGATAAAATCGTAGAACAATGTGTAGCATCTTTTTTAAAAAAAAGAGCACAAAAAAAAGGCACAAAAAGTTCCAAAGTAGAATAACAAAAATCTGAGATACCTGCTTGTCTCCAAACAATTTTGCTATTGTGGGAAACTCATGTGGGTGGGCTGTTGGAATGCAAAGGCAATGGGCCAGAAAAACAGACGTGCACATTTGAATGTCAAGGTTATATTTTGACATTGCACAGCACAGCCTTGAAACTGAAAAGTGGAAAATATGGAATTATAACCCTTTTAAGTTGTGCTCAACTTGTTATCCCTAGACAACAACCCAGTGGCATGTTCAGACCAGTTCTACAAGAAATCTCAGAATATTGTGGTACCTGAGTTGATACTTTGCCACAAAAATGAATGCAATTCCAACATCTGGGTAATATGATATGGTATGATCTGCACATTCACAGTTGTTGTGTAAGATCAAGCATGAAGGGCATGTCATTTAATGGGGTGAAAATTATTTTTTGCATTTTTTTTCAGTGAGGGGTTCTAAAATACGTGTTTTTATGCCAAGAATTCAAATCTGTGATCATTTTTTGCAATTGTGCAATGTTTACCTTGGTATGGTATCTAATTATATACCCCAGAAAAATCTCAGCTAACCCAAATACTATTAACTTTATCTTCTCAAAATTACACCTTGTGCTAGAAAAATTGAAGTTTTTTTTCTGCATGAATCTTATTTAGCTAAGCAAAAAATTATCCATGCAATGATAAACCTACATCAGAAAGCAATTATCTGAGTTACAAAAATGTTTAAATGAGTTTCATTGAGTCTTATTTTGATCCATTCTTCAACATCAGCTGCTGATTTGCTTCTTGGCCTCTAATATAACCCTAACATTTCTCATGTGTATACACTTTGCTTGTTACTTCTGTGACCTGTTTCACACATCTCTCTATTTATTGGGCATGACAGGGCCACTGTGATACTTACATTGGTTCATCAATGAACTTCTTTATTTCTGCTGTAATCAGTTTGCATGTCAAACGTGGCTCATATACACCTTCAGACCAGTCAAACAACTCCAGCAGAGTGGACGCATTGATTAAAGGCATTTTTCTTGCATGTTCAGAAAAATTTCCCAGCACTTCATCATCTGTACCCCTCAAGTCAATGATCTTTTGCACACTAGCTCTCCTCTCCTGAATGTCATCTGAACACAAGAATATCTGGATTATTATTTCACTGAAAGCATACCATGCTGAGTGCTGAATGGTTGGTAAAACAATATCTACTATTGCCTTCTTTTCCAGTTTGACTTGCTGCAACTGGAACAACACATGATGCAGGCTTCAATCCAGGAAAGTATTACTTTGATGTTGAACCAGCAAGGGTAGTACATATCAATGATACATTCCAATAATATTCTTAAGTTTTGAAGAGTTTTGCCTTTAAAGCCATAACCTGAAATCCATATTCAACAAAGCTATATTCAACTGGAACAGTTGTCAACCAGCATAGCTTATAGGGCCAATTTCCACAAGAGCCAGATCTGTGGCTTATTGCCTATGTGATCCTATATCCATATGTTTGATCAGTAGAAAGATCCTTACAGTGTGTAGCTTAGTGAAATGAGAAACTCACCAATTGAAACTGGTGAATGAACGATCAGTGTCAAGTTCTGTTGCAGTGTCTAGCATGTTGCCAATCTTATCTGCCCTTTGTTGTTAGACAAAGTCTTCCCATCCAATTTTGTGATTATGTGTCATAGGAGTAACTCATTCATGTGGAATCCACACACCAACCAGATCAATTTCCAGTCAAGCTTGATCTCTACACAGTGCATGGCACCATCTTCATAGCCTGAATCAACATTTGCAGAAGCTCCTCCAATGGCCTTCAAGCTTTTGCCTTTCTTCTTCCTGAAATACACCATATTATCTGCAGTCACTTAAACAGGTTTTCCTGTTTTTGAGCCTTTCTCTGGAGTGAAATGACAAAGATATCTTCTCCCTAAGATATTACTGCACAAAGAATAATAATAATCATTGATGGTACTGGGGAGTTTTTATGATGCCTCCATTCTACTCAACCCTCTCATCAAGGAACCAGTCACTACGAACCACCATTCTCTGCAGTTTTGGGACTACTTTGTAGTAGAGTACAAAGGAGGATACAGATGGGGATATGGCACCTATTCCCAGTTCAAACCCAGTTCACCCAATTATTCTATGATTCATAAGGATAGAGGTTAGAAACAAATATTGCAAGGCAGAAAACACCTGGTGATGTGTGTCCTAATGGGTGACCCACTTACATGGAGATAAGAATGGAAGAAACAGAAGAAAGGGGGCCATGGCTTCAATGTGCCACACTTATAATAGTGGTTTTTGCATTAAAAAGCATAAGCTCTACCCTACTGGATCAGACCCCTGTTCCATGTATTCCAGTAATCTATTATCATAGTGGCCAATCATTTGCAAGGTACTGTATTAGAATCCCAGCAGATAGCCTCCAGAACCACTCACACTGTCATCAAGTATAATAGCCATTGCTAATCATGACTTCCATGGATTGGTCCAATGCTTTTTTGAAGTCAGTCAACTTGGTGGTATCCAACAATACAACTCATGCTAGAAAATTATGTGTTGTGTAAAAATTTGCCTTTTATATGTCCTGATTTTTCTAAGGTTCAATTTCACTGGCCAACCTCTGATTCTAGTATTTTGAAAAAGGGGGGGAAATAGTTTCTTGTCCACTTTATCTACATCATGTAAAATTTTGTACACTCCTTTGCTTCCTTTATAAATTAGAAAGCCACAAATGTCATAGCTTTTCTTTATATGGAAGCTGCTCCCCTCCACCCATCATCCCAGTTTCTCTCTCTATAACCTTTTTGAGAGTAACCAGAACTGCATGCAATATTCCAGATGGTGATGATTCCACTGCCAGCACTCTCACAGCTCTAAGCATATCTCTACAAGCCATTATACTTCTATTGTAGGAATGGCATCCTTTTGGAAATGTCTGGACCAGGCTGTATTCTGGAAAATCCAGTTTTGCACCAAAGATTTCAGAAGGGTTTCTGAGACATAATACAGGTTACTAGAATTGTTAGAAGGATGGGTTGGACCTTAATCACCTTTGGATTGTGACATAAATTTATGATCCCTTTTATTTGATAAACTGGTCTCTGTTTATAATTGGGCCAATCAGTTCCCAAATAAATTACATGAAATTGTAAAGACAGATTTTAGCATCGTTTGACTGCCGCAAGGACTGGATTTATCTCTTACAGGACCAAATTAATTGGTGCTTTAAAAGGTACAACAGTGCTATATGAAATGGATTTAGTATTCTAACCTCTAATTAATGTTAATTAAATCTCTCAGATGCAATTAAGTCCCATTTGAAACTCATTAAAATGACATATCCAAAGTTAAAGACATATACAAAGTTTATAAAAAGTAGATACTATTAAATCCATGGAAAGAGGAAAAAAATTTGCAGTTGATATGGTTGTCCCATGGAGTGGAATAAAGCATATTCTGTGGATTTCCCCACTATTCTGGAAATGTACAACTAAGCCTTTCTTTCTTTGTTTCTTTCTTTCTTTCTTTCTTTCTTTCTTTCTTTCTTTCTTTCTTTCTTTCTTTCACCTCCTTTGGTGAGCCCTACATAATTATAATTTTAAAGGCTGGTATATATATATTTTTGTCTGAAATGGTGTAGGGTTTCCTGCCTAAGGAGGAGGTTGGACGAGAAGATCTCCAAGATCCCTTCCAACTCTGTTATTCTATTCTATATTCTATTTATTGCCTAAGCAATTATCCAATTTCCTTGTTATCACACCCAATATATAGACTGCAGATAATATCTTCAATTATCCATCCCACACAAAATAAAAACTTTTTTTAATTAAAAAATGTCATGCATCTCATAGCATTAGACTATTAATTTATATTATGGATATAGATTCATAAAAATTAAATCAGCTACAGTGAACATATTAATCCCTCTGCTAAGATGATTATAAATGAAATTATTTCTTCATCTGTTAAACTGCCGAGTGAAACTCATTATGGATGTCCTTATTTACACTTGTTTTAATCTCATATAGGATTCATTGGTTTATCTGATTTGACAAATTATTCTGGGTACAATAGTAGCTGGAATTGAACATGGATGTTTATTATATGCTGATGATATAGCATCTCTACTTCTATTTTCTGTATCAAAACTTATTGATATGGTACAACCATTTGATAATCTATCAAATTATTTGAATCAGTGTTATGTAGGCTCTAATGAATTATGAAAACTTATAATAAATGGAGAATTTATCATTATTTGAAGTTTTTAAAACTATTTGGAAATAATTCTAAATATTTCTCCATTTATAGCAATAAATGTATTATTAAAAACAGATTAAAATTGACACGTGATGACTGAAAATCTCACCTTTTATGGCAGAAAGTATTAAAAATGCATATTGTCACAATTAATATACCTAGAGTTAATTCTGTATCAGTACTGTATGTTTACATTTTTCAAGCATGGTGACAATATCACTTTTGTTTCTTTTTAAATGGATGAATTATAACAATCGCTTTGTCTAAATTATGATGATGATATTATAAGGGCTTATATTTCTGATTTTCAATATCACATCAACCATACATAATAACTTCAGTTTATTTAAGGATCACAATTGACCAAGTTAAAAAAAATAATTTATTATATGATTCTTTTATGATCATGACAGAAACTGGAATCTGTTTTTCGCCACAACTTTATTATATTTCCTTCATCAAAAGTGGCAAGATACATTTAAAAAAATATGATTTTGTATAACATTTCCTAATTTCAGAAATTAGTCTAGATGATTTAGCAATGTTGGCAACTTTCAAATTACCATATTAAAACATACGGTATAGTATTCTAGATGAGTGTAAGTGTACAACTTTAAAGTAAATATTTATGTATTTGTTACATTTGTATTTCAATACAATCCAGAGAATCAAGAATAAATTAAATAGTAGCAATAGGCTGGATATTAGATATTCTTAAGAATTCTAACATTAGAAGTGAGAATATCCCACATTAATGGATCAACAGTAAAAGATCTTGACAAATATTAATTCTTGTGACCTTAAATTATTGATTCAACAGAATATTATTTTCATGTTTACTTAACACAGAATGTATTTTCACCTATCATCCTGAACAAAACTGAAGTATTTTACCAGTTCATAGCAAATATGAAGTCTTCAGAACAAAAAAAAACTATTGATGGCACCCAGCTAACAAATGTGAGCAGTTTCAACTACTTGATCAGTAAAAGTAGAGAAGGGAGTCAGGCAGGGATGTCCATTATCTCCCCTGCTCTTCATATTATCTTTGGAAACATTACTAACCCGAATCAGACAGAATCCAGAAATAAAGGGGTTAAAGATTAAGAAATAAGAGTATAAATTGCAATCATCTGGAGATGACATGGTCTTTTTTATTAAGAACCCAATAGAAAAAGGACAAAAACTGATGAATGAGTTAAGGCCCTGTCACACTGCCCAACGGATGCAAAACGTTAGTAAAAAGGACACAACGGACGAGAAAAATGTTCCATCCGTTGTTATCCGCTCTCAAAAGGGGCGAAAATTTGCACAACCAGAGCGGATAACATGGAAAGGAACAGACGGGGGGAGGATGCAGAGCAGATGGAAAGTGGATGCGGAACGGAAGCCTAGCGGATGGAAGCAGATGGCACATCCGCCAGGCTTCTGGGGGGCCGCAGCAAAGCGGACGCGGAATGGAAACAGCAGATGCACAGCGGATGCACAGCGGATGCATAGCGGAAGCCTAACGGATGCCGAGCGTTAATTGCGCATGCGGGGAGGATGCATTGCGTAAGCCCTGGGGATATAAAGGGAAGCAGCTCGGAAGCAGGTCACCATTCAGAGGAAAGACCTGCTGCCGGACACATTGACTGCCTTTCCTGCCCTGCCTGCATGCCTGCCTTCAAGCCTTGCTGCAAGCCTCCCTGCCAGCCTCCCTGCCAGCCTTGCTGTCTGCCTGCCTGCCAGTCTTGTTGCCAGCCTGCCTTCCAGCCTCCCTGCAAGCCAGTCTACCTGCCAGCCTTCCTTCCAGCCTTGGTGCCTGCCTGCCTGCCAGCCTTCTTGCCAGCCTTCCTACCAGCCTTCCTGCCAGCCTTGGTGCCTGCCTGCCTGCCAGCCTGCCTGCCAGCCTTGGTTCCTGCCAGCCTCCCTGCCAGCCAGCAACCCCACAACCATGGGGAAGAACAGAAAGCCTCAGCCATCTGCTGCCAGCCCTGGAAAGAGGGACAGGGCCACCATCCCACCCCCTGGCCCTCACTCTGCTTCTGCTGGGTCTTCTGTAGCACGGGCTCGCTCTTCTGGGGCTGGAGCTTCTGCTGCTTCTGCTTCTGGAGGAACTGACGATGCTGCTTCTGGCGGTGGTGCTTCTGCTGGTGCTTACTCTGCTGATGCTGCACCCCAATGGCGCTTCAGACAAGCACTCCAGCACCAGCCACCTCCACAGCACCTAGACCCTTCACCCCTGAGACTGAGCGACCAAGAGGAGTGCCAGAGATTGGCTGGCTGGCTACCTGTGGACTTTATTTGGACACTTGACTTGGGTCATTTTTCTTTTATAGCTTGTTGTTAATAAAGTCTGTCTTTGATTCACACCCTTGCCTCATTTATTTTTTTGAATAAAGTCTTGGTGGAAACTTTTAGAAATGGTTTAAGCCTTTGCATGCTTGTGGGATGGGTTAGGATAGCAGTGGGGTGGGCAGGGATACCCGTGGAATGAGCAGGGATACCTTTGGGATGGGTTAAGATAGCTGTGGGATAGATAAACCTCCAGTGCAAGCATAGTTGGACTGTATGGTCCACCCTCCCAGGTGCCACACCTATGGCCCTTTATTATCAATAATAATGTAATCAATCATCCACACATGTCAACATAAACACAACTCTTTATTAAATGCCCTGTTCATTGTAGGCCCACCCAACATACATGGCCCAATCTCATCAGTGTGATGAGACAGGCTGAAGGAAGCATCGATTAAGCATCTATCATCCTGTCTTGCCATTCCACCGCTCCAGCTGGGGAGTTGCACCAGTGTTTCAGGAGGTTGCGCTGCTTCTTCCCTTCACGTGAGGCTCTGTTGGGGCCTTGCACATCCTCAGTGTCTATCAGGTTTTGCCCTTGCCTCCATTCCCCAGGCTCCATGTCCCCATTGCCTTGTTGGAGGTCCACAAGCCTGTTCTGCAAGACTGGGTAGCGGGTGCACATGAGATTGTGCAGGATGCAGCAAGCTTCCGCGATCCTCCTCACGGTCTGTGGGCGATGCTGCATAGTGGTGAGAAGTACCTGGAACCTGTTGGCCAGGATGCCAAAGGCATTCTCCACCACCCGCCTTGCCCTGGACAGCCTGTAGTTGAAGATCCTCTGTTCACGGGTGAGGTATTTGGAGGTGTAGGGCTTCATGAGGTCGGTTGTGAGGGAGAAGGCGTTATCCCCCACAATGAAGTAGGGCACATCTTGTGTGTCGTTGGGCAGGGGGTCTGGATCTGGGAAGTCCACAATGAGGTTGCATTCCAGCCCCTCCTTGAGGTCACTGGCGTTGTATACCTGGGCATCTGAAGCTGACCCATTGCCTGAAGCATCAATGTACATGAACTTGTAGTCAGCATCGACCATGGCGAAGAGGATGATGCTGAAGAAGCCCTTGTAGTTGAAATAAGTGGACCCTGACTTGTCTGGCGCTTTGCAGGCCACGTGCTTCCCATCGATGGCTCCAACGGTGTGTGGGAAGTTCCACCTCTGATACCACTGCTCTGCAACTTTCTTCCATCCTTCTTCAGTGGTGGGGCACTGGAGGAGCTCCTCCATGTATTCTTCGATGATGGCCTGCACCACTTCTCTGACCACAATGCTGATGGTGTTGTGTGGCACCCTCCAGCCGTACTGCATGCTCCTGTAGGTGGTCCCTGAGGCCAGGTGGCGCATAGTGAGTGCCACCCTGAGTCCAGGTTCCAGGCTGGGCCAGAAGTTGGTGTTTGCCTTGGTCAACCTGGGTGTCAGCCGCTGCACAACTTCGTCAAACATGGCTGGAGGCATCCTCATGAAGTTCTGGAATGCACGAGTGTCTTCGTTCCTGAGCTCCACCATCATCTTGTTGTACAGTCCGTACTCTGCTCTTCTCCCGATCCATCTTTAGACCCAGACGCTTCTTGGCCACCTCTTTTTCTTCCCGTAGTAGAGTTCAGAGAGCCTGTAGATGGCTTCACACTGTTGCAGAACGATGGTGGCTGCCAAAAGGACTTTGTTATGATCCATGGTGGACATGACTGGATGCTCTGGAAGAGCAAGATCCAGATGAAGGCTGCAGAGGTCTGCACAGCAGGGCTGCTGGACTGAAAGTGAGATCCAGGTGAGTTGCTCCCCCTTTTTATAGGCAGTGTAGGTTTTCCCCTATGTGTCCTTTTGCATCCTCTAGGCATCCTCTAGACATCCTTAATATCCGAGATAGGTCCCCTTTGCGGACGTTTTTTCTGTTTTAAATGCTTTCTTTGAGAGCTGCATCTACTTTCATCCTTTCTCCATCTGTTCTGCATCCGTTCTGCATCCGTTCCACGTCCGTTCCGCTTCCTCCCTGCGTCCGTTTACCGCTGGAGCAGATCGAGTTGCACGGATGTGTAGCAGATGCCTAGCGGATATAGCGGATGCAGAGCGGATGCCTACGGATGCCTAGTGGATGCAGAATGGACGCATTGGATACATTTTCTGCGCAAAAGTTTTGAGCAGCTCAAAACCCTCTGAGTGGATGAAATGTCAATAGACGGATGCTGGACAGATAAAGAGGAAGCAAAACGTATGCAGTGAATACAAAACGGAAGCATCGCGTTAACCAACGGATGGCAAGTGTTTTTCTCCGTTTTACATCCTCTTTCCATCCATTGGTCCAATGTGACAGGTGCTTTAGAACAATTTGGAATAGTTGCAGGACTTAAAATAATAACCAAAAAAGCAGAAATTAGAAATAGAAGAAGTGATGGGACTACAAGTGGCAAAGAAAATCAAATACTTAGGAATATGGTTGACAGCACAATGTAAGACGTTAATAGAAAATAATTATGATAAATTATTGCAACAGGTAAAGAAAGATCTAGGGATATGTGTTAAATTGCAACTCTCTTTATTAGGGAGGAATGCTGCTACAAAAATTCATCTTCCTATTTCAGACAGTACCAATTAAAATACATAAACATTACTTTGTGGAACTTAATAGGACAATTGCAAAATTTATTTGGCAAGGGAAAAAAATAAGAAAGAACCTAAAATCAATGCAAGATATGAAGAGCAAGGGAGGTATGGCCCTCCCAAACTGGGAGTTATATCATAGTGCAGCTTCCTTCGTATGGCTGAAAGAATGGGTGAATTTATCAAACAAAAGAATATTAGTTTCAGAAGGCCATGATTTACAGAGGGGGTGGCATGTCTTCCTACGGGATATGGGGAAAACCAAACAAAAATATTTTCATAGACATTTAATTCGAGATTCTCTTTTGGCAATTGGAATAAAATAAAGGAAAAAACACTATTTAAAGGTCCCGATCTGGTTCGCAACAATGGAGGTGATGATTCACCCAAACAATTTTAATATCAATAGGATATTAAAGTATAAATATTTATTGGATATACAAGGAAATTTGAAATCATGGCAAGACCTTCAGGAACAAGGGTTACGAATTGACCGTTGGGCATATCTCCAAGTGCAGAATAGATATAGACAGGATATGAAAGATTTCGGAATCTATAGTAAATCACAACAATTAGATAAAATTCTATTAGGCCCAGATAAAAAAATATAGCAAAATTTTGTAACTATTTATTAGATATAGAAGTAGAGGAAGAAATAGTGAAAGGTAATATGATAGCTTGGAGTACGAATATAGGCCGCAACATTACTTTAACAGAATGGGGGAAGATCTGGAATAGAAATAACAAAATTACAAAAATGGCATCATACAAAGAAAATGCCTATAAAATTTTCTATAGATGGCATCTACCTCCTTCAAGATTAGCAAAGATGTTTCCCAACATGAGCCCAAAATGCTGGAAGTGTAAAAAGAAAGAGGGAACATTCTATCACATGTGGTGGTTTTGCACAGAAGCCCAAAGATATTGGTTGAAAATTAAAAAATGGTTGAAGGAAATTATGACTGAGCAGATTGAACTTAAACCAGAATTCTCCTACTAGGGATATTCAACAGACAATTTCCAAAAAAAATTAAATATATAATATTACATATATTGACAGCAGCCAAATTGGCCTTTGCACAATGCTGGGAAAAAACCCTCTACTCCACCAGAGGAAATGATTATCCAGAAAATATCAAGCTGTGCAGAAATGGATAAATTAACTCTTAGCACTAAAAAATAAAGTATCAGAGTACTATAAGAGTTGGAATTGTTGGTATGAGTGGACAGACCGAAGATAGATTATATAATAATGATAATAATAAACTGTAAAGGAGGATGAGCAACAATTCTAGTAATTATACATTCGCACGAAAGATCAATTGTAAATATGGCACAAAATAAGGATAGAAATAAGGAACCACAAAATGTTGATGATGCATTGTTTTTTAATCGTTTACCCTTTTTTCTTTGTTTTTCTCTCCTTTTTCCAATTTTCTGTATGTGTTGTTTGTATATTTTAACTTGATTTTTTTTTAACTTTAACTTTAACTTTTAACTTTAAATTGATTTTATAATCAATAAAGTTTATTTTTTAAGAAAAGAACAAAAAAATACTGTTCATGGCACCCAGCTAATAAATGTGAGCAGTTTCAAATACTTGGGAAACATCTGAAGTGATCAGTCTTTCGAAAGAAATTGATTCCAGGATCAGCAAAGGTAGCCATGCATAGGGGCAACATAATATCCATATCTCCATAAAGCTAAAGTCTACAGAACTGTCCTTATCCATTCTCTCCTGTAAGGATGTGAGTCCTGACTCTTCTCATCAAACAGCTGGAGAAATTTCAAATGTGCAATCTCCATTTCATCTTTGGCATTCCTTGGCTAAGACCATGTCTCTAGCTTGGAGATCTTGAACAGTGCAGAGTCTACCAGTATTGAGTCTCTGGTTTTCAGAGCCCAGAAATATCATCAGAATGACTGATTCACCAGTTGCTCTATAGGAGGGGTATCAAACCCCCTAGATCTGGCCTGTTGAGTGCTTATAGACTGGCCTGTGGAAACAGCAAAGTACTGGCCCACAGGACCTATGCCAGCAAAAGCATAGCTCCCAAGCTCCATTTTCATAGTAGAGGGGTTTTAAGAAGCCATCACAGCCAAAACAGAGCTCAGGAGCCCATTTTTGCTAGCAAAGCATTTGGGCCACCACAGGCACTCCTGACATGAGTGACATTGAGTTATCCATGCCTAACTCTGGCCTTAGCCACCTGCCACACCCCACACACGCACACACCCCAAGGTCAAACACAACCCTGATGCAGCCATCAATGAAATTGAATTTGACACCCCTGCTCTATAGTGTACTGGAGTCTGGGAAAAGGTCTCAAGATTGACTATATAAGTGCTACAAAGACACTGAAAGAAATCCTATACCAGTGTAACATCTACCCAAGGGAACTAGAAGATGGAGCTGCTGAAAGAACCTTCTGGAGAACTCTGCTAAGAAGCATCCATAGATTTTAAAGATAAATGCCTTCCAAAACATGAGAAGTGTCATAGAATAACATCCACTATAATAATGGACTTCCAGTGCCCTCCTGTTGGGACTCTGTTCTTGCACTCTGTACTTGCAAAGTGAACTTTAGAGCCCCCTCTGTGTTTACATAAGAACAGCACAACAGTGTCTTTTTTAAACTCAAAGGACTGCCATATTGTGAAATACACATCAAGGTTTTGTTTTCCTTCTCCCTCACTCACTCACTCTTTTTTTATTTTGGTCCCTTTGTATATTTTTCCTTTCCCCTTTGTACATAAAAGAAAAAGACAGCGAATGTAAAATATTCTGAATCACTTTAAATTATAAACAAATCTACGTTCATTGTTCATATACCCCATGCAGTTGGGACTAGATTTACAGAAACTAATTGTTAAGACTAGTCTGCACAGAACAGAAAACAGTGAATGTTTCAGAAAAAACAATATATCTTTCAAGAGGATTTGATTTTCAGTACATACAGTATGTAACATAAGGGCAAGATTAAAATCATTTTGCTATATGTATGATATGCCAAGTCTATCATAAGTGAGAAAACAATAAAAACCATCCCCCAAGATAATAAGCTGATGACTACTGCAAATTGGACCCCTATGAATTATTCAGATGGTAGAATTAGGCTGTTTGAAAAAGTAGTTCTATAGAATTATAAGAATACATAAATACAATTAGATGAATTTTTAATACTGCATATTATTATTTTTATGCATTTTAATACGTGTTTGTGTGTGGTGGACTTTTTGTTCTTCATATTATTATTATTTGCAATAACTGTACTAGAGCCAATCATAACTTAGCGATTTGACAATCTCCATGGCACATAATTTTTGTGTAACATTTGGCAGTATGCAACTGTAGCATACATTCTGTTCTGAGAAGACTGAGTTTCCCTGCAGTAGAAAGAGATATTCCTGAAACGCAAATGTTTTGACATGTGTTATATGGAGTTGTGGATATCTGCTAGGGTATAAATTAATAACTTATGCATCATGCACATAATCCTGGCAGACTCCATGTTTCTGCTTGTCTGTTCCTGTGTCAGACTCCATAAATTGTTAAAACCGGGAAGTTTAAGTCAGAAACCTCATTGTGCACATGTCACTTATTACATCCTCTATATTAACAAAACAACATTTCAAAAAATTCAAGACTTTCCTGAATCTGTCTTTGTGCTTCACTGCTTAATCTGAAAATCAGGTAATGTCACACAAAAAAAACCCTGATAGAAGAGAACTTGGCTTGATATTATTTCTTCTTCTTCTTCTTCTTCTTCTTCTTCTTCTTCTTCTTCTTCTT
>BLBF01000017.1:16605586-16615788 GCA_015471245.1 Laticauda colubrina | reverse complement strand
TCTTCTTCTTCTTCTTCTTCTTCTTCTTCTTCTTCTTCTTCTTCTTCATTTTCCTAGATTCAGTGCAAAATACATTTTATTCGACTCTAATGATGTTCCAACATTAACTTTACTTTTCCCTTCTAAAGTATCCTCTGGCTAATACAATTCACTTTGGAGAGAAAACAAGCAGGAAGAATGTGCTTCATTCCATGCTTTCAGTTATTTCTACCTCAAATGTTCTCCTACCCTTTCAGTTCCTCCTACCCTTTCAGTTATCTTCTTGCCATGTTTAAAAGATACACAAAGGCCTGAACAGGACAGTTAAAAGTTTATGGAAGAAATCTTCAGTGAGAAACAACCGGTAGGGAAAAGGTTAAACACTCTTTTGGCTCATCTTTTGTTCAGAAGAACTCCATGCACCAGCTCAACAGTAAAGTGATTGCATGAATGCCCAAAGCATATGAAGGCCTTTTCATACTCAGCCTTTCAAAAATTGAATAGTGAGGAAAATAGCAAAAACAACTTCTGAACTTTCAACTGTAAACTCTTTTTTGTTCAAATTGGTTGTATTTTCTTCGGGGAATTAGACACCGTGTAGCTTAATCCTAGGTCAGAAAGAAATGAATCAAAACTGAACAGAACTTAGACAGGTACAGGAAGCCCATGATTATTGTTGATAGATTCTTATCTAATTCTGCCAGATCCTGCTGATTTCTACAAGCAAAGACTGCTTGTGCACTGTTTAGTTAAAATATACCATTTTTTTTTAAGTAGAAGACACACTTCTTCTTCCAAAAAAAGTGGGTGGAAATATCTGTGTGTCTTATGCAGCAAATATTGTGGTGGGGGGAAGGGGTTGTTCCAGCACCAATCAGCTGTTCTAGAATGGACCACAGTGATGGAAAATGGGCTGAGGGGAACAGGCCACAATGGCAGTGGCAAATGGGTGGCAGTGAATGGGATACAGCAGCAACAGCAAATGGGCCACAGCAAATGGACAGTGGCAGCAGCAGTGAATAGGCTGTAGTAAATGGGCCACAGCAGCAAACAGACCACAGCAAACAGGCCAGATGAATAACGGATGGATGTTAGGAGGCAGAGGCAGATTTTTATTCTTCTTTTCCTCCCAAAAAGCTGGGTACATCTTATACTCCGGAGTGATGTATGCTCTAAAAAATATGGATAAATTCTGCTTCCAAGCTGTATTGAGTAAATGCTTATGAGGCAAAAATATGTAATAGAAGATTGAAAGTTCCAGTGCTGGATATGACACAAATGCTGTTTGTATCTTAATATGCTTTTTTGTCTATCATCATGACAGAGTCATAGTGGTGCAGTAGTTCAAATGCAGTACTGCAGGTGACTTCTGCTGACTGCCCACTGCCCGAAATTCAGTTCAATTCTCACCAGCTCAAGGTTGACCCAGGTTGTTGGGCCAACGTGCTGACTCTGTCAACTGCTTAGAGTGGGTTGTAAAACACTGTAAAGCAGTATATAAGTCTAAGTGCTATTGCTATCATCATCATCATCACCATCACCATTCTCCTCCTCCTCCTCATTATCATCATTCACATTTTATGTGATCACTCATCTTGCAAAAGCAATTCTGGCCAGCTAGCATAAGATTAAAACTAATAATGAAATAAATAATGATGTAATATACATAATGGCATCTGAAGTAGAGGACATTATATAATTATAGCAGTTTCAAATTCTGTCTGAAATTTTAAAAAGTGGTAATCTTTCCTACATATAAAAAATACCAAAATGAACAGGCTTATTCATTATACTGTGAGATGTTGATAGCTAGACCTATAAATGAGTAAAAGAAAATTAGGTACCATTAAAGGCTCAATGATTAGTTATTTAGTGTATGACTTAATATTTCTTCCTATTGTATTTTTGCTGTTCTTCTTTAGATTTTTGCTGTTCAATAGACTCTTGGATATAACAATATCATCCCATATATGACAATATTTTTTGAAAAAAAAAACAAGTTTTATATATGAATTACAAAACAAAAAAAGCTCTTTTCAGTGGACAACATATTCCTGGATCACCACTTTTATATGCAAATATGATAATAGTTATATATTCATTTTTTGCATTCAACTTCCTGTCTTATCCAATTTTTACTTAATTCTATTATTACCTTTTCCATTCCAACTTTTACAGAAGAAAAGAACAAACAAATTAATCCTGGTCTCTGATATTGGTCTCAATCTAAACATCCTCTCATTTCATTTCAATTATTTCAAATATATTAAACATTAATATTTCTTTTAAAAATAACGATATATATTTGCCGAATAAAAATGATTGATGTCCCTCCTTCCTCTTAATAATCTATATTACCTATTAACTGACTATAGTTACAAATACTTTTACTGTTACCTTTTCCAAAATACTCTTTTCTTATTTAAATAGTTCTTTTATCAGTCAGATTTGCAATTTCATTGCATATTCTTTCTATAATTTCGAAATGAATACAAGCTTTTACACAAGAGAAAAAAACATAAGTCCCCCCCCCCCATCTTTTACTAAATTGAATGTGTCACTTCAGTGGTTAAAATATATCCTGATTCCCTCATCTTAATTCCCAATAAACATTTATTTTTAACTAATTATAATAATAGTCATTCCCTTAAAAAAAAAAACCTACATTACATTATATATCTTTTCAATCAGATTCCACAATATATTTTCCCCTTTAATTTCATAGAATTTATTTATAGTTTCAAAACAAAGATAAGAAAAAAACAATTAGTCCTTTTAACTAATCCTGGTCACTGAAATTAATCTCATTTTTAAACATCCTCACAATTCACTTCAATTATTTCAATTTCTTTAATAAACATTAACATTTATTTTAAAGATAAGAATAAAAATATACATTCACCTAGTAAAGAATATCAGTGTCCATCCTCCTTTAATAATCTATATTTCCCTATTTTCTAAATATTTTTTATTGCTAATATATTCTTATTACCCCTCATCTCCATGCAGAATCCCCTTTCATTAACCATTATCTCTATGTAAACAGTTTCATTTTATTATTTTACAATTCCCATATTTCTTTATTTCCTGCTCCTGTCTCTCATTACCTCTCTTCCCCTTCATTTTCCCATATCTTTTCTCCTTCCAGTTTGTGTCCCTTTGTATCTTCCTTTCCCTTTTTCTGCTGCTCCTTTCTGCCTTTCCTAATTTCACAGGTATTCCCCCTTTTTAATTACCTTCTTGAATCTCACATTTTTACCCCCCTTCTTTTTCCTTTTCTTTGTGGTGTTCTTTGTGTTAATTGTCTATTTAAGATGGCTTTTCCTTGGACTAACTTCTCTTTCTCTGAAGTTCTTTCTTCATTTCTTCAAACGCCATTTCCATAGCTTTTAAAATAGAGCCAAGTGATTCACCTCTTTCATGTAATAATTCTTTCATATTTTTAAGTTCCATTTTTAGGTCCCGAAGAGATATCATTATTGCACACTCTTATATTTTATAATTGTTTAAATCCACAAAAACTTTTATTTTCCTTCTTTCTTCTTCAGCCTTTCTAGATTCACAATTATTCCAGTACTGGGTCTCTACCAAAATCACCCAGAATTTTCTTACTTCTACTTTTATTCTAGTTCAACTTTCACTTTCTAGGGTTCTTGTTTTATTGTTTCAATATTTCTTTAATATTGTATCAACTCAAGTTCATAAAAAAACAGGATCTTTTCCCTTTTATTTTTAAATTTAAAGTTTTATTCATAAGATGGCACTCTTATGAATCTTAAATCCAGCTTTAATTTATGCCTGTTTGTTGCCAAACATTTTAATCCAATTTAGTTAAGTATCTTGTTCTGGCTTCTTCTTTTTCTGGTTCGAAGCCCTGTTTAGCTGTCAAAGTTATTTTTTCTTTTTTTCCCCCTTCCCTTTGTATTTCTGCCACTTTCCTTTTTTTAAAAAAAAAATCATTATTAATCCCGGGGTACCTTTTATTTGGTTGTTGTGCCCAATTGTCCTGGCTCACATGTTATCCACCTCTTTTTTCATTCCTGCACAAACTTAGTCCAGCTGAGTCTTCCTCTTCAGGGTGGCCATTTTAGACCACCACTTCAGTCATCTTCGAGGGAGGGAATTGCCAAGTCCAGAGGGGGAGATGCAGCTCCCCTCAACCTGGCTGGCAGCTTCCCCTTTCTCCACCGCCCCTCCAAGGCAGCTTCACAGTGATTGGGGCTCTCTGACAAAAGAGCATGGGCTGTAGCCGTGGACAATTGCGATCTACTGTCCATCTGCAAGGAGGGCTCCCCCATATATTACAATCATAAAACTATAATATTACAATCATTTAATAAATGATTCCCATTTGCTTTTTAAAAATTTTGTTTGTTTGTTTGGGGGGAGAGGTTTTATGGACTCCTTTGACTCTTCAGAGTCCAGAGATTAAAGGAGCTGATTCCATGTTTTTTATTCAGAAAATGTTGTGTTGTTGGCAGATAAATGATTTTCAGGGAAAGTTACACTGTATGAGGCACTTGGAGAACAGAACTGAAAATTAAATCTACCAAGCATCAAAGTACTTGGTTTGACAGGGAGATGGTGTGAACAATTGCAGGTTAAATATAAATGGCAAAAAAAAACCTAGAGTAACTCATGAATTTGTGCTGATGAATAATGTGTTTAAGGTGGGAAAATATATAAATAAATTTTAAGGTGCACAAATATTGATAGAAAAGTAGTAAATTAGTAAGTGGCATGAATTTCATTCTTCTTGGGAGGAATGAAAGAAAATAGTAAACAACATGTGTATAAGGGAGTACTTCAGCCCACTTCATTGTGAGGATGAAAGAGTTGGATGTATCAAAAATATAAAAATGTAGCCAATTGAAACAGATTACTTTAGAACTGGGGGTGAAAAAAAAGTGATAAGATGAAGACTAAATAGATAACTGAAGGTGAATTTAATAGAAAAGTGAGTGGCCTACATGAAAGATGATTTTGGTCATACACAGAGAATGACAGGTTCAAATGAAAAAGATATGAAGGAAGAATGAATTGGACAGCAGGAGGAGATAAAAAATACTGGGTTTGAACGCATTGAAAAATACTAAAAAAAGCAGAATGACAAGTTTTTAAAAACAACAAATTGTATAACTTGGTAAATGGATGTGATGGAAGCAGCAATCATTTTCAAGGATAGAAAGACATGATACAGAGAGTGCTATGGTTTAAACTTATTAATAGCCTCCATTTTATTTTACTTAAATATTTTTTCTCTAATATTTACTTTTTTTGTTAATATGTACTATTTTTCTGTGCTTTGCAAAAATTTTCTCATCCCAAAGTAGAATAATGTAATAGGCATGTAGGATGTCAGTCAAGGGCTGTTGGTCTTAAAAGGTAAATGTTATTGCTGGATTCAGGGCAGTATGACTTCAAATACCAGTTGTATTGGAATTAACCATGGGAGAGTATACTTCCATCAACTTGTTTGTGAGCACACCAGAGGGTTCTGATTGGCCATTAAGACAAACAAAATTCTGGATTACAACGTGCCTTGATCTGATGCATTAGGATTATTGTTATGCTTTATATTTACAACTCTAATATATGCAGGTGGCCCTTGACATATGACCACAATTGAGACCACAATTTATATTGTTAAGCAAGGTAGTTGGAAGTGTGCATGCCTGATTTTATTACCTTTTTTTGCTACACTTGTTAAGTGAATCACTACAGTTGTAAGTGAATCACAAGACTGTTAAGCAAACCCAGCTTTCCCTACTGACTTTGCTTTTCAGAAACTGGTTGGAAAGGTCACAAATGGTGATCACATGACCCCAAAAAGCTGCAACCATCATAAATACATGCTGGCTTCCAAGCACCCAAATATTGATCATGTGACCATGGGTATGCTATGAGAGTGAAAAGAGTGAGAACCAGTCATAAGTCACTTTTTTTTTCAGTTGTAACTTTCGCCAAATGAATGGTAGTATTTCTGATTGGCTTTTATTTCAATGAAATTACGCTTTTATTCAGGGAAGATGGACCCTCTATACATGAACAATGATGTCCATCTATAGGAAAGAAGAATAGTCCTTAACCTAGGCCCTTTAATTGTCAAAATCACACCATTTTTATCTCTAATTGAAGATTTTATTTTTTTGAAACTAAAAACTCATCAACAACAAAGAATCATGAGGAAAAGATTATACATGAAAAGCTTGAGAGAAAAACATTTTCTCCTACCTATCTTTTCTATAAGCTGCGGTTCACATAAAGATCATGCCCTTGCTTATTTATTCTGGTATAAAAGAAAATTGGATGATCTGTACAATACATTGTTTATTGTTGTAATTTAGTCTTTAGCTTTCTCAAGTTAAGTAAACCAAGTTCCTTCAGTTCTTCTATGCAGAATTTATATTACATTTCTTGGACTTTTGTTGTACATGTTTGAATCCATTCTGATTTATCTAGACTTTAAAAAAAACATTAAAAATGTGACACTCAGCACAGGGCACAGTCCTTTAGATGACAGCTGGCTAGTGCATAATAAAATGAAGTTATGGCCTTTCTTCACATGAATGCATGAAGGGCTTCAGACAACTAGAGAACAGGAATGTAAATAAGGCTACTTTGCACTCTCCTATCCCACTTCACAAATTCAGTCACAAATTCATACTAAAGTTTGTTTTAACTTGAGTGCTGCTTTCCATGTGATCAAGGGCTGCTATAAAATATGATTCTGCAGATAACTGTATTTGCATTCATGCAAATGTGAATAAAACTCTGGCTGAATGCAGGGAGCTCTGAGAGAAAAGGGGAAAAGCATTCTCTATCAAACTGAACCCCTCCAGATGTTCTGCTAAATGCCTGAAGGAGATTTATTGCCCCTGATTAGAAAGTAATAGTTCTGTTCATCTAGCTTAAACTGTAGACTGCTTTTTTTCACATACAGGTAATTCTACTTATTACTACAAACTCAGTCCTGTTTTGTTTTCTACAAACACCAAGCTAGATGTAGCCTATCCTCGATCCATGCACTTGAACTCATGATTTTTCCCATATGTAGTATTTGTTGATTTTTGTATTAGTATTTGTATTAGTATTAGATTAGTATCAGCCTTACTTCCTACTTTTCAAAATACCTTTTAAAACTATTTTTGTATGTCAACTGGCTACAGTTCTGTTCCATTTGCAGAAACAATACATTGCTCCCATCCTTAATAATTCCTTAATTAAAGAATATTGAAGAATACAAATCATTGAACAGCCTTCTCTCCAGTTACATAGTTAACTAGTATCATTTTTCCAACCACAGAGCTACTCGATGGTCTTAATTAGCTATCTCAAATTTAACTCAGCTAAAATGTCATCAAAATGTTGAAATCAGGATAAATTCCCTCCATGGCATTCTCAAAATGCACCTAACAAATAGCTCTGTACAGCTGCAGTTTTAATATGTTGCCAAACTCTCCACTCCTGACCTGTGACTTCCATATCTGTATTCTGCAGTTGCGGTTGATTTGTATTTCTGCCCAGGTCTGCCCAGGGTACAAGGTGTGGAAACTTGACTCTGAATTTAATGCTTCTCTTGGGACATCTGACTATTCTGCCACAAAGAAATTGCAAAACGAATAAAAGAACTGTGTTTTTTTTTAAAGGAAGCTCTAATTTAATATTGCTGTTATTAAATAAGTAGACTGAACATCTGCAGAGGTAAACAGGTGGACAAGAATGAGTTATAAATATTTGTGAATTCAATCATTACTAATATCATTTCATAGTCCATAATTATAGCAATAACACTTAGACATATATATCACTTCATAGTGCTTTTACAGCCCTCTTCAAGTGATTTACAGAGTTGCATATTGACCCCAACAATCTGAATCCCTATTTTACCCATCTTGGAAGGATACAAGGTTGAGTTAACCTTGAGCTGGCCAGGATTGAACTCCTGGCAGTGAGCTGAATTAGCCTGCAACACTGCATTCTAACCACTGTTCCACCATGGCTCCTAATGCTTTTATTTCATATTCCAAACATGTATTGTTGTAGCAGCCCCATAAAACAAAACAAAAATTGCAAGAACCACACTGAAGCTCAATATGGTCTCTAAACAGAAGGTATGTTTATCATTATTTCACTAGACCCTGTAACTTTCTCCTTAACACCTGTGTTGCTCTTCTAATTTAGATTTAGATCTGACTAATGCAAGTACGGATCACTGACATTTCAAATATGGCTTTAATCTAGATGTAAATTTGTTTCTTTCAGCAAGTTTGGGGCAATAAATTTAGCAATCGTACAGTTCTTCAGCTCCGGGTCATGTATACAAAAGCCTCCATCTGGAGTCATAAATTGTAACTATACAAGGAGATGGAAACACAAATGATTCCATCAGAGTAAGCCTGAAGGGAGAGTATAATCATATTTGTCTCGAAAAGGGCCTCCTCAGTTGGAAAGCCCAGTTGTCCCCAGGCACAGCAGAAGCTGTAATTCTTTTGACTAAACATAGGTAGAGAAAATAGAAAACCTGACCAGACAGGGTTCCTGATTGCCTAAAGGATGGTGATAAATCATGTTTGCTCCATTGCAAGTAAAATGTTCCTTTATGCTTTCCCACTCAGTGAATGAATATTAGGGATGGACACAGTACACATTTACAGTTTATGAAAAGGGGATGCTTTGGTTTGGAGGAAAACTGGAGGCTAAAGAAAGATGCAATCAGAGCCATGCAATCAAAGCCTCAGTGCTTTTGCATTTGTGTTGATGTCATACACCAAATACAAAGAAAAGGGACTTCAACCATTAAGCTTCAATAATCATCTGGATTTATTTTAGCCTTCCTGTTGGAATTACTTTTAAGAAAATTGCACGAATTGCAAAATGATTGATTCCATCCATTTTTTTTTCTGGATGAGTATGAAGAACTAAAGTGCCAAGTACATCTCCTTCTTTTTTTAGCTTTACTTAATTCCAACTATATTGTTTCTAAAACTAGCTGAAACAGTTCATCAAATAAGACTACCCAACTTATTAAAACTCTGGATTTGTTCCATTACTTGTCTCTGATTACTAATGACAAAGTGGACAATTTCCATGTTCAGTTTCTTTTGTTCTTATTGGAGATTATATGTAGGTTTTCTATCTGATAAATGGTTCCATAATCCCACAAAAACTATTTCAGTCCAATTTGCATGGTAGACAGTAGACCATGCCATCAAGATAACATTAAAATGGAACTTATGTGAAAATATCTATGCGGAAAAATATGCTTTTATTGGACTTCATGACTGACATAAGGTACATAAAGTTAAGTAAATGGGAGACAATAGTAGCTATTCCTCAGTTATTGTCTTTTAATTTCTACTGATCCTTCAGAATGGGAAGTTTTGATTAATAGAAATATATTTAACTTATGTTTATGTGTATAAACATAACATATTTGAATTTATTGTATCACACTGACCTAGTTTAACAATATGCATAATTAAAATCCACAAAAATCTTAATAATACTTTTTGAGAGCTTTAATAATTCTTAAAATTAATATATTAATATCTTATATACATTATTATTTGCTACATAAGGAGCCAGTTTGTTGTGGAGGTTAATACACCAGACTAGAACTGAAAGACTGTGAATTCTAGCCTACCTTGTGCACAAAGCCAATTGGATGACTTTGTGCCAGTCACTTTGTCTCAGCTGGATCAGAAACTGGCAATGCACTGATGTGACACTACTACTGCATGAGCTTTTTATTGGGTTCTGGGTGCTAGTTGGGTGCTGGGTGCTAATTCAAGGTGCTAGTTATCATCTTTAAATCCCTACATGGACCAGGTTATTTGTGGGGCCATGTATCCCCAATGGTTTCTTCCTGTCCTACTAGAACTAATAGGGTGGGCATGCTCCAGTATGGGAAACATGCCATCTCTATCATGGTGCTTGCCTCCCCAAAGGTATATGGATGGCCTCAACCTTTTTGGCCTTCAGGAAAGCAGTGAAGACCTGACTTTTCCCTCAGGCCCTGGGTCATACTGTTGATAGAGGTGTGGCATGAGGTGGTTGATGGATGGATGTGAGTTTTTATCTGAGCCTCATTGTTTTAAATGACTGTTTTATTACATTGGTATTTTATTTTGTTCATCACCCAGGATTCCTTTTGATGGGGGGGAGGTTATATACATTTATTTATTTATTTATTTATTTATTTATTTATTTATTTATTTATT
>BLBF01000017.1:16585790-16605576 GCA_015471245.1 Laticauda colubrina | reverse complement strand
ATTTATTTATTTATTTATTTATTTATTTATTTATTTATTTATTTATTTATTTATTTATTTTTAATTAGGTGGTTAGTTAAGGAAGGAAGGAAAGAAGGAAGGAAGGAAGGAACTGGTTTGTTGGTTTTATGTAGAACAAGGAGGGCTGATAACCCTGACTCAAAATGGGCAGAGTTCATATCACGGAAGAGACTTGTTAGATAAAATAGGAAGGAGCATGCTGAAGGCCAGAAAAGATGCAGAATGCCAAGGGATAATTACTACCAATATAGAGGGCATATGGAATGCAAGAAAATAATGGAATAAAAGATAAAAGTTTTTATCAATTGAAGGAAAGCCAACAGTGAGAGTGCTTGAGAATGAGAAAACTGCTCCTATTTTCTTAACTCTAACATTAGGAAGCATCATAAGTTGATCTAGAAAGTGCTCACCCAAGTTAAATACATTTATATTATATTATATATGTTTGATTGCCCAATCCTGAGTATAGAGGGAAAATGCTTTTTGCATGCCCAATTTAAAAATCAAGCCATGGGCAGAGGTGAACAGGTTGGGCTTTAAATTACTTTGTCATGTGTTACTAAAAATAATCCTTATTGTTTCCTGATGTATGTGTTTATTTAATTAAAAATAAAAGTAGAATGTTGTTTATTTTATCAGAGGTCTGGGTAATTAATAAAACCTGGGGAAGGGAACCCAAAACACTGTCTTGTATTTCTTGCAATCAAATATATAGAACTCATACAATGACCCCATGACTTTTATCTTATAGCAGTCAAAGCATCTCTGTGTCATTGTGTTTATATATGCAAGATCTCTGCCAGATCTGAAACCCACCATGGATAATTATTGTACAAAAATTATCCCCTGGTGCTTTATTACAAAGAAGCCCTTTAATTATCCTTTTTATATACAAGAATATTATTGTACTATGCATAACCCTTTCAGATTCTTGTTATGCATCCCAGCTGAGGGCCGTGAAGCAAGATAGAAAACAAATAGAACACAGGTGGAAGGGAACTCATCTTGAATCTGATTGAACAGTAGTCACTTTCTCCTTCTCCATTGTTATCTAATGGAATTTTAAATGTGATCAAGTGCAAGATCAGAATGGAGTCCTGGCCCTGGGAATGTGGAAAGAATGACTAAAATGCTAAGGGAGACGTTTCAGAAAAGATGACACAGCCTTGAGAAAGAGAAAAGCATGAGAAGATAGAAATAAAATTAAAATACCATGTCATGATTTTCTTTGGAACAGGATTAGACAAAAACTCTATCAGGCTTTCAATAATTCTGTTATTCTCCTTTATAAGTTAGAACATTGCTGAAATTCTACTGTCTTGGTGTTACCTACCCTGAAGGACTAATAGATAATACACTCTGTAGCTTATCATGATATATTAGCCAGTTGCCCATTCCTGAAAAAAGTCATTGGTTCATTTTTTGAGAGTAATGAAACAAAATAAGTTGGTTAAGCCTCTGAAGAGTTCAGCGCACATAAAATCCCACCCCAACTCCCCAATTTTCTGAAAAAATGAGGGAAAAATACTTCCCTTGTATAAAATGTAATAACATCTTCTACTGGATTTGGTAGAGTTTGGTAACAACTTCTCACCTGAATTTCTTTTTATCATTAAAATGAATTTTGATTTTCTCCAATAGTCTTTTCCAATTTGGCAGTTTCCAGGTGCATCAAGGCCACAACTTTTAGCATTCCCAGAAATTGAATTTCCAATATTACTGGACGATGTGATGTTGGGAAAGGCTGCTCTGCTTGCATTAATCCTTTCCTGCGAACCTTATCTCCTTCATCAGAGTTTGATACCTCAAGTCAATGTTCCTCATAAAAGATATTTCTCCATTTTTGGTTTCCATTTCCCAAGTCTCTGTTTATTTTGTTCCAAGGCTTATAACAGATTAAGCTGAAATCCTCATCAAGTTTTCTTCCACATAAGTAGGCATAGATTTTCCTTAACAATGGACTACTTGACTAGATAGTAAAGGTCTTGTTTTGATTTAACAGCATTTCTTTAGTCATCCATATTAGTGTGAACATGAAAAAGAGTATTTATATAGGTTAATGCTGTACCTGATTTACAAACAGATGGCAGTATTGGGTGACTGGAAAGGCCAACAGGAAATACTAAAGCTGTAAGCTATCCTGGGAAATTGAAGAAAAATCCCAGAAGGTTCTGTTTCATTGCCAAGAAAGCTGCTGAGATATGTAAAAGTGGTTACAGAAGATGGGTGTGATGTGCGGAAATACTTATTTTAATATATCTCTCTCCACCTGCCAGAAATAGAGGCATGAGATTAGTCATTTCTGTTGGTCTTAGTGCCAACGAACTATATACAGGGAGGTGATATGGGACAAAAAGGAGACAGAGACCTTTCCCAGCTACTTAAAAGTTTTACTTTATTTTTCTGCTCTGAGTAAAAACCAAGACAAACCTAGAGACAGAAGCAGACAAGGTCAACTTTCTCTGCAAACCCAGCCGATGAAAATCTGTTATCTGTATTGTGTGGTTCATTTTATTTAGAAGTTTGACAATATTATCTGACAGTTCCTTACAGATTTATAACAAAAGGTATAGAATATATTATCTCTTCATTTCCAAGCTTAGAAACAGTATTTTCCTTTAACTGTAATTTTAATGATGCAAATAAAAGAACCCATTAGGTAAGTTATAATTTGTATAATTGTTTCCTCTTTTTAAAAAAAGTTACTAAAGCCCATGTCAAACTGGCCAATGGATGCAAAAAGGACACAGCGGATGAGCAAAATGTTCCATCCGTTGTTATCCGCTCTTAAAAGGGGCAAAAATTTGCATAACCGGAGCGGATAACACGGACACGGGGAGGATGCAGGGTGGATGCAAAGTGGATGCGGAACGGAAGCCCAGCGGATGGAAGCGGATGAGAGCGGATGATGCAACCGCAGGGCATCCGGGGGGCCTCAGCGAAGCAGATGCGGAACAGATACAGCGGATGCAGAACAGACCCCGAATGGATGAAGCGGATGCACAGCGGATGCACAGCAGATGCACAGCGGATAAAACGGATGCACAGCGGAAGCAGAATGGATGCCGAGCGTTAATTGTGCATGCGGGGGGGAAGCATTACATAAGCCCCCCGGATATAAAGGGAAGCAGCTCGCACGTGGCCAGCATTTCGAGGAAAGACCTGCTGCTGGACACTTCGAGTTCCTTGCCTGCCCTGCCTGCATGCCTGCCTGCCAGCCTTGCTGCCAGCCTGCATTCCAGCCATCCTTGGTGCCTGACTGCCTGCCAGGCTTTCTGCCAACCTACCTGCCAGGCTTCCTGCCAGCCTACCTGCCAGGCTTCCTGCCAGTCTTCGTGCCTGCCTGCCAGCCTTCGTGCCTGGCTTCCTGCCAGCCTTCCTGCCAGCCTTGGTGCCTGCCAGCCTCCCTGCCAGCCAGCAACCCCACAACCATGGGGAGGAAGCGAAAGCCTCAGCAACCTGCCGCCATCCCTGGCAAGAGGGACAGGGCCAACCTCCCGCCCCCTGCCCCTGACTCTGCTTCTGCTGGGGCTTCTGCTGAAGCTGCTCCTGGCGGTGGTGCTTCTGCTGGTGCTGGGGCTTCTGCTGGTGCTTACTCTGTTGAAGCTGCTCCTGGTCCTGCTGGTCCTGCTCAACCTGCTCGTGCTCCTGGACTTGCTCATCCTGCTCGTGCTCCTGGTCTTGCTCGTCCTGCTCGTCCTGCTCGTGATCCTGGTCTTGCTCATCCTGCTCGTGCTCCTGGTCCTGCTCATGCTCCTGGACTTGCTGGCCCTGCTGGTGCTTACTCTACTACTGCTGATCCTGGTCCTGCTGTTCCTGCTGCTGCTGCTGCTGATGATGATGATGCTGATGATCCTGCTGCTGCTGCTGCTGCTGATGATGATGATTATGATCCTGCTGGTGAGGATGATGATGATGATGATGATGATGATGATGATGATGATGATGATAATGATGATGATTCTGCTGCTGCTGCTGCTGCTGGTGTGGATGAGCAGCCCCTACTACCTGGGAGCCCCTCTGATGAGGGCCCATCTGGTCCAGCCAAAGGGAGGAAGAGGCGTATGCGACAATGGGAGAGGAGGCAATACTATATTGAGGAGGCACACGAGGATGAGGTGCTGGAGTGGCTGAGAGAGAACGACTATCTGTAGCGGAAGGGACACCGGCTGTACAGGGACACCAAGCGGAAGCAGGCTGCTTGGAGAGAGAGGGCAGAGAGTATGGGTTACACTTCGGAGGTGCTCCTCGGCTGGTGGAAACATATGCACACCTGGTACGGGAAGCTGCACTTGAAGAAATCTGGCCAGGCCACTGTGAAGCTGAAAGACAGAGAGACCTACGTCATGTCCAGGTTCAGCTTCCTGGAGGGTGAGGTCCGCCACCAAGGAGCACCAGCAGCCCCTCTCACTACCCTCTCTCTCCAGCAGCCTGCTGAGAGCCAGTCCTCTTTCAGCCGAGAGTCAGTCCCTGTCTCCAGGCAGGTTTCTGTGGAGCGTGCCACGGGGGAGAACCCGCGGACAGGTGTGGTAAGCATGGTGGAGTGCATAGAGGACTCCCTGGTGCGGTGGGAGAAAGGAGACATCGAGTCCACCACAGTCCTAGCCGCATCCACCACCCCCAGCTCCGCCTCTGCAGAAAGGCAGAGAGCCGGACAACAGGAGGGGCAGAGCCATACTGTCCTGCTGGAGATCAGGGACACCATCCGCACCAGCATAGATCTCCTCTCTCAGCTGGTCCACACCAACTCCTCAACCTCCAATCGCAAGCCCTTCCTCACCTATGTCAACCAGACCCTCAAGGAAATGGCGGATCCACAGTACCAGGTGGTGAAGGACCGGATCAACGAGCTGCTTCACAACCCTCCAGACCCAGAGGAACCTGCTCCCACCCAGTCCAGGTCTGCTCCTCCACCCCAGGTGATGTCCCTCTCATTCCAAGGCTTCCCACAGGCCATCACCTACCAGGGCTATGGCTACCAGGAGGTTCAGCAGCACAGGCAGCAGCCCTTCCCAGTCCAGGCACAGAGTCATCGGGCGACACCATTGCCACCTGTTCCACTGATGCCACCGATGCCACCCACAACAATGATGCCACTGACAACAGTGATGCCACCCACGTCAATGATGCCACCCACGCCAGTTCTCACCCAGCTGCAGAGCAGACAGCCCCACTACACTACTCCTTCCTCCACCCCACAGCCAAGCCCGGCCTCAGTACATCTGTCATCAGTACTGGGGCTGACACCCCATGGCATGGAGGAAGGACCTCTTAGCATCACGGGGCTGAGCCAGCTGTCCGAGAGCTTTCTCAACACACCGTCACCTGTTGTCCTCTCAGGGCCAGGCACTCCAACACCACCCACCACCACAGCACTTGGACTCTTCACTCCTGAGACTGGGCACACCTCCAAGTGACCAAGAAGAGTGCCAGAGACCAGGTAGCTGGCTACCTGTGGACTTTATTTGGACACTTGACTTGGGTCATTTTTTTTTACAGCTTGTTGTTCAATAAAGTTTATCTTTGATTCACACACTTGCTTCATTTGTTTTTTTTTTTAAAAGTCTTGGTGGAAACTTTTAGAATTGGCTTAAGCCTTTGCATGCTTTTGGGATGGGTTAAGATAGCAGTGGGGTGGGCAGGGATACCTGTGGAATGAGCAGGGATACCTTTGGGATGGCTAATAGCTGTGGGATAGATAAACCTCCAGTGCAAGCATAGTGGGACTGTATGGTCTACCCTCCCAGGTGCCACACCTATGGCCCTTTATTATCAATAACAATGTAAGCATTGATCCACACATTTGAACACAAACACAACTCTTTATTAAATGCCCTGTTCATTGTAGGTCCACCCAACATACATGGCCCAATCTCATCCGTGTGATGAGACAGGCTGAAGGAAACATCCATTAAGCATCTACCATCCTGTCTTGCCACTCCATTGCTCCAGCTGGGGAGTTGCACCAGTGTTTCAGGAGGTTGCGCTACTTCTTTCCTTCCCATGAGGCTCTGTTGTGGCCTTGCACATCCTGAGTGTCGATCATGTTTCACCCTTGCCTCCATTCCCCAGGCTCCATGTCCCCATTGCCTTGTTGACAGTCCACAAGCCTGTTCTGCAAGACTGGGTAGCGGGTGTGCATGAGATTGTGCAGGATGCAGCAAGCTTCCACGATCCTCCTCACGGTCTGTGGGTGATGCTGCATGGTGGTGAGAAGTACCTGGAACCTGTTGGCCAGGATGCCAAAGGCATTCTCCACCACCTGCCTTGCCCTGGACAGTCTATAGTTGAAGATCCTCTCTTCACGTGTCAGGAGTCTGGAAGTGTATGGCTTCATGAGGTAGGTTCTGAGGGAGAAGGCGTCATCCCCCACGATGAAGTAGGGCACATCTTGCGAGTCGTTGGGCAGGGGGTCTGGAACTGGGAAGCCCACGATGAGGTTGCCTTCCAGCCCCTCCTTGAGGTGACTGGCATATACCTGGGCATCTGAAGATGAGCCGTAGCCTGAAGCATCGATGTACATGAATTTGTAGTCAGCATCGACCATGGCGAAGAGGACAATGCTGAAGAAGCCCTTGTAGTTGAAATAAGTGGACCCCGACTTGGCTGGAGCTTTGCAGGCCACGTGCTTGCCATCGATGGCTCCAATGGTGTGTGGGAAGTTCCACCTCTGATACCACTGCTCTGCAACTTTCTTCCATCCTTCTTTAGTGGAGGGGCACTGGAGGAGCTCCTCCTTGTATTCTTCAATGATGGCCTGCACCACTTCTCTGACCACAATGCTGATGGTGTTGTGTGGCACCCTCCAGCCGTACTGCATGCTTTTGTAGGTGGTCCTTGAGGCCAGGTGGTGCAGAGTGAGTGCCACCTTGAGCCCAGGTTCCAGGCTGGGCCGGAAGTTAGTGTTTGCCTTGGTCAACCTGGGTGTCAGGCACTGCACAACTTCATCAAACATGGCTGGAGGCATCCTCATGAAGTTTTGGAATGCCCGAGTGTCTTCGTTCCTGAGCTCCACCATCAGCTTGTTGTACAGTCCATACTCTGCTCTTCTCCCGATCCATTTTCGGACCCAGACGCTTCTTGGCCGCCTCTTTTTCTTCCCGTAGTAGAGTTCACAGAGCCTGTAGATGGTTTCGTATTGTTGCAGAAGGATGGTGGCTGCCGAAAGGACTGTGGTACGATCCACGGTGGACATGACTGGATGGTGTGGAAGAGTAAGAGTCAGATGAAGGCTGCAGAGGTCTGCACAGGTGGGCTGCTGGTCTGAAAGTGAGATGCAGACGAGTTGCTCCCCCTTTTTATAGGCAGTATAGGTGTCCCTTTGCATCCTCTAGGCATCCTCTAGGCATCCTTAATATCTGAGATAGGTCCCCTCTGTGAATGTTTTTTCCACTTTAAACGCTTTGTTTCCATGCTGCATCTGTTCTGCATCTGTTCTGCGTCCGTTCCGCTTCCTCCCTGCATCCAGGCGGATGCGAGTTGCACGGATGCGTAGCGGACGCCAAGCAGATATAGCGGATGCGTAACGGATGCGTAGCGGATGCAGAACGGACAAACTGGATACATTTTCCGCGCAAAAGTTTTGGGCAGCCCAAAACTTTCGGAGCTGATGAAACATCAATAAACGGATGCTGGACGGATAGAGAGGAAGCAAAATGGAGGCAGTGAGTACATCGCTTTTTCGAACGGATGGCAAGGTTTTTTGTCCGTTTTACATCCTCTTTGCATCCGTTGGTTCGGTGTGACATGGGCTTTAGTGACTGGGACTATTTTATTTTTCATTTTTGAGCACAAGATCACAGATAGGTCACATATTTTCCATTCAAGGGTAGGAAGGGCTCACACACTCTGAATAATGAGAAAACTTATGATTTGGGCCTTTTAAAATTCATTTTAGGCTTTGAAAGGGAATGATAAAACAAGTATTTGAATTATATTCTATTTTTTAATTCTATTCTAGAATATCAAAATCACACAAAACTCTATGCTGATAGTTTTCAATATTTTGTCACTAATTTTTAAGGAAGAATTAGAAGAAATCAGAGAGTGGTTTTTTTAAGTAAAAATAAGTAAAATGGTTAATATCATGATGCAAACTCCAACCCTTTTTAGCATTACATTTTGAATCCGTATTTTCAAAAGTGGCAGAGCTTCCAACCACAGTTTCAATAATTTTAACACACACCCTTCCACAGGTGCGAATGGAAAAATGAATGAGTGAACAGTGGAAAACCAACAGCTCACATTGCCTCCATTTTTAAAAAGGTCAACCCACAGATCATTTGGATTCCAAAATTAGGCCTGCTACCAGACTGAAATTAATCTAGACAAGCTTTTTTTCATTTAAGAACCTACTATGTATCAGCAAGAAAATGATTAAGTATGTTATCCAGGAAGAGGAAGTTAAGTGACTGGGTGATAGCTATTTTTATTTTCTAGATCCAAATTTGATTTCTTCAGGAGTCTAATTATGTCTTATGAGAGCTACATTTGGCAAGACCTAAAGGAAACAACCTGAAGCCAGAGAATGTTTTTGCCGTAAATAGGGACAGGTGGAGATTCTTATTCCCACCCAGACATGCAACTCTGTTGCACTGCACAGGCAAAAGAAAAAGCATCAACTATTAAGCCTGGATTGTCTATATATTTGGAAATCACTGGAATTCTTTCTCACCAGCTCTCCTAGTTCTTTCAGTAAACTTGCTTGTCAGAGCATCTGCCTCCTTGAATTACTCCCTGAACAATTTCCAATTCTATTATTAACCGAGAGAATCTTGACATTGCCTATTTTAAAGAAGCTTGGATTCTCCTCTTTCACAAGAAGGAATTTTCGATCTGCTGGACTCAACTAAAGAGTTTGTTCCAGCTCTACTTTACCAAGACTGCATTTCCATGACAATCTAATACTTCATCTCCTTAAAATGATGTCCTAATTTGGGGAGAAATAAAACTTAAGTTTTAATCTGAATGAGTAACAAAGGCAGTTTGCAATTATTACTCCCACGGTCAAAAGTAAGCAACCTGATACTAGTTCAGGCTATTAGCAAACAAAAAATGGATAGAGATTATCCCTCCTACCCAAAGGGAATTATTATTATTTTTTATTAAATAAAGTTTTATTTGGGTTTTCACACATACAAAATACAAGTAAAACATCTTTTTTGAAAATAGCATGGTCCCAGGTTGAATTTCTTGTGAATGAGGAGACACAAAACTCAATTTCATGCTCCTTTTTGTGTTCTATTCCATATCTTATACTATTTTATATTTTCTATATAGTTTTTCCCCTCTTTTAATTTTCTCAATTTTATTTTGATTATCTCCTCTCAATTCGAATCATTATATTTATACTTTTGTCTGTTCTGTTTCAATTTCATATTACCTTTTCTCATTAAACAAATTTACTCCTGTAGTTACTAATTGGAGTATGACACCTTTATATCTTTTAATTATATCCATTCAACTCTTATTTAAACTTCAATATATACCTTAAGATTATGACCTTCAATATAATACATAATACATAACTTCCAGTTGAATTCTGCTTGGTACATTCTTATAATACACACTATATTCTTTAAAAAAAATATATAAATATATGTAATTATAAACCCTCATTCCATTCCAATTCAGTTCTATTATTAATAATCATTAAAATCTTAACATCTTTAAAACTTCTTTTCAATTAAATATCATACTTCCTTAAAAAAACATATAATCCATAATTAATTTTTCCCTTATTTCTCTTCACATATGTTTTATAAATCATTAAATATTCATTTTGTTACATTTATTTATTGACAAGCATTCCACTGAATAACAATAGCTATTTTATGAGACATTTTAATCATACATTGTTTCATATTTTCTAAAATTATTTCTGTTTCTAATATAACCATAATTTCTTATGTACCTTTGCAAAATCCCTTTTTCCATTAAATTTTCACCCATTATCTCTAAATAGGCCCTGTTTCTCTATATTTTGTTTCTGTCCTTTATGACTTCTTTTCCTTTCTTTCTTCCCTCCCCTTTTTACCCCCTTGTCTCTCTACTTCTAATTCTTCTTCTGCATTTCCCTCTTCTGTTGCTTTCTGATTTTACACTTATTTTTCACTCTATTTTATTTTTGAGTTGTTTTTCCCAGTCTTAAACTTTCCATTCTCTTTCCCCCCCTTTCTTTTTTTCCCCCATCTAAGATTACTTGTTCATTAAGGATGGCTTCTTCTTTGTTGCAATCTTCTTGTTCTACAGGCATTTCTTGTTGTTTCTCATAATTCCAAATCTCCATTTCTAAAAACTGAAATACGAACCTCTCCCTTCTTGTGCATCTTCATTGTACTTTTTAAGTTCCATTTTCAGTTCTTCTAAAAGTGGAGCCATTTTAAACAGTTTTAAACAACCACCCGATTGATTTTAGTCATTCAAATACAATAACCAAAAATCCAGAAATCATCAAGTAATCCAAATAGTCCCAAGCTGTTTCTTCTTATTTCTTTTTTCCACTTTCTCTTCCTGGGGTTTTTGTTGCAATGTTTCAGTTAAAATGTATCTTTTGGAAGTCTTGTTGAGATTTTGCTATAAGTTCTTTTTAATTCCAGGCAGTCTCCTCCCTTCCAGATCCTGCCCTTTTATTCTTTTTCTCTCCTTTCCTGTTTTCAAAAGCTTTTAATTATCCAGAAATCTTTATTATCCCTTTGACTTTTTATTTTCAGCATTAAATGCCTATTAATGTCAAAGTGGATTTTTTTTTCCAATTTCTTGCTTAAGTCTCTTAGCTGTCAGTATAGGAAAAGGAGAGAAAAAAAACAACCAAATATCTTCCCTTTCCTCTCTCCTTCGTAGCATAAAAATCTTCTTAGGGAACAATGTTATTGTTTTTTTTATAGTTTCAATTCCAGGGTACCTTATTTGTTACTTTTGCTGTTTGCCCTGTCAACCAAAACTTTCTCTTCTTATCTTCCTCCTGCACATTCTTTTCTGGTCAAGTTCTTCTTGTGGTGGCCATTTCTGACCACCTCTACAACCGCCTTCGGGAAAGGGAGTAATGGCCAGCCGGGGAGGAGAGTTGTGGCTCTCCTCAACCCTGCAAGCAGTCTCCCCCCTCTTCAGCACCTCTTTGGGGTGGCTTAGCCCCGAAACCAGATGGCTCGGGGCACTCCAGAGGTGAGCACGGATTGAACCTCACAGAGATGAGGTTTCGGTCTGTAGCCGAAGAAGCTCAAACCGGAAGCCCCCAAAGGGAATTATTTCTAGCCTGTTAGATACAGTGGAAAAGAGAAAGAGACACAAAAAAGGTAGCATTGATTGTAGAATAAACAGAGCTTCTATTTGATGTAGAACAGTTGCTGGAATTTTTTTATATGACTTTATGTGATAAATCTGTTTATCATATATCTGTGATAATATCATGTATAATATAATATCATATATCTGTGATTTATCATGAATCTGTGCCCTGGGAAATATATGCTTGCAATATTTTGCCTTGCCAACCAAGAAATGCCTGATGGACAGTTCTCAAAATTGGACTCATCTCATTTTCTCTAACAGGCTTTCTCATTTACTCTTAGTATTTCAAATTCAATTATTAAATTGACTGCTTGAGTTTTGATGTTGGATACCATTTACTTAATATCTTTTACCTTGTAGAAAAGATTCCTCACTAATTTTCTCATCAATAGAGTGTGTGCAGATACCATTTCATATGAATTATTTTCTTCTCTAATAGTTAAATTTGCTGACAGAGATTTGTTTAAAACAGTCTGTTTGTGCTTCATTTGTTGCTCATTTAATTGCACTTCTAAGAGTGAATGGGCTTAGATGGGATCAATAGACCAATTACCTTATGCATCCAAATGATTAACAGAAGTATCTTTTGCATCTGCTGGGATAGATTTCTGACAAAGATTTAGGGTATCTTTAGTGTTGAATAAAGCTTCCGTTCCAGTTTTAACATGTTTTAAGAAAAGACTTGGGAATTGTATTTTTGGAATACAAACTGCATTCAATTTGTTTTTCTTAATTATCATCTTTATTTTTTCCCTGACAACAAACTACTGTATCCTGTCAGTAGTAGCATTGCATGAAATGGGCAGCCATGTAAATATGATTAAAATAAGTAAATAACATAGTAACAAATGGTATGAAAAACTTGATCTGAGTTGGCAGGCAGCCTCCTATATACAGGTAGTCCTCAACTTACAACAGTTCATTTAGTAACTGTTTAAAATTACAATAGCACTGAAAAAAGTGACTTATGACTGTTTTTTTTTCACATTTATAATCATTGCAGCATTCCCCTGGTCATGTGATCAAAATTTGGACACTTTGTTGAAGTAATTCCCCATTAGAAGAATGACCGCATATAGGGAGACGTAGTGAGAGAAGTGTTTGAATAATACACACACAGCACACAGATACACTGTACAGTAAATGTAGGTTTTTACTTCCTTAAATGTTTAAGCAAAGTTCAAACACAGTCCAAAGTCATTCACAGGTAAGGCAGTCAGTGTACAGTCCAGGGATAATCCAATAACAAATTCTAGTATCAAAAAACAATTCAGTAACAGACTTACATCTAATCCATGAATAACAGTCAATTAGAAGGAACGGCAATACTCTTCAACAAAAGGAAACAGAAACTCACTGAGACTTCTTCTGAGACTAAGACTAAGACTAAACAACCCAGGTTTCTGGCTCCATCTTATGGCCGTTTGAGAAATGGTCCAATTACACTTTTAGCATTCCCTTAAAGAGATGGTATTAAAATGTCTATCCTGGTTTATATATTTCCAACCCAAATAACTGTTAGGTGACTTACATTCCTAACATGCTTGGCAACTAGTTCATATTTAGGGTGGTTGTTTGCAATCTTTCGACAAGCAAAGTTGATTGGGAAGCCAGATTCACCGAACAACCCAGTGGTGGGATTCAAATTATTTTATTACTGGTTCTGTGGGCATGGCTTGGTAGGTATGGCAGGGGAAGGTTACTGCAAAATCTCCATTCCCTCCCCACCCCACTAACCTGCTTTCCAGCTCCGTTCTCCTATGCAGAGCAACCAAAGAAGACCCAGACGATCAGCAAGGACTCGGGAGGCAGAGAATAGATGGAGGTGGGGCCAGTCAGAGGTGGTACTTGCCGGTTCTCTGAACTACTCAAAATTTCCATTCCCAGTTCTCCAGAACTGGTCAGAACCTGCTGAATACCACTTCTGTAACAACCATGTTACTAACTTAACAACTGCAATGATTCGCTTTACAACTCTGGCAAGAAAAGTTGTAAAATTGGCAAAAATTTACTTAAGAAATGTTCCACATAGCAACATAAATTCTGGGCTCAATTATGGTCATAAGTTGAGAACTACCTGTACTTTGCTTTTGTATTAGAGAAAATTAGTGTGAGGTCTAGAAATCTATAGGATTTTCTTAGTAAGGAAAACTTACTTTTTCCAAGTATTCATTTTCCCAGGGTAGTATTGGAACAACTGATGAAAAAATAATTGAAGTGTGTTGGCCCCAGAGACTCAACTGCTATTCAACTGTGAAATTCTAAGGGATGGAGATTGGTTTTTCTTAATTTTAATCTATATCTAAGGACATTAGCAAACATATAAACCTGCACATTTTCTGAAATGTTCATAAATCTCTTACTTATCAGTTAGTTAATCTTGTTCCTGATTGCAGGATTTAAGCCAGGTGCGTCTATCTGTAAGAGCACCTACATGCATGCTATTTGAAGGCCTAAATAATATTTATAGTTGCTGAATAATGAGACATTCTCTCTTAAATTGATTAAGTTGCCTGGGGGGGGGGGGTTCATTCTCCCCCCAAAAAAAAATTCAAGCTGTTTTTAGTCCACACACTGAACATCTGGATGAAATGACAAACCATGCTTTCTAAATAATTTGAGGAGTACAAGCTGGTGTGAGAGAGAAAAACAAGATCATATCTTTTAATTCAGAGAGATTTATTATGAACAGCAGTACTTTCTCTGTGATACAAGTACTGACAGAGGAAATGCAAACCAAAAGCCCATCAGTGTCAAAAATGGAACAGTAAGCTTTTCACAGCAACAGACAAATATGTACCTTATTAGTCTGAACTAATAGTTTAATAGTTTAGGCTTGACTAATCTATTAGTGCACTGCACAAAAGCAGGAAAATCCTAAATTTGGAGTTTCTTTTTAATGGCTTAAAGCTTACATAAATGTTTTGCAGAATTTAGCTTTGGTGATTTGCACGAACAAGTAGGAGTTTTATTTATTAAATCTGCCTGTTCCAAGGTAGTTTAAATATCATTCTGTACCATAAAAAGATGCTTAGGAGCTTTACTATTCAATCCTTCAAACAGGATTTGCCCTGATTTCAGCAAACGTGTTTTAGGGGTTTCATCCAAGGAGATCAATAGCAGCAGGAATATCAATGGTAAGGGAGTGTTTCCTCCTCCCAAGGATTAGTTTCCATTATAGTTAACCAATGTAGTTAACCAATGCCTAGAGGACAAGTTCTATTGTTTTCATAATGCCAAAAATTTCAAAGTTGTACTGCCAATGAAAGTGTCCTAAATTGTTTAATTGGGGATGAAAATAATGCTCTCTCTCTCTCTCTCTCTCTCTTTCTATTATACACTGGACAGCTAATAATTTCATTGGCTGAGATGGGGAGAACCACGAGTTGAATTTTTCACTCTATATTCATGATGTTCAAATTCTTTGAGTGCTTACTACTTACTATGTTACTATATTCCAAATGTAATTATTTTTTATTTATTTCATTTATCATCTTGTTGTCTCTGAAGACTTAAATGAGTTTACAAATGAAAGCAATGAAATGAAAACATAAAAACAAGAAATTGTTTTCATTCAACTTTAAAAAAAAATAATCATCTTAAGTAACCAAATTATTCGTCCAGGAGACTTGCAAATAAAAGATACTGTTTTCACACATCATGCTTAACTTGTCTATTATAGTACTCAAATGTTTGGACTTTCACTAAATACTAGACTGCCTTTTGACAACAGGATAAAGATTAAATTAATCAAACTTAGAATAGTGTACAAATACCATTGTTATTTTTTAAAAAAATATTTGGTTGGTTAAAAATATGCCAGTAATTCCCAATGAGTTGAATGTGCACACAGTATCATACATTATTTATATCTGCTTTCACAAAATGAAATGGAAGCTAAAATGGTTAAATAGAAGTTTAAATAATGCATGAGATTATTAAAGACCACAACTTCCACAATCTCTTAACTAATGGGAATTCTGGGGTGAGCAGCAAAATTTGACTAGAAGATTCACCAAAACTGCACTCTATCAGAACATGTAATGTGTTTGACTAAAACACTCTTCCTCATTACAGACATCGTGGACATGGGAATGGGTTTAGAAGTTATCATGTTCTATAACAATGATATTCTCACCATTAAACCTTCAGCCAAAGAAACAGGAAGTTTTTTTCAGTGCAGCTGAGGAACTATGCAATTTCCAAAGTAAAATTAGATACTAGTTTCTGGAAGAACCTTCCATTGTGCCATTGATTTCTGTGGCTTGAAAAATATTCTACTTGGTTTTTAGGTATTAGTCACTCATTTGATCATCCATATTACAGATGACAAGTGGTATACATTTATGATGTAGCATCAATTACACTTAGCAATTACCATACTGAATTATTAATGTGTTGTCTGCTTCTACTGAAGATTTTTTTCTTTTAAAGTTTTAAAATTATTTGATGTCACATACAGTCTGGAGGCTAGATGGATGCACATATCATATATCTATCTATCTCATATACTCATACATTTCTTGTTAATAGAGGTGTCCATAAGAATTTCTGATCCTTTAAAATTTATTTTAAATTATTCAGTACTATGACTTTCAATTTGTGCTGTGTGAAGATGACAAACTGCTTTGAATTTAGCCAGTGATTTGTTTGTTGGTTGGTTGAACCTGACTACATAATAAAAACATTAAAAAACTGAATCTGTTCTTTGAATTTTTCTGTTTTTTCTTTTGAATTAATTATGTTTTATATCTCACAAGGAAAAAACAGTGGCTTATCATTAAGCACGAAACCAGCTTACTTTGGCTTCAGAATCTTTTGATAATTATAGGTTGCTGCTGGGTACTTGAGTACATGATAGTTAATCTGGTCTGTATTTTCATAAATAAAAATTCAGTACCCATTTCAACTGAAATTTAGACGTGATTTTAACAATATAATAACCTTGGTCATCCTGTGGATAATATTCACCAGGAATACAAACGTTTCAACCTTTTATTTCTTGCACTTTTCTGCATCAACTGAAGTTTCCAAAGTTTCAAAGATGACCCCCTCATAGAATGGATAAGGCAGAGAGAGTACTAATAGGACCAAAAATTATCAGAATATTATTTCAGATCTTCACACATAATATGGGTTGTGATTCATATAAAAATTCTAATCATGGAAGTATAGTATAAATTCTTACCTGGACTGGAAACTCAGTTTCCAGTAGTACAATAGTACTCAACAGAGTACTGCTTTCCAAATATAGTTAGCTATGTGTTAAGGTAACTGTCTAAAATCAGTTGTTTTCTAGACATGTTGCACAATAATGCCAGGGAGTTGAAGCAGAAACTTGTTGTGAGCTTGCTTTATCATTCTTTGCAGATAAAATTGATTGTGATTGCTTGAATTTAACTTCAGTGTTGGAGCAGGCCATAAAGAGGTAAAGCCACATATCAGGTTCATACAGATACTTTATAAATGTAGACCTCAAAAATATGGACAACATTATATGAAAAGATAACTACTCTTGACTTCCTATCCAACAACAAGATGGAGATTGGCCCCATGGTTAAGTCAGATTTTTATATCACTTCTTTGAATAAGGGAGGCATTTAAAACTCTTTTATTGAAAAAATCCTGACTTGGAAGATCTTATTATATGCCAGTCTCAAATATTCTATTTTTGAAAAAGGAAACCTTGCAGTTCCAAATTGATCTCCTGAATCTGTTACAATCTGGCTGTTATTTTAGAAATAATTCTAAGAATACTTTGATTAAATTTGATAGAGGACAGATATTAGAAACTAGAGTTCTTCTGGTTGTCTTAATCTTCACAGACATTTTAAAATCATCGGCTCTGTCTTCCAGGGTATGGTTTTGAAAGTGCTGTTTTGCAGTTGTTACAGTCCTTGTATGTTACATGGTTGTTAAGTGAACCACAAGAGAGAGAGAGAGAAAAGATATCTGTTTGCTGCCACTTCATTTAGATAAAATTATCTCATGCAATAATGCAAGCATTGTTCTCACTGACATGCATTGCTGTTAGGTACAGAAGTTTAGATGTAAGTGATTGCTTTTGCTGGAAAATGATTTTTTTTACTACCATTTACTACAGATAGTCATCTACTTATGACCATTATTGAGCCCAAAATTTATGTTCCTAAGTGAGAAATTGGTTAGGCGACTTTTGCCTCATTTTATGACTTTTCTTGCCTTGTTTGTCAACTGAATCAGTTAAGCGAATCTGGCTTCCCCAATGACTTTGTTTGTCAAGAAGGTTGCAAAAGGGGAAAACATGACACCCTTTACACTGCAACTGTCAAAAATGTCAGTTGTCAAGCATCTGACTGTAAGTCATATGAGCACAGGAATGCTGCAACAGTCATAAATGTGAAAAATGGTCATAGGTTACTTTTTCAGTGCCATTGTAATTTCAAACTAAACAAAGTGTTGTAAGTGGAGTACTACCTGTACTCCTGTATTTGCAAATAGTCATTTAATAAGGCAGTTGCTAAACAATGATTATTTGTACCTGAAGCTCTTTGGAGGTCATTGACAGCTTCCCAGAAGGATATCATCAGTATGTGATAGCATCAGTATGTGATAGCAGCTCTGCTGCTGCATTCTTTCTGTCTCTAAAGAGCAATCAGTATTCTTGAAAATGCTCGTCTCAGTAATGGCTGGATAAAGGAGAACAAGGAGAAATTAACATGAAGAGAATATGGAGGTACTCTTCATAAGGAAAAGGTTTGATGCAGGGATTTGAGGTAAATCTTGTTCTAGATAGGGTTGTTCATTTTTGGGAGTATGTTCACTGATGTTTCGGTGGCATCTATGGCAGGGAGCAGGTTTGCCATTGTAGTAGTAAAAGTAAACAAACTGCAACCCTTTCTGAGTTAAACTTAGTAACATTTATCAATGCCTTCTTACAGTACTTTTGACTATTTCAGTATACTTTATATTATAATTTGTCTTGAAAAGGGTCTAGAAAATGCAGTTGGTGCAAAATGCAATACCCGGGCTATAGAACGCTGGATCATATGATGGATATGGTAAAAACAAACCTATATTAGCTGTTAATTGCTTCTTGGTAACAACTTAAGATGTAATTATGAAAATTTAAAGCCATAAATGCGTTATGGCCTGACTATCTGGGTGGTTCCTTCAATGAGTTTGTCTCATTACTCAGTTCAGGAAAAGAGACCCTTGTGAAGATGCCCTCTCTGCAAGATGTTTGATGATTGGGTATGCTGGAAAGGACCTTTTTCTGAATGATAATCAATCTATGGAATCTATGGAATGTATGTCTAGTTCCAACTGGCCCACTTCGTATGTGTATTCCGTTGACAGTTGACAAATTTCTTAGCAAGATTTTCAGAAATGGTTTGCCATTGCCTCATTCTTTTTCAGGTTGAGAGGGAGTGACTGCTGGAACAGCTTACCAGAAGACATTGTAGGCATGATTAGTGAAAGAGGGTCTCAGTCATTCAAGAGTCGCGTCCACAACCACCTTCTGCAGATTGTATAGTATATTATTTATTAGGCCCCACTTTTTTCTTTTTGTCATTATTCTTCTCTTAAGCTGCTGTGAACCCTTGATTAGGCCATGAGGTTGTCATGTATAGTGCACAGCATTGTATGCATGATCTTGATACTTAGTGTCATGCCTTGTGGACTATTGTTCACAAGAGCATGTTATATATATATAAAAAAGGTCACCCAGCTGGTTTTGTGTCTATGGTAGGACGAGAACTCATGATCTCCCAGTTTCTAGCCTGATACATTAATCATGATACTTATCTGATTCTCCTCCCAGTACTTACTAAAAACTTGTCTCTTTTGCCAAATTTTTAATTGTCAAGGGTTTATTTTATTTGGTTTTTGTTGATTTCAGTTTTGAATGACTTGATTTAATTGAGTTTCATCTAGTAGTTAAGGCACCAGGCTAGAAATTGGGAAACTGAGAGTTGTACCCTGTCTTAGTCATGAAAGCTAGGCGGGTGACTTTGGGCCACTCACACTTTCTCAGCTTAAAGCCCATGTCACACTGCACCAACGGATGGAAAGAGGATGTAAAACAGAGAGAAACACTTGCTATCCGTTGGTTAACGTGATGCATCCGTTCTGTACTCACTGCCTCCGTTTTTCATCCTCTCTAACCATCCAGCATCCGTCTATTGACATTTCATCCGCTCAAAAAGTTTTGAGCTGCTCAAAACTTTTGAGCGGAAAATGTATCCAACACGTCCATTCTGCATCCGCTAGGCATACAGGAGACATCCGTTCTGCATCCGTTGTCATCCGTTACGCATCCGCTATATCCGCTAGGCATCCGCTGCGCATCCGCACAACTCAAATCTGCTCCAGCGGTAAACGGACGCAGGGAGGAAGTGGAACGGACGCGGAACGGATGCGCAGCATTAGTAGCACGGACGGAGAAAGGATGAAAGCGGATGCAGCTTGCAAACAAAGCATAAAAACAGAAAAA
>BLBF01000017.1:16573575-16585780 GCA_015471245.1 Laticauda colubrina | reverse complement strand
TCGTCTATATATAAAAAGGCTTCTGGGAAAGTAGGTCTTTGCTAGAAAAACTCACTTGGAATCCATATTGTTATAATGGCACCATTGTGTGAGACTTAATTTCTTATTTTCAGTCTCCTGGGTTTTTTAAGATGCTGTTATTTTAACACCTGTGGTCTTGATCATACTTTTCATTACTGCTAATTCCAGGATGGTTGCTTTAGCTCATGCAGTTCTGCTTTGATATAACTATCTCTGTGTCTATGTTATTTCTGTTTGTACAAGTTCTTAAAAGCTTGTTATAGGGCTTCAGTTCCATTAAGATAAATTTTTTGTAGATCACCTGAAGCCTAGAGTATTTCTTTATAGCAAAACATAAATAATAATAAAATAAAATAAATAGAAGTTTAATATTTCATGAAAAATATTAAACTAGTATGGAGAAAGAGCATTTTTATAAATGAAAACAAGATATAATTTTTTTGTGTTTGCCTAGGCTGATTATTAGTGTTAACTGGAAGCAATGCTTGTTCTTTGTCAAGAAGAAGCAATATTTTCCAACTTTCTTTTGTTTCATATACCTGTAATAAGGGGGGGGAGGGAAGACAGATTTTAAATGGACAACTATTTGCAGTTTTTCGGTTTACAAAGAAAAGAATGATGACATGATGTAATAATAGAAGACTTGTAAAATTATCACATAGGAGACAGTTAAGAAGATACACTCTTGCACAGTCTCTTTTTCTTCATAACGATAAAAAGCAGGGCCTTCCAGTGAAACTGATTTTCAGAAGACAGAAGTAACAACTTCTTCTAAAACATAATTAGTTTGTGGAATTGACTCCTACAAGATTTAGTGATGACAACCACCGGCTGAGATAGTTTTTAAAAATGGATTATAGAAGTTCACAGAGGAGTTTAAGCTTGTCAACAGTTATTAGCTGCAATTACTAAATGGGGTTCCCCATTCACAGGTACACCTTTGGTTATCAGAATGTGAGGGAAACAAAGCTTCAACAAACAGTGGTGGGTAACTATATTTTTCCCCATTTCCCTCTCTTTTGTGGTTCTTGCAGAAACATCTGGAAACACTTGCTAGGGTTAGTGGAGCAGATGGAGAATTTTTCTGACTTTCTAGCTTCCTAAAAGCATCTCTGAGGTACAGGGAAAACAAGATTTGGAAAGGTCTTTTTCTGATCAAATAGGGAATTTCCCCCCCTTTTTAATCTAAAAGTTACTTTGCATCACAATATGTTATTTCCAAACATCCAACATTTCAATGGTTTTTGTGAAAAGTCCCCCTCTTAATGCTTTGCTTTTTTAAAAAAATAAGATGTTATAAGTGGATAAACTGAGATAAATAAATTTAGAAAGCAAACAAGTCGCTTGGATTTTATTGGAAGTTTTTTTTAAAGGTCAACCGCAAAGTGTTATTTCTATGAAGAGCTTCTAAATGTGTGGATCGCAAATAATAGAGCTAGTTAATTTAACACTTTGGGCTGAATGGTTTTATGCACAACCATCACAGTCCTATTTAGATGCCCATGGGTGCTATTTCAGTTGTGACTCATGTAATTAGCATTTATCCCTCCTTCTCCCTTCTTCAATTCTTTATTCTACAGTCACTCTGCATTTCTGAAACTGGGCTGGATGGAATAAAGGGGGGGGGGGCAAAGATTCCGAGTATGTGCATTTTCATTTATAAATGCATTTTAAAAAATGAGTATAAAACGGGTTTGCTTTCTGCTATCTGGATGCTAAAGGAAGCAAGTGTGGGATTCTCCGGGTCGGGCCAGTTTGGTTAAAGTTATCTGGTTCACCGAACCAGTATTTCAACCGACTGACTGGCCCCACCCACCACTCTCAGGAGTCTCCACAAAACCCATTTTCTATGGACGTAAGTGCAGGATCGCGGAGCTCTCGGAGGGGGGGAAACGGGCCTTCTGGAAGTCTGGAAATGGGCCTGTTTACAGCTTCTGGTGGGCCTCCAGAGCTCAGGGAGGCTGTTTTTGCCCTCCCAGAGGCCTGGAGAAAATCTCTGGACCCTTGGAAGGGTGAAAACAACCTACCCCGGGCTCTGGAGGCCCACCGGAAGCCAGAAACAAGAAGTTCCAGTAGGCCACGCCCACCATGGCCATGCCCACCCAGCAACTGGGCAGCGAACTGGTTACTAGGATTTTTGAATCCAACCCCTGAACATAAGCACTGTTTTTGTGTTTGGAATAATAAAATAATGAAAGTGTTATCTGTAATTGGGCTCAGGTGTTTATGTTAAGCCTGAAGAGATGATATTATGGTGGCAACTGGTTAGTTGTTTCATACTCCTCCTGGATAAATGCTATCACTGCATCTGTGTGCTATTGTTCCATCACTTGCTACTCTTTAAAAGGTCTCTGAGGGACCCTGGGCTGCAGGCCCTTGTATGTTGCTGCAAGTTTGCACTACTGTTTTAGTTGCAGAAGTGATAAGTATGGCAACATGAAGTAATAAATAACTTTGCCATGAAAAGTAGTGATTTAAAGCCCATGTCACACTGAACCAACGGATGCAAAGAGGATGTAAAACGGACAAAAAACCTTGCCATCCGTTGGTTAACGCGATGTATCTGTTCTGTACTCACTGCCTCCATTTTGCTTCCTCTCTATCCGTCCAGCATCCGTTTATGGACGTTTCATCCGCTCCAAAGGTTTTAGGCTGCCTAAAACTTTTGCACGGAAAATGTATCCAGTTCGTCCGTTCTGCATCTGCTACACATCCGCTACGCATCCGTTACGCATCCGCTATATCCGCTTGGTGTCCGCTGCTCATCCGTGCAACTTGCATCCGCCCAGACGCAGGGAGGAAGCGGAACGGACGCGTAACAGATGCAGAATGGATGCAGCATGGAAACAAAGCGTTTAAAGTGGAAAAAACGTTCGCAGAGGGGATCTATCTCGGATATTAAGGATGTCTAGAGGATGTCTAGAGGATGCCTAGAGGATGCCTAGAGGATGCAAAGGGACACCTATACTGCCTATAAAAAGGGGGAGCAACTCGCCTGCATCGCACTTTCAGAACAGCAGCCCAGCGGTGCAGACCTCTGCAGCCTTCATCTACCTCTTCCTCTTCCACAGCTTCTAGTCATGTCCACCGTGGATTGTAACAAAGTCCTTTCAGCAGCCACCATCGTTCTGCAAAAGTGCGAAGCCATCTGCAGGCTCTGTGAACACAACTGCGAGAAGAAAAGGAGCCACCCAAAAAGAATCTGGGTCCGAAGATGGTTTGCCAGTAGAACGGAGGATGGACTGGACAACAAGCTGATGGTGGAGCTCAGGAGCGAAGACACTTGGGCGTTCCAGAACTTCATGAGGATGCCTCCAGCCATATTTGACGAAGTTGTGCAGCGGCTGACACTCAGGTTGACCAAGGCAAACACCAGCTTCCGGCCCAGCCTGGAACCTGGGCTCAAGGTGGCACTCACTCTGCACCACCTGGTCTCAGGGACCTCCTACAGGAGCATGCAGTACAGCTGGAGGGTGCCATCCAACACCATCAGCATTGTGGTCAGAGAAGTGGTGCAGGCCATCATCGAAGAATACAAGGAGGAGCTCCTCCAGTACCCCTCCACTGAAGAAGGATGGAAGAAAGTTGCAGAGCAGTGGTATCAGAAGTGGAACTTCCCACACACCGTTGGAGCCATAGATGGCAAGCACGTGGCCTGAAAATCTCCAGCCAAGTCGGGGTCCACTTATTTCAACTACAAGGGCTTCTTCAGCATCATCCTCTTTGCCATGGTCGATGCTGACTATGAGTTCATGTACATCGATGCTTCAGGCAACGGCTCATCTTCGGATGCCCAGGTATACAAACGCCAGTCACCTCAAAGAGGGGCTGGAAGGCAACCTCATCGTGGGCTTCCCAGATCCAGAACCCCTGCCCAACGACACACAATATGTGCCCTACTTCATTATGGGGGATGACGACTTCTCCCTCACAACCTACCTCATGAAGCTCTACACCTCCAGACTCCTCACCCGTGAAGAGAGGATCTTCAACTACAGGCTGTCCAGGGCAAGGCGGGTGGTGGAGAACGCCTTTGGTATCCTGGCCAACAAGTTCCAGGTACTTCTCACCACCATGCAGCATTGCCCAGAGACCGTCAGGAGGATCATGGAAGCTTGCTGCATCCTGCACAATCTCATGCGCACCTGCTACCCAGTCTTGCAGAACAGGCTCGTGGACCTCCAACAAGCCAATGGGGTCATGGAGCCTGGGGAATGGAGGCAAGGGCGAAACCTGATCGACACTGAGGATGTGCAAGGCCCCAACAGAGCCTCAAATGAAGTGAAGAAGCAGTGCAACCTCCTGAAACACTGGTGCAACTCCCCAGCTGGAGCAGTGGAGTGGCAAGACAGGATGGTAGATGCTTAATGGATGCTTCCTTCAGCCTGTCTCATCACACGGATGAGATTGGGCCATGTATGTTTGGTTGGCCTACAATGAACAGGGCGTTTAATAAAGAGTTGTGTTTATGTTGACATGTGTGGATAATTATTACATTATTATTGATAATAAAGGGCCGTAGGTGTGGTACCTGGGAGGGTGGACCACACAGTCCCACTATGCTTGCACTGGAGGTTTATTTATCCCACAGCTATTACCCATCCCACAGGTATCCCTGCCTATCCCATTGCTGTCTTAACCCATCCCACAAGAATGCAAAGGCTTAAACCATTTCTAAAAGTTTCCAGCAAGACTTTATGAAAAAAAAGAAATGAAGCAAGTGTGTGAATCATAAATAGACTTTATTAACAACAAGCTATAAGACAAAAATGAGTCTCTGGCACTTGGTCGCTCAGTCCCAGGGGTGGAGGGTGCAGGTGCTGTGGAGGTGGCTGGTGCTGGAGTGCTTGTCATCAGCTCCTCCAGAAGCAAAAGCAGCAGAAGTGCCAGCCCCAGAAGAGCGAGCCCGTGCTGCAGAAGCCCCAGCAGAACCAGAGTGAGGGCCAGGGGGCAGGATGGTAGCCCTGTTCCTCTTGCCAGGGCTGGCAGCAGATGGCTGAGGCTTGCTGTGCTTCCGCATGGTTGTGGGGTTGCTGGCTGGCAGGGAGGCTGACAGGAACCAAGGCTGGCAGAAAGGCTGGCAGGGAGGCAGGCACCAAGGCTGGCAGGCAGGCTGGCAGGCAGGCACCAAGGCTGGCAGGCAGACATGAACCAAGCCTGGCAGGAAGGCAGGCAGCAAGGCTGGCAGGCAGACCGGCTGGCAGCAAGGCTGGTAGCAAGGCTGGCAGGCAGACATGCAGGCAGGGCAGGCAAGGCAGTCGATGTGTCCGGCAGCAGGTCTTTCCTCTGAATGGTGACCTGCTTCCAAGCTGCTTCCATTATATCCACGGGGCTGACGCAATGCATCCTCCCCGCATGCGCAGTGAACGCCAGGCATCCATTAGGCTTCCACTGTGCATCCGCTAGGCTTCCGCTCTGCATCTGCTTATTCCGTTCGGCATCCGCTTTGCTTCCGCTCTTTCCGTTCCGCGTCCGCTTTGCTGAGGCTCCCCGGAAGCCTTGCGGATGTGCCACCCACTCCCATCTGCTCCCATCCGCTTCCATCCACTAGGCTTCCGTTCCGCATCCGCTTTGCATCTGCCCTGTGTCCTCCCCGCATCCGTGTTATCTGCTCTGGTTATGCAAATTTTTGCCCCTTTTGAGAGCGGATAACAACGGATGGAACATTTTGCTCGTCCGCTGTGTCCTTTTTGCATCCATTGGTCAGTGTGACATGGGCTTAAATGAGAAAAGGGTCATATGTTGCCTATCTCTTAAGTCAGAGGTGGGGAATGATGGCCCCTTTATGACTTAAACAGTTCAACTCTCAGAATTCTGGGAGTTGAAGTCCACAATTCATAACAGTGATCCTAAGTGATCATCAACAAGTTTCTATTCCAGGATGTGAATGTGCAAATGAAAAATTGGATCAAATTAAATACTTTTTTGTTCTGTGGCAGCACTGATCAAATTCATTGTGGCTTCATCTAGTAGATGGAAGCCTTCTGCTGTTTTATCTAGGTAACGCATATCTAAATCCCTCAGCTACAGGATTCCCAGCACCATGGGTTTTTGCTTTCTGTGAATCGTTAGATTTCAGTTTCAATTTCCAGCCATTAAATACAACAAATATTTAAAACATCTCATTTGATACCTTTTAAGTACTAGACAATCACACACATTTCCTGCTCTTTCAGGCTTTTAATATTCTGTGTTTTAACCAATTGTAATTGTTGCTATATTGCAGACTTTATTATGATTGATCTATTTTGCAGTATTGCATTGATTTCATTGCATTGATTTCATTGTAGTTTTTATTTTATTGCAAAGCCCTCAGGGAGTCGTTTGACTGAAAAGCGGTTGTTAGATTTACAGATCCAACAATAATATTCATTGATTTAAGGGAAAAAAACTCCGTCTTCTGACACTCATCAGATCTTTTTTTTCTAAAACATTTTGGTAGCCTTCACCCCCTTATTGGACTTGATAATGACAACATTTGGTTTTTTGTCTCTTTAGCTTTCTATAAATCATATTCATTATATGCTTCATTTTCTTTCTGAGCACTTGCATTCAAGGCAATCATGATACATATAACCATGTCAGTCATCTCACAGTTGACTATCCTGCAAAATATATAATTCAGAATTCACTACTCATTAAGTTAAGCTGCGAAGGCTGACAGGTGTAATAATATGGCTTTTGAACTACATTACCACCACTGCAAAACAAATCTATATTTATGGGGAAAAATTTTCATCCATTTTTTTCCAAAAATGGAATATTTTCTTCTTTATCTACAAAAGTAGATTAAGTAATTTGCATAAAGATAAAGATTATATAATCTACATAAAGAAATCTGGTTCCCTTTGTGATCTGTACTGTGTAAGGCAAAAATGGAATAAAATACTGGCCAGTAGTGGCCTTCCTTTGGTTGTCAATTAAAAAGATAGTCGTTTGGTTTTTTAGCTACCAGAGAAAGAGAGTGGGGAAAAACATTGTATTCCTTAAGTGCCTAAATAATCACCCAGAGCACAAGAAAATTACTGGAGAGCATGATTGATGCATCATCTTATGATCTGAATGGGGATGGATTTATTGGAGTCCTGACATTGGTATAGAAAATGCCAGTTGGACTAGACCAGTGTGTAGAATTAACAAGAAACAATATATCTGCTAGAACTCCTGAAAACTTTTAATTTAAGTAGAAACAATTTATGATGTTTATCTTTGGCAGAATTCTGTTCATTCACAGAGTAAATTTCTGTATTTCTATTTTTTTTCCAGTAAATAAAAGAAATATCCTAAAGATGTGATCAATAAATGAATGAGTAATGCTTAAAAAACGATGGACAATGTAGTTTATCTATTTGTATGTATTTTAGTGAAGATTTTTTTTTACAAAGAAAAACACATAAAAGAAAATTTTTAAAAATAGTTAAATTCTTTCATCTCATCTCTATTCAATACTTCCAAAGCTAAAATAAATAGGAATGGTAACAAGGGTAATCTTTGTCTAGTCTCTGTCTGTATCTCACAAGCTTTTGGTCATTCCTTATTCCCAATTAGCTGTGCCTTTGTAAATGGATTTCACCCATTTGTTAAAATTCTCATCAAAGTCCAAATCTTCAAAAATTTTAAACAAGAAAGTCTAGTACAAACTGTCAAAGGTCTTTCTGCATCAACAAAAACCAATGCTCATTTTTACATGATATTGTTCCACATATCTATATTTATGTTCTGGATACATTTCTAATATTTTCCTTCAGGTGTTTTTAGGTAAAAGCCCACACTGATCTTTATGAATAAAGTCCAATAGAACCATCTTCATTCTCTCAATTAAAATCATTGTAAATACATTATAATCATTATTCAGTAATGATATCAGGCAGTAATCTTGACCTTCTTTAGGCACAAATATTATATTAGCCTCTTTCCAACTATCCGATATCTTTCCAGTCTGTAAAACAGAGTTCATCATGTACTGCAGCAATTATAGAGTTTGCCTTCAAAATGTTCATAAAAAGAAGCTGGTAAACCATCTGATCAAGGCAGTTTCCTTATTTTGGATTTATTATGGCTTCAAACATTTTCCTTATTGTTCTAGATCTATTCATTAGTTGTTTCTGTTTTTCTGTGATGTTCAATAAATTTTGCTTCTTTAAGTATTATTCAGCCTTTGCCAAAAAATAGTTTGTCTATCTATTCAAGAAATAAACAGGAAAAACCAGCCCCTACTTCTTTTACAGATGTTCTGAGTTCTGTCCCTCACAGGTATAAAACTGTTTAAGGAAAGGCAAGAGGGGCCAAACATTTTTCCCAAATCCATTTTTCTTGGATCCAAATACTGAGTGTCAACCCATTTATACATATCTACTTATACATCCTGGGCATCCTACATTTTCTTGCCTGATCAGGTTAAAATCAGTGAAAGACAGCATCTTATCTAGATGTTCTTAGATCAGATAGGGACAGTTCTTGAGTCAGAGAATTCTCTGGTCAAACACATTTTGACAAGAGCTAGAAAATTCCCTTTTATTTTCAGTTCTTTCAAATAGCAGTATGTCCTCAACAGTCTCAGGACAGGCATTCATCGTCTGCTTTTCATCTCAGGCAGCAAATATCTTGTCCTTTAAATTTTCACTTATATTGATCTCAAGTTAAAGCAACAATTAAAAAAAAGCAAACCTTAGAATTGGATAATTATGTATTAAGATTCACAGTGTTACCAAGCTACTTTTTCCCTATTCTAGGATAAGAGGCTTAAGCAAATATTTCTAAACATGACTAAACCTAATATATGTCAAGGACTTCTTGAGTTATATAACAGACATCCATTGACTGACAACCATGTGACAATGAATAAATAAAAACAAGATAGTTATAGTGAATATTGGGACACGCAACAAGACCATGTTTTCCTTTGATTCAAATATGACTTAGTAACATTTCGGCTGGAACTTGGTACAAAGTATTACTGAATATGATTCCATTTTCCATTTGCTGGAAAATGCAAAAGAGTTTTTAGGAAAAACTCCACAAATGGCCACCAGACAGACTTAATGCTACGAATTAGACTATTTCAGTGATGTGGAGAGGGAGGATCTGCTGCTTGGGTAACAGATTATCCTCTATATTAAATTATCCAGGCCTCGTGCTCTGGAGAGGTTACTCCAGCTTTACATACAGCATTGAAGCAATATGGGAAGTGGCAGTTTCCGATTTCATAGCACGATACCATAGTCTCTTGAGACTGAAAGATGCCAATTCAATTCAAAATTCATTAATTTAGTATAAGAGGAAAATCACTCATTAGAAGTACTAAATTTATCATAAACAGGAATGTTTATCTATTGTTGGATACACAATCATTACAGCCACTTCCATGGCCCCCTGTGAGGTTGTCTATTTGAACTTGTTGAAGCAACAAAAAACCTATATATTTAATAATTCCTTTTGAATAGCAAACTCCTCTAAGTCATTTCCTTTACTCACAGTATCAGATCAATTTCTTTTTCATAGATTTCACAGAAATCTAATCAGAATAATTACCGAAAGATCTTTAAATGTAATTTGAAGTAATTAAATGTTCACATATTCAGGAATGTGAAACATCTTTCATATTGTTGAGAAATTGCTTTGATATGGAGAACAGGCCATGAGAAATGCTAAACTAGAGGAAACAGAAGCTACAATTAAAGCTGTGGAAAGTTATTAACAATCTCAGATATGCTAGTAAGAAATAAATTAAGGAATTTTTGTTGAAAAGAAAATATAATAATGCAAATATCTTTTCTTTTATGTATACTGAGAGCATTTGCACCAAGACAGATTTCTTGTGTGTCCAATCACACTTGGCCAATAAAGAATTCTATTCTATTCACACACACACACACACACACACACACACACACACACGCACACACAGGGAAATAAATAATATAGATGACATATAGAAGATTTAGATAGATGTAGATGTATATCACATGGGCATCAGCAAGGACATCTGGTCAATAAATGCTCTGCTCCATTCAATCACCCTAACTCTACCCCAAATAAAGGGACTACAGGATAATAAAAATAAAAAAATAGACATAGACATAGATAAACTATATCACTATGTCAGCTGTTAGGACAAATCAAATAAGTGAACAAAAATGGATATAGTAATAGATTTCAACTTTTGGGGCTCAAACATTCATAACATCAGTCAATAACCATGCAAAGGGTGATTCTGCTTCTTGAGAAAAAGATTATGGCAAATTTAAACAAAACATTAAACAATAGAGATATATCACACTGTCAAAAAATGGTACGTATTATTAAGGCCCTGGTTTTTCTCTTAATGACAATTGGCTGTGCAAGCTAACTATCAGAAAGGCTGAATGAAGGAAACTTGATGCCTCTGAACTGAGGTGCTGAAGAAATGTGAGGAGAATATTTTCGACAGCAAGAACAAATAATAATAATAGAGGTAGTCCTCAACTTATAACAGGTCATTCAGTGAGAGTTCAAAGTTACAACAGCACTGAAAAAAATGACTTATGACCATTTTTCACAATTATGACCATTGCAGCATCCCCACAGTCACATGATTTACATTTGGATGCATGGCAATTGGTTCATACTTATGACAGTTACATTGTCCCCCAGTTAAGTGATCTCCTTTTATCTTCTGGCAAGCAAAGTCAACGGGGAAGCCAGATTCACTTAACAACCATGTGACTCATTTTAAGAATTACAGGAATTCATTGAACAAATGTGGCAAGAAAAGTCATAAAATGGGGCAAAACTCGCTTAACAAATTTCTCATTTACTGCAGCAACATAAATTTTGGCCTCAATTGTACTTGTAAATTGAGGACTACATGTAATTGATGAATTTATACTATGCAACACATTATAAGCCCTCATTATGAAGCTAAGATATATAATGCAAAAGCAAACTTCTTTGGACAAGACTTTTGTGCTTGGAAAAACTGAAAGTGAAACAGAACAAAAGCATAATATAAGGGGATTAGATTCTATCACTGATATCACAAGCATGAAATTACAAGAATTCAAAGAAGCAGTTACTGATAAATAATCCCGGTAACTCATATGACCATGACTACCATAAAGAGTCAGAAGTGACCAAAAGACTAAACACCAAAACAAAAATTAATCCCGCTTGAAAACATACAGTTACTGGGTTCACACACTAAACTATTTTGCCAAAACATAGTTTGGTTTCACTTGGCTTTGTATATGTGAATACAACCAACTGGCTCAGTTGAAGCAAAGTATATGTATAGCATTATGCCATAAAACTTTGTAGACTGGTTTGCCACTATCATTTCTGAAGTGCCATTAATGGCCAAATGGAAGGTAAGAAGTTGAGACAGAATTAGTTTCAGATGTGTTCCAGAAGGGGGGAAATAGGTAAACCCAAGATCAAACTAACAACTAAAATAAACAGATGATTTCCTCATATATAAGATGTTTGCTCAAAATACCTTTTTCTTCCAATATTTTTCAAATAGAGAAACACCTTGGGCCAAGACAAATTATAAAATAATTACAGATAATCATGCAACATCATACACTACGTGCTCCCCCCGTCCGTTCCTTTCCGTGTTGTCCGCTCTGGTTATGCAAATTCAGGGCATTTTTGAGAGCGGATAACAACGGATGGAACATTTTGCTCGTCCGCTGTGTCCTTTTTACAAATGTTTTGCATCCATCAGCCAGTGTGACAGGGCCTTTAACTATAATGAGATTTGTTCTGGGCTTCCAGTTTTGAGCTTCTTCGGCAACAGACCAAAATCTCATGTGTCTGGGGCTTCGATCCATGCTCGCCGCTGGAGCACCCCAAGCCAGCTGGCTTCAGGGCTAAGCCACCCCGAAAAGGTGGTGAAGAGGGGGGAGACAAAGACATGGAAGGACGTATTGTAAGACAAAGCTTGATAAAAACATGGAATTTATAAAAATAATAATAATAAGTCTAGCAATCTCACCTTGAGCCTCATACTCACTTTTTATTCTGAAGATAATTATTACAAGAAAAGTGTAATTGCATATGCAGATATAGTGAATCTAGACTTCAGAAACAGTTTAAAGATGGCACAAGCATTATCAGATAAAGCCCAAAATTTGTCATGGTTCACGTGGAAAGAAAGAAAAGAAAGAAAGAAAGAAAGAAAGAAAGAAAGAAAGAAAGAAAGAAA
>BLBF01000017.1:16533256-16573565 GCA_015471245.1 Laticauda colubrina | reverse complement strand
GCTTCAGGGCTAAGCCACCCCGAAAAGGTGGTGAAGAGGGGGGAGACTGCCTGCAGGGTTGAGGAGAGCCGCATCTCTCCTCCCCAGTTGGCCATTACTCCATTTCCCAAAGGTGGTTGCAGCGGTGGTCAGAAATGGCCACTACAAAGAAGAACTCGACTGGGAAAGAATGTGCAGGAGGAAGATAAGAAGAAAAAGTTTTAGTTGACTGGGTCAAACAGCAAAAGCAACAAATAAGGTACCCTGGAATTTAAACTTAACAACATTGTTCCCAAAGAAGATCTTGAAGCTGCGAAGGAGAGAGAGAAGGGAAAGGATTAGGTTTTTTCTTCCCTTCCTAACAGCTAAGAGACTTAAGCAAGAAATTGGAAAAAAAATCCACTTTGACATTAATAGGCATCTAAGCTGGAAATAAAAGTCAAAGGGATAATAAAGATTTCTCGACATTTAAAAGTTCTTAAAAGCTGGAAAGGAGAAACAAAGAATACACGGGCAGGATCTGGAAAAATGGAGGAGACCACCTGGAATTAAGGAATGGAACTGTAATTAAAAGTGAAATTTTGATAAGATTCTTCAAAGATATATTTTAATGCAAAGTTGGTAACAAAATAATAGAACCCCAGGAAGATAAAGTGGAAAAAAAGAAGCAAGTAGTAACAGCCTTGGATTATTGGATTATTTGGTGATTTTTGGTTTTTGCAACTAGACTGATGAAAATTAACTGGGTGGTTGTTTAAACGTTTTTAAAATGGTATCACTCTTTGAAGAACTGAAAACGGAACTTTAAAAATGGAAAGAAGATGCACGAGAAGGGAGAAGTTCTTTTGGCTTCGTGTTTCAATTTTTAGAAATGGAGATCTGGAACTATGAGAAGCAACAAGAAACGCTTGCAGAACAAGAAGATTGGGACAAAGAAGAAGCCATCTTTAATGATCAAATAATTTTAAGCGAGGGGAAAAAGAAAAGGGGGGAAAGAGAGTGAAAAGTTTAAGACAAGAAAAAACAACCAAAAAGAAGGACAATTTGAAAGATAAGTATAATATTAGAAAGCAACAGAAGAGGGGATTACAGATGAGAGAGTTAGAAGTAGAGAGATGGGGTAAAAAGGGGAGGGAGAAAAAGAGGGGGAAGAAAGCAAGGAAAAGAAGTTGTAAAAGACAGAAACAACAAATGGAGATACAGTGAAAAGATATAAGGATTGTAACCATAAGCTTGTTTAGAGATAATGGGTGAAAATTTAATTGTAAAAGGGATTCTGTCATGGTACATAAGATAGCATTGTTATATTACAATAGAAATAATTTTAGAAAATATGATGATGGATAAAATATTTATTGTAATGTAGTGAGATGTTTTTTAATAAATAAATGAATTAAAATGATTGAGAGAATTAAAAGGGAACATTTTTAATTATTAGTAATGATTTATAAAAATATAAGTAAGTAAGAAATATGGGGAAAAAAAGAATTAATCATGGAAAGTTTATAAGTATTCCCAAAGAAGTATGATATTCAATTGAAAAGAAATGTCAAAGATGTTAAGATTTTAATGCATATTCATGATAGAATAGAATTGGAATGGAATGTGTGTTTATTTACGTATGTATATAATTTTTTCTTTTTAAAGAATATAGTGTCTATTTTAAGAATGTACAAGCAGAATCTGATTGGAACTTATGTATTATATTGAATGCTATAATCTCAAAGCTATACATTGAAGCTTAAATAAGAGTTTGAATGGACAAAATTAAAGGATGTAAAGGTGTCATACTCTAATTGGTAACTACAGGGAAAAATTTGTTTAATAAGAAAAGATTATATCAAATTGTAACAGGACAGACAATAGTATAAATATAATGTTTTGAATTGAGATGAGATAATCAAAACAAAATTGAGAAAATTAAAAGAGGGGAAAAACTATGTAGAAAATATAAAATAGTAATAAGATATGGAATAGAATATAAAAATGAGCATGAAATTGAGTTTTGTATCTGTATGAAGAAGTGATAACCTGGGACCATGCTATTTTCAAAAAAGATGTTTTATTTGTATTTTGTTTTTTGTGAAAACCCAAATAAAATTTTCAAAAAAAAAATGAGATTTATTCTGCAAAAGCCACCACATTCTAAAACAATGAATTGGTTTTTCTTCCACTTTTTCTTTTGTTGTCTGAAATGTATTTATTCAGAGAATTAACTATTATACAGCATGTATGTGTATATGGATCTGTGTATGTGTTTTTGTATGTGCATGTGCATGCATACAAGTATACATGTATACCTATACATATACACATATTCTTCCTAGCATTTTCCCCACAAGTAAATGATCCAGAGCTTTTTGGATCAACTGAATATTGATACATTCAATCTTTAGAATCAGTGATTATTTATACTGTACTTGTGGGCCATATTTTAAAGCCATTTCATCTTTTCTCTGATATCATATTGTGGAGTTGCAGAAGCATTATAATTTTATATCCTCACATAGGCCATGCTTGCCAGCTGTCTTCCAGCCTGCCTTCCTTTCTTCCTTCCTTAATAGAAGAATATAGTTATTTTAATTTTTTGAAGAGTTTTTTTTAAAGACCTGGCAAATTAGTTTTTGTGTTATCAATTTTTTTTATATCAGATTGTTCATACTCAGACTGAGCCATAATTTAAAGTCTAGAGAATTATTGTGTAGGTGACTTTTATGTTCAGGAAAATAACCCACTGAACAAAACATAGCCAGAGGGAAAAATTGCCTGGGAATGAAGATAGGAAGGAGATGTGTTTTTGTTCAGGATGCTACTCTGAATCCCTACAAGAAAAGATTACTTATTTAAGTAACTGAAAATTTGAAGAATTGTCCCAGCAAATTGACTGTTTGCTGTCTAATAAACCAAAGGACATGATATCTTGGCATCAGAAGTTTTCTTGGCATCTACATAGCTAATTCCATATTTACTGTTGTTGAAATCAAACACTGGCTTGTCGAATGCATCCTGGGAAAGTTTAGCTATCTGAGTTGCCAGAAATTTCACTCTTATCTTATAAAACAGGTTCAGCATTTCTTACATTTCTTGACTGTAAGTTGATCGATTGATGATGGATGGATGGATAGATAGAATAGATGATGGATGAGACAGAGAGATATAAAGAGAGAGAACTTAGAAAGTCCTCATCATTTTTTTTCTGTCTCAATTTTAGGTTAATCATCAACATTTTAGCATATTTACTGACACTTTTGTGTTTTCATTGGACCAATATGAGTCATGATGTCAAATGAACTAAAACTGAACTCTTGTTTTACTTTGATCTTTTTCTTTTTCCTTTTGTAGTCTGATTTCTTGTAAAAGAACACTGCCACTCATTTTCCAGTATTTTGCAAGTCCCTGCTTTTGTACATTTTTACAGCCATTTTAGAAGTATGCTTGTTGATGGACTTATGTATGCATGTGTGTGTTTTTTACAAATCCAGAAAATGCCTGGGGCTATTAAAATTGCAGAAGTGCTTAATCCCTTTCAAAGTCAATCTTTAGGAGTAAACAAAATTTGTTCCTCCTTGTAAACAAAAAAAATAGCAAAAACTTGACAAAAGACAAGAACGTTGGTTTATATTTGTGCCAGTTCATCTATCTCCTGTTTATCTTTGCACTTTGCAATCTTCTCAATTTTTTTCAGCTTCATAGCCCTGATTTTTATTTTTCCCCTCAGCATAGCCATCTTCAGCTGTGTAATTAAAACAATCCCTCAACCATTATGATTCGTTTCATGATAGACTAGGTTTACACATCATGCAGGTTAGAAACATGTTTAAGATTTGAGTCAAAATTGAAGTTTGGGGCTCTCAGTTGGCATACTGTGCAGTTCTTTTAATTAGAGTCCAGACTTTTAATATGCTTTCCCAGATAACTCTTTCCAGTTTGATATTTTGATTTCTTGCCAATAAATTATTTTGATGCCATAAATCTGCTACTGGGCTACTGTTTGATACAGTGGACTCTGCAGAGCTGTTTGAGAAATATTTGTAAAACCTACTGAATTTAATATATAAAAATATGCAGCAGCTTCCTGCCCATGTCTTATTGAAGATTAATGTCATACTATTTTTTTTTTTTTTTTTTTTTAAAGCTGTTTGCCATATGCTTGAAAGGAAAGTAAAATTACGGACAACGGCTAAGAAATGAATAATGGAGGAGGAAGCCATTATTGTTTTAGTCTGCCAAGTACATAAAAGCAGAGGTCTTTGTATAAATTCCTCAACGGTTAAAGGTTTTTTTTTTAAAGAAAGAAAGAAAGATGCACAATATAAACTGAAATGTTAAGAGCTGCTTATTAACTGCCAACTTGCTCTTCAGTGGATCAGGAGAAAACAGAAGTGCATCTTCAGGGATCTACAATTAAAATATGTGCCCAATGCAGCCAAAGAGCAAAAGAAAAGAAGGAGGATGCCTTGGAACAGAACAATAGAAAGTGACTCATTTGTTGAACACACAGTGGGGTAGTAACCAAAAGAAGTTCCAGATTCCACTGGCACTGTGGACCCAGGCTGAGAAGAAAATGGTTCCATGTCCAGTAGGACCAAGCTTAAGCCCATGTCACACTGCACCAACGGATGCAAAGAGGATGTAAAATGGACAAAAAAGCTTGCCATCCGTTGGTTAACGCGATGTACTCACTGCCTCTGTTTTGCTTCCTCTCTATCCGTCCAGCATCCGTTTATTGACATTTCATCCGCTCAGAAAGTTTTGAGCTGCCCAAAACTTTTGAGCGGAAAATGTATCCAATGCATCCATTCTGCATCCTCTAGGCATACGGGGAACATCTGTTCTGCATCCATTACGCATCTGCTATATCCGCTAGACATCCGCTGTGCATCCACACAACTCAAATCTGTTCCAGCGGTAAACGGACACAGGGAGGAAGCAGAACGGACATGCAGCGTTAGTAGCACGGATGGAGAAAGGATGAAAGCGGATGCAGCTCATCCACTCTGCATCCGCTCTGCATCCGCTCTGCATCCTCTACGCATCCGCTCTGCATCCTCTATGCATCCTCTACGCATCCTCTACGCATCTCTATACATCCGCTCTGCATCCTCTATACATCCGCTCTGCGTCCTCCCCACGTCCGTTCCTTTGTTATCTGCTCTGCTTATGCAAATTTTTGCCCCTTTTGAGAGCGGATAACAACAGATGGAACATTTTGCTCATCCGTTGTGTCCTTTTTGCATCCGTTGGGCAGTGTGACATGGCCTTAGGCAGAACTGCTCTCCTAGGGTAAATGTACAGGCCTACTTGCCTGGAATGAGCAGGGGGAGTGGGGGAGGGCACTTTCAAGCAGCACATCCATATGGGTCTATGACAATTCACCACCAACTCACCACAGGACAACTAGCCATGGCCCATTCACCACAGAAGTTGTATACATCTTCATCCTTGTAGACAGCATCTCAGCTAACTTTGCAGTGATTGGTTTATGTTTTTAATTACCAAACAAAAATACAGTTGTTTAATAGCTCACTCTTCGCAGAACTAAATAATGTCATGTCTTTCCCTAGCTTCTTTTCACAAATATTTCTGTCTGCTTCTACCATCTATGTTATATCCAAACTATACAAACTATTTGGGTTTCAGTAACCTACAGAACCATGATTGATGTAAGCACATTCAGAGAATGCAATTAATCTGATCACAAAATAACCTGGTATGTTGTAAACCATATCATCTCCTTTTTGGCCAATCCATTTTGATTGCCCTTCTTTTTTTTAATGTTCTATAGTATATTTTGCTTTGCTTTGCTATGTCAAATGTTACTGTTGTGATTAGAAGTAGCTTTACTTTGTTTTGAATACCTGCAGAAACATCTAGGTCTCAAGAACTTTTCTCTTGTGTTTGCTTATGTAAATAGACCCCAGTGGAATTGTAATATCTCTGATTTGCTGCTGCTTTGGAATGCATTTGTGACTAATGACCTACACAATTTTTTCGTACTGGGTGAGATATATGAAACCCTTGAGGACAATTCAGCAAACAAATGGGGGTTAAAAGGCTTTATAAATCAGCCATTTTTTGCACTTGTAATCATAACAATAGAACATATACTCTGGAAATAAACTCATGCACTTACCCCTTGTACTTCTTTAATTCAGGTGGATTTTTTTTTTTTTTTTTGGGAATGGTATAGGCATTTTTGACAGCAATGTTGTGTTTTAATTTTTTAAAAAGGCATTGAGAGACTTGGGGTAGGTACTTTGATTCAGTGTCTGTCTCAGTCCTATCAAGATCAAGTGACTGTAGGTGTTTTGGGCTACCCATATCTGGGTTATTCTATCTCTGACCTTGGATGCAATAGCACTTTCCCCTTCAAGATCTATGGAGATTTCTCTGAATCATGCCTCCTGCTTGAAGAACAGGTGACAGCTGTGGCCAGAAAGGTTTTTGCACTATTCTTATCAGTTGTAACCAGTTGCACTGATTCCTAGACTGTGGTTGGTGGGGACTTCAAACAGTTGTTCATGCCCTTGTCATTTCATGGCTTGACTGCTGTAATGTGCTCCAAATTTGCTGCCATTGAAGACAACCCAAAAGCTTCAACTAGTCCATTATGTAGAGTGTCAGAAATTATGTAATATGTAACACCTCTGTTTTGCAAGCTGCATTGGCTGCCAATTTGCTTCCAGGTACAATTCGAGGTGCTGATTGTTAACTATAAAACTATGAAGAACCACCTGTCTCCCATTTGTATCTGCCAGCCTAATTCAATTCTGCAAGGTTGGTGTGCTTGAGGTTCCAGCAGTTAAATAATGTAATCTATAGGAACTTCTCAGATATGCAACTTTCTGTACCTGCTGTGCCTCTGTCTGCTGTGGAGTGATACAAATTCTGCTGTTATTAAGAAGAGCCATGAAGATCTAGTTCTTCACTTACACCTTTGGTGAGGGTGAATGAGAGTTCTTGTTTCATTGCATCTGGTCTGCCTTTCTCTTCTGCCTTTTATTGATTTCATTGTAATTTCTTTGTTTGACTGTACTAAGCCACCCAGATTTGGGTAGCATGCAAGTCTAATAAATTATCATTGACTCCTACCTACTGCCTGAATTAATCCCTGCAGTGTTCTTGGCAAGATTTCAGAAATGGTTTGCTTTCTTCTTCCTAGGGCTGTGAAAGAGTGATTGGTCCAAGGTCACACAGCTGGCTTTGTTCCTAAAGCATGGCAGAACTCATGGTATTTTTGGTTTCTAGCCTGGCATCTCAACCACTACATTAAGGCGGCCTTCACTGACAGAAAAATAACAATTTCTGGCCTTTCCTTATGATGAAACTTCAAACACATTCACAATGGAAAAAAATAATTCTAAAATTCACAGTATCTTCAGAAGAAAGATCAAAGTATAGAAGGAATGTAATAGCAGAAATCCAGACACCATACATGATGCAAAGAGCTCTTTCATTTATTAAATCACAAAACCTAACTCTGCTTCTCTTTTCACAGCATGTTACCAGAATGCCTGTATATATATCATGGAGGATTCCTGCAGGTCAATTATTCATAGATTTGTTTGGGCAGTTTACTCTCTCCTTCAAATATTTCTCAAGGTTGCCATTTCCCTGAACTAATTTGCTGTCTCAACTTCACTTTGCATCACAGCTTAAAAGAGGTTGGTTGTGATACATTTACCAAATCTCCTCTACTCAGAACACAGATTACTTGAGAAGGAGCATTCACATCAAGAAAATAGCAAAAGGGAAGAAGCCTTTATTATTATGAGCCACTCCATTTTTATCACCTTTGACTGAAGCATTCTGAGTCAGCTGCAGCTTCTGAATCACATCTGGAAACACACTAGCAACCAATGTAAGACACATGGCAGAAGAGCCACATGGCCCTTTTATCAAAGCAGGCACCCAACTGCCTACCTGGCTGCTTTCAGGCTTAGTTGCAGACTCTTGAGTAGGTTGAGTAGGCAGTCCCTTATAGAATGCATTTTAAATTGAATCTGGGCAAAAAGTCCCTCAAGTGACAATTGCTACCTGCTTCTTCATGCAGAAGCTGAGAATCTGAGAAGGCCCCCAAATTGCACATCAATTCTGGCTGGAGAAGTTCTATGCCATCCAAAATTAAAGATGTCAAATGCTTAATACTGAAGGTACCAAGAAACAGAGTATTGTTTGCACTGTCAGGGTTTAAGCTTGTTCCTTCTTGTATAGATTTCTCAGTTTCTAGGCACTAGGACATGATCTTGATAGCATAAGTTGATTGGTTCCGGGTTGCAATATATAACTGAGTATCATTGATATACTGATGACATTGGATCCTATGTTGGTAGATGACCTCAGTCAGAGGCTTCAGGAAGATAATCAACAGGAGAGCTCTGGTGTTGTTTTAGCCCTTTGAGGTAATCCAGACAGGAAGCACATCTATGAGTACTAATTTTGTCCTTATTGCAAAGTTACATTAACAGAACATTGAAAGACTGAAAGTATTTCTCCTGTCCTCTCCTTTTACTCTCTAAAAAACCTCCTTTCTATAATGCTTCCCATATTCCTGTCTCTTTTTCTATGGACTGAGATATCTTTTTATACACACCAGTGATTCAGTCTATGTCTTTTCCTCCTGTTTCCCAAAGTCATTCCCACATATCAGTACAAATCCAGACATTGCCTCTGCCAAACAGTGCCTTCAGCAACTATCCATCTTCTATTCCATCACCCACTCTTCAATGATTACATTCTGCAAAACCTCGTAGGCTTACTGCATGCATCACTATTAAAGATATCCTAAACCAAAAACATCATCTCTGGCCTTTCAGAAGTTGTTGAAGTCCACATGAACCAGTGGAGTGGAAAGGGGATGCTTAGAAAAGTTGTTTTGCCATGTCTCAGGATCAGAGGTTTTCAGCACTACCAGACTTTTCTTCCATAGCAGGCTATGGATCTTTTTGATTCTTATCAAGAGAAAGTACAAGTGTGGGCAATATATTTTGTGTTTTCTGTTCCAAATAATTCAGGTAGAAGGGATTGGTTTATTTTCTCCTCCAAATCATCATTTTTAATATTGGGACTGGGCTGGAAGACAGTGATTTACCTCAAGCCAGTAAATGACCTTTTATGGCTGAGTGGAAGCTTGGAATCAAGTCCATTCAATCTGTGTCCAGCCTCAATCTATTAGATGGCATGAGTTTGGAAAAGATTTAATGCCAGCTCATGCCGCTAGGCTAGCTTCAATTGCTTAAATGTGCATTTCTTTGAGTTCAACTGGAATATTCCAACCCACATATGCTGAAAAGTCTTCTCTGGTGTGTATATGTGTGCTACAGAGGAGTGGAGGAATCAAGAAGCACATAACAGAAGTATCTGTTTGAAAGGAAGAACTCAATTTATGTCATCAATCATCCACAGAGCTACTCCAGCTGAATTGGTTCCTTTTCTCATGCCATAAAAAACAGCATGCCCTGTCACAGAGACACCTTTTTATGTTTAAGTTATTTTTAATATTTCAAAACATGCCAGCTAAAGGTCACAAAATAAATTAGCAAAATCCCGAGTTCTCCAAAAGCTTATTCACTGTTTCTGACTGACTGGATTGAGCCTCCCACCCTATCCTCACAGGTGACAAATTGTTTTTTATGTGATGTTCTGTTAATGCTCATCAGTTCAGATCTAATGCTCCTCCATCTTTAACCTTATTTTTTCACCCTGAGTCCATGCCAGATCTTACAAATTGTACTTACATTGAGTTTTTCTTCTATCATGTTTTTTTCTCTGACATTTATGATAGAGCTATTATTCTAATAGAAAGTCAGAAAGGTTCATAGTATATTCTAGGCAACATATATGTATGCATATATTTAAGCACTGATTTCCAGAGATGAGACTGAATCCAAAAAAATTAAACTCTGGCTCATCAATTCACCAGAGGATTTCTGGAACCACTTGGTTCAGTGACACAACATTAGCATAACAACTGGGATATGGCTCTTTCACTTAACTTTTTTTTGATGTTATTGTTTTTGTCCAAATGCTATAGAACATTTAAAACTCTCTTAGGAAAATTCCTTTGCTTTCATGATACTTCATATTAGCTCCAATGCTGAGATAATAATCATGGGTATTTGATCTCAAAACAAATAAACTGAACTGGAAAATCCATGGATGATCATGGGAGATAGTTTGTCCTTACAGAATGCAAGTAGGGGGCAAATGTCTCACATTTGGATTATTTATTTTTTTGTCCGAAAGGTGCTTTTTCAAGAGGCAACTGGATTTTCTGGTTTTTCTTTGAAGACATTTCGCTTCTCATCCAAGAAGCTTCTTCAGCTCTGAGTGGATGGTGGGGAATGGAAGGATTTATACTCCTTGAAAACAGCTGGTCATTTGCATCCTTTTAGAGGGTAGTTGAAGCACTTGCAGGCTTATCTGTGTCATCAGGGACACCTAAGTGGTGCAACTGGGTGTTGAGCCTTTTTTGAAACTGTTGAAAGGACTTTGTTGTACTGTCGACTGGAGATTTATTTTATCCTTCTCCCTCCAAAGAGGGAGGTGATCATTATTCGCTGCCATAGCAGACACAGCTGGAAGCTGCTTGGACTTTATTTATTATTTTAATTGCAGGCTAAATGTTTTTTTCCATAGAACACCATAACTGTTTAATGAGTATTTTGTTTCAATTGGTGGAACAGGTTTTTATGCTCGACATGGACAAATGGATGATTAATATAGTAAACCAGTGGCTAAGTTTCTCTATTTGTACATGGACAAAACAAAAGTTACGAATGTCATATAGAAGCTCTTTCAGTTTTTTTAATTGCAAAATGGTATTGTTTTTTTATCAACTTAGCTTAATGTCATCATGAACATAGCTGTACATTTAGTTAGTTAAAATGATTTGGGGAAAAACACAGTCATTTTTGGTCTGTTTTAAGAATTATTTGAAACATGCTTTCAAACAAAGGCACAATTCAACAATATCTGGAACATGCCACCTCAAAGGCAAAAGTAGAATGCTTGAATGCTCCAAGGAAGTAGTCTGCATTTACTTGAAACATTAGCATGTCAAAGAGGAGCAGGATGTGCTACTTTTATTTGCATGTAGAAGAACATTGCAACATGGTCTTGCCATCTGAACTGGAAGAGTTCAAAAATATGTTTATTCTATGTGTCTTTAAACTAAATGCCTGAAGAGGTTACCTTACTCTCATGAACAGCAACTCTGCCTTAATATATAAAGAATATTTAATAGAATATTTAATTTAATGAATAAATTAAATTTTGAATGATAGTCCTGTCAGAAGGGGAAAAAAACAAGGCATGTCTTTTTTTTTTTTGGCTGCATGAGCAGATCCTGAATGCTAGTTTTCCAGGAAGCAGGTCTGTCTTTGTGTATTGTTCCCTATCTCTATAGAATTCTCTTATAATAAAAGGGCAGAACCCTCACTCAGCCAAAAAGCTCAGCATGGAGTCTTCCTTAAGCCCCTGTCACACTGCACCAACGGATGGAAAGAGGATGTAAAACAGACAAAAAAGCATGCCATCCAGTGGTTAACGCGATGTATCCGTTCTGTACTCACTGCCTCCATTTTGCTTCCTCTCTATCCATCCAACATCCGTTTATTGACGTTTCATCCACTCAGAAAGTTTTGAACTGCTCAAAACTTTTGAGCGGAAAATGTATCAAATCCGTCCATTCTGCATCCGCTAGGCATACGGGGGACATCCGTTCTGCATCCGTTACGCATCCGCTATATCCGCTAGGCATCCTTTCCGCATCCGCGCAACTCGCATCCGCTCGGACGCAGGGAAGAAGCGGAACGGATGCAGAACGGATGCAGAATGGATGCCTAGCGGATGCAGCACGGAAACAAAGCATTTAAAACGGAAAAAACATTTGCAGGGGGGACCTATCTCAGATATTAAGGATGTCTACAGGATGCCTACAGGATGCAAACGGACACCAAGGGGAAAACATATACTGCCTATAAAAAGGGGGAGCAACTCATCTGGATCTCACTTTCAGACCTCTGCAGCCTTCATCTGACTCTTGCTCTTCCACAGCATCCAGTCATGTCCACCGTGGATCGTAACAAAGTCCTTTTGGGAGCCACCATCGTTCTACAACAGTGTGAAGCCATCTACAGACTCTGTGAACACTACTACGGGAAGAAAAAGAGGCAGCCAAGAAGCGCCTGGGTCCGAAGATGGATCGGGAGAAGAGCAGAGTACGGACTGTACAACAAGCTGATGGTGGAGCTCAGGAATGAAGACACTTGTGCATTCCAGAACTTCATGAGGATGCCTCCAGCCATGTTTGACGAAGTTGTGCAGCGGCTGAGACCCAGGTTGACCAAGGCAAACACCAACTTCTGGCCCAGCCTGGAACCTGGGCTCGAGGTGGCACTCACTCTGCGCCACCTGGCCTCAGGGACCACCTACAGGAGCATGCAGTACGGCTGGAGGGTGCCACACAACACCATCAGCATTGTGGTCAGAGAAGTGGTGCAGGCCATCATCGAAGAATACCTGGAGGAGCTCCTCCAGTGCCCCTCCACTGAAGAAGGATGGAAGAAAGTTGCAGAGCAGTGGTATCAGAGGTGGAACTTCCCCCACACCGTTGGAGCCATAGATGGCAAGCACGTGGCCTGCAAAGCACCAGCCAAGTCAGGCTCCACTTATTTCAACTACAAGGGCTTCTTCAGCATCGTCCTCTTCGCCATGGTCGATGCTGACTACAAGTTCATGTACATCGATGCTTCAGGCAATGGCTCATGTTCAGATGCCCAGGTATACAACGCCAGTGACCTCAAGGAGGGGCTGGAATGCAACCTCATGGTGGGCTTCCTAGATCCAGACCCACTGCCCAACGACACACAAGATGTGCCCTACTTCATCATGGGGGATGATGCCTTCTCCCTCAGAACCTACCTCATGAAGCCCTACACCTTCAGACTCCTCACCCGTGAAGAGAGGATCTTCAACTACAGGCTGTCCAGGGCAAGGCAGGTGGTGGAGAACGCCTTTGGCATCCTGGCCAACAGGTTCCAGATACTTCTCACCACCATGCAGCATCGCCCACAGACCGTGAGAAGGATCGTGGAAGCTTGCTGCATCCTGCACAATCTCATGGGCACTACCCACGCTACCCAGTGTTGCAGAACAGGCTCGTGGACCTCCAACAAGGCAATGGGGACATGGAGCCTGGGGAATGGAGGCAAGGGCAAAACCTGATAGAAACTGAGGATGTGCAAGGCCCCAACAGAGCCTCTCGTGAAGGGAAGAAGCAGCGCAACCTCCTGAAACACTGGTGCAACTCCCCAGCTGGAGCGGTGGAGTGGCAAGACAGGATGATAGATGATTAATGGATGCTTCCTTCAGCCTGTCTCATCACACGGATGAGATTCGGCCATGTATGTTGAATGGCCCTACAATGATCAGGGCATTTAATAAAGAGTTGTGTTTATGTTGACATGTGTGGATGATTATTACATTATTATTGATAATAAAGGGCCATAGGTGTGGCACCTGGAAGGGTGGACCATACAGTCCCGCTATGCTTGCACTGGAGGTTTATCTATCCCACAGGTATTACCCATCCCAAAGGTATCCCTGCCCATCCCACAGGTATCCCTGCCCATCCCACAGCTATTACCCATCCCACAGGTATCCCTGCCTACTCCACTGCTATCTTAACCCATCCCACAAGCATGCAAAGGCTTAAACCAATTCTAAAAGTTTCCACCAAGACTTTATTAAAAAAAAGAAATGAAGCAAGTGTGTGAATCAAAGATAAACCTTATTGAACAACAAGCTGTGAAAGAAAAATGACCCAAGTCAAGTGTCCAAATAAAGTCCACAGGTAGCCAGCCAGCCAGTCTCTGGCACTCCTCTTGGTCACTCGGAGGTGTGCCCAGTCTCAGGGGTGAAGGGTCAAGGTGCTGTGGAGGTGGCTGGTGCTGGAGTGCTGGTCTGAAGCCCCACTGGGATGCCTGGCCCCGAGAGGACAACAGGTGACGGTGTGTTGAGAAAGGTCTCGGACAGCTGGCTCAGCCCCGTGATGTTGAGAGCTCCTTCCTCCATGCCATGGGGTGTCAGCCCCAGTACCAAGGACAGATGTACTGAGGCCGGGCTTGGCTGTGGGGTGGAGGAAGGAGCACTGTAGTGGGGCTGTCTGGTCTGCAGCTGGGTGAGGACTGGCATTGGTGGCATCGGTGGTGTGGGTGGCATCAGTGTCGTGGGTGGCATCGTTGGCGTTGGTGGAATCAGTGTCGTGGGTGGCATCGGTGGCATCAGTGGAACCAGTGGCAACGGTGTCGTGCGAGGACTCTGTGCCTGGACTGGGAAGAGCTGCTGCCTGTGCTGCTGGACCTCCTGGTAGCCGTAGCCCTGGTAGGTGAGGGCCTGTGGGAAGCCTTGGAATGGGAGGGACATCACCTGGGGTGGAGGAGCAGACCTGGACTGGGTGGGAGCAGGTTCCTCTGGATCTGGAGGGTTGTGAAGCAGCTCGGTGATCCAGTCCTTCACCACCTGGTACTGGCGTTCCGCCATGTCCATGAGGGTGTGGTTGACATAGGTGAGGAAGGGCTTGCGGTTGGAGGATGAGGAGTCGGTGTGGACCAGCTGAGAGAGGAGATCTATGCTGGTCCGGATGGTGTCCCTGATCTCCAGCAGGACAGTGTGGCTCTGCCCCTCCTGCTGTCTAGCTCTCTGCCTTTCTGTGGAGGTGGAGCTGTGGGTGGATGTGGGTACGGCTGTGGTGGATGTGCCATCTCCTTTCTCCCACTGCACCAGGGAGTCCTCCACGCACTTCACCACGGTTACCATACCTGTCCGCGGGTTCTCCGCCATGGCACACTTCACAGAAACCTGCCTGGAGACAGGGACTGACTCTTGGCTGGAAGAGGACTGGCTCTCAGCAGGCTGCCGGAGAGAGAGGGTAGACAGAGGTGCTGCTCCTCGGTGGCGAATCTCACCCTCCAGGAAGCTGCACCTGGCCATGATGTAGGTTTCTCTGTCCGTCAGCTTGACCGCGGCCTGGCCAGATTTCTTGAGGTGCAGCTTCCCGTCCCAGGTGTGCATGTGCTTCCACCAGCCGAGGAGCACCTCCGAAGTGTAGCCCATACTCACTGCCTTCTTTCTCCAAGCAGCATGCTTCCGCTTAGTGTCCCTGTACAGCCAGTGTCCCTTCCGCCACAGATAGTCATTCTCTCTCAGCCACTCCAGCACCTCATCCTCGTGTTCCTCCTCAATGGAGTATTGCCTCCTCTCCCATTGTCACATACGCCTCTTCCTCCCTTTACCAGATGGATCCTCATCAGAGGGGCTCCCAGGTAGTAGGGGCTGCTCCTCCACACCACCAGCAGCAGCAGCACCAGCAGGATCATCATCATCATCATCACCACCAGCAGGATCATAATCATCTTCATCAGCAGCAGCAACAGCAAGATCAGCAGCAGCAGCAGCAGCAGCAGCAGGATCAGCAGCAGCAGCAGGATCAGCAGCCGCAGCCGCAGCAGCACCAGCACCAGTAGCACCAGCAGGGCCAGGTTCAGCAGCAGCAGAGTAAGCACCAGCAGCGCCAACAAAACCAGGAGCACGAGCTGGTCCAGCAGGACGAGCAGGACGAGCAAGACCAGGAGCACGAGCAGGACCAGCAGGACGAGCACGTCCAGGAGTACCAGCAGGACCAGCAGGACCAGCAGGATGAGGAGCATCTTCAGCAGAGTAAGCACCAGCAGAAGCACCACCGCCAGGAGCAGCGCCAGCAGAGTATGCACAAGCAGAAGCACCACCGCCAGGAGCAGCATCAGCAGAAGCCCCAGCACCAGAAGGGCGAGCCTGAGCAGCAGAAGCCCCAGCAGAAGCAGAGTCAGGGACAGGGGGCAGGAGGGTGGCCCAGTCCCTCTTGCCAGGGATGGCAGCAGGTTGCTGAGGCTTTCGCTTCTTTCCCATGGTTGTGGGGTTGCTGGCTGGCAGGGATGCTGGCAGGGATGCTGGCAGGCACCAAGGCTGGCAGGAAGCCTAGCACCAAGGCTGGCAGGAAGCCTGGCAGGCAGGCAGGCACCAAGGCTGGCAGGAAGGCTGGCAGGAAGGCAGGCAGCAAGGCTGGCAGGGAGGCTGGAAGGCAGTCTGGCAGCAAGGCTGGCAGGCAGGCAGAGAGCAAGGCTGGCAGGGAGGCTGGCCAGGAGACTGGGAGGCAGGTTTGGAGGCAGGCTGGCAGGAAGGCTGGCAGCAAGGCTTGCAGCAAGGCTTGCAGGCAGGCATGCAGGCAGGGCAGGCAAGGACTCGATGTATCCAGCAGCAGGTCTTTCCTCCGAATGGTAACCTGCTTGGGAGCTGCTTCCCTTTATATCAGTGGGGCTTTCGCAATGCATCCCCCCGCATGCGCAATTAACGCTCGGCATCCGTTCGGCTTCCGCTGTTCATCCACTAGGCTTCCGCTGTGCATCCGCTTCATCCGCTGTGCATCCGCTGTATCCGTTCCACGTCCATTTTGTTGAGGCCCCCCAGAAGCCTAGCGGATGTGCCATCCACTCCCATCCTCTTCCATCCACTGGGCTTCTGTTCCGCATCCGCTTTCCATCCGCTCTGCGTCTTCCCCGTGTCCGTTCCTTTCCGTATTATCCACTCTGGTTATGCAAATTTTAGCCCCTTTTGAGAGCGGATAACAATGGATGGAACATTTTGCTCGTCCGTTGTTTCCTTTTTACTAACGTTTCGCATCTGTTGGGCAGTGTGACAGGGCCTTTAGTAGCAGTTCAGGCAGAAGTCATAAAGTAGTGCTTCCCACACTTTTTCCTTCATTACCCAAAACTACTTATCAGAAAACACTTTTTAACCCAAGTAGGTAAAGCCCTTTAAGTCAATTTAAATGTCCCTGTTGTGATTGGGTAATGGACTTGTGTGTTGTTATGCAAAGGGAAAATAACACTTTTATTCAATGTTGGGTAGTTTGCCATGGTTTTGGAGGCACTGCTGTGTAGAATTCATCTTGTTGACAAACTTAAGCCAGGAGTTCGGAGGGTGAAATCAGACACACAGTTTGGAAAAATTCTCTACTACTTTGGGGCAAACACTCTGAAGTTGTTTTTCAAACAAAAGAAATTAAATCAAATTACTTTGATTATATTGCAACTTCACTTTTGAGGAAATGACATGAAACGCAATTAAGGAAATTAAAGAGGCCAGGAATAAACTCCTTAAAGATATTGATCTTATCTGTCTGTATCTCTATTTTTCTTCCCCACTCAGTCATGTTCAATTCTTGGAGACTGCCTAGACAAGTCCATGCAAGGGTTTTTTGGCAAAGTTATTTGCCATTGCCACTTTCCTAGAACTGAGAGACAGTGAGTGGCCCAAGGTCACCCATCTGGCTTTGTATCTAAGATGGGAGTAGGATTCACATTTCCCAGTTCCTAGCCTAACCCTAACCCTAAGCCACTTGATATATTGATTTCAATCTGTATCTATCCATCCATTTATTTATTCCACAGCACTGTTCCCCAAACTGTTTCTGACAATCAGCACCACAGCCAACTTTGAAATATTGAGGACACTTAGTGAGCCAATCAGAGCTCTTTCTTACTAATCAATAGAAAAGGGTAAAAATTATATCCAGTATCCATCATACAACTTCTACAATCCTGTTGTGTTTGCTTGTTTGGTGATATGTAGCAAAAACAAAACAAACAATCAGTATAATTATGATGGACTATCAACATGAACAGCATCCTTTTTGGTCCAATGAAAAGAAATAAGCATAATAAAAGCGCGCTTTGACTAAACTTTTAAAGGAAGAGGAAGAGCACAGAAACTGGGAATTCTCTGCCAAATAGCCCATCTTTCAGTTCTACAGACTCCAGTGTTTTATATGAAAAATCTCCTGAATTATAAGCAGCGTGCTTTAAATGCTATTTGCTGGAAAGAGAGCATAAATAGAGCCATTGCCCTTCTGTCCAAGGCTGTGAAATGCACCCAGTTGGCCAATGGTGGGTTAGATAAGCCTGTGATTTACTCCATTGAGGCTCTTATGGTTTTTGTGACACAACAGCTCAATCAACAATAAATTGGTTCAGTGGTCCAATTGAGATAATGGCACAAGATCCCAGGAGTGCAGAGCTGATCCCGAGCAACACAAATACTGTACAAAGAGGTGCCTAGTGGCACTCTGCTTTATATTCATCATCTTCCCTGGTTGCTTGGAAATAACAAAGGCCTCTCATCTTCATGCCTAGAGAAGTTTGCATCCACACCTACACCAAATAATTTGAAGCATCCTTAAATCTGTTTTATAGATGGGGTGCTTTGAAAGAAAGACTGGGGATGACAACTCTTTAAAAAATATTGCAAGTTGTAATCATGCCCCTTTTTCTACAACACAGCATCTCTCAGAAGCCTGGATGGGGGAGAATTGAAAAGATAGGCAGTTCTCAGTGTGATTTAAACTTGTAACATTCAGTGTTTACTAGAAGAAAGCACAAACGCAAGGAATCCTTTCCAAAAACAAAGCAGTTAGCATTGATGGATATCTTTACTAGATGCTGTCCCAAATAAATTGCTCCTAGACTGTCATCTTAAAAATGCTGCCTCTTTTCAGTTCTAATCTTGCCATAGCTCTCTGAATAACCAAAGAAAAGCTGTAAGCATGAATTTGTTACAAGCTGATATGGTAGGTTTCTGACAGCTGTGGTTGAACATCTTTGTGAGAATAAGAAACAGTGCATTAAAAACGGTCTTGATTCACTGTATCCATCATCTCCTACAAATGTCTTCTTTTGTTAGAAAAAAATCAGACTGATGAACTAGGCAAGCTCATTTGCCAATTGGGAAAAAATGCATTAGTGCTAATAATAAATGATCTACTCTTGAATCTATTGCAACAGGGACAGTGAACTTGTGGATGTCCAAACAATGCTGAAACTCAACTCCTGTCAATCCCAGTCAGCCTGGATATCTGATGTTGAAACTGTGGTCTGACAGTACCTGACGGGCTACACATTCTTCATACCTTATTTCCCTGCTTTCACACTTTCATTTGATTTTTGCAATGAGGAGCTTAACCCCAACTATCTTAGGATGAGCTCAAGGATTGAGGTCACAGTGCAACAAGTGGGACTACAGACTCTAAACTTGATGATGTGGCCAAAACTCTTTTGTACTACTTTAAGAAATTATGGAGAATGGTTGAACTGCCAGATGACTCGATTTTACAAAGTGGGGGGGGGGGGGAGATCCCAGGAAGTATGTGTGATATGTGTGTTGCCTGTGTGTATTTTAGGACTTGCAATGTCTCTTACAGATGCTTCAGTCATAATTCATAGTACTTTAGATGAAATCCTCTGAACCATATCTTTTTTTAAAAAAAAAAAAACTCATTTAACTAACATTTTTTCTGCAGAACCAAGACCCCTGTCATAAAAAATAAAAATGTACCTGACAGAAAAAACAACTTCATTATGTAAAAAAATTAGAGCAGCCCAGGAAGAGCTACTGCCTGAAGGAAGAGAAAGATCTGCCATCAAGACAGGTTAGGGACTTATCAATCACTTCTGCATTATGAAAACTTGATGAAACATCAATCCCTATAAGCTCTGAGATAATCAGAATAAATGTTTTTCTTGTTGTGGATAGCAAAAAATGAAGAGCAACTCCAAGGAGAAAAATTACACCAAAGCAATGATTGTTGGGTTCCACCTTTCAAAATAAGAGGAACAGGCAGTCATAGAAAGATAAGGACTTTGATAGGGATTATGAACTGCAGAGCAGGAATTCTAGGCCACTGATTTACTGACAATCTTTGGGGATCTTAGGAAATATAAGGATCCTAAGATTGTTTTTGCTTATGTAAATAATGTTCATGTAAGGAAAGGCTACACTTTTCCAAAGTGGCAATGCTATTGTAAATGCACATTGTTCCGATGTGAACAATCAGTGGAGTGTTGATAGGTTTAGATATGAGTGCTACATTTGGAATGGAATGCTTGTGGTTTTTGCCTAGTTATTATATTTCTGTAATTTCTTCACCATGTTGCAGTTGGGCTGACATAACATGGGCTGAATTCTTATCTACCTTTGGTCAGTTTCAACTTGTTTTTTTTTTTTTAAAAAGTTGAGTCATATTCCTCTGTTTGGAGTCAAAAAGAATTTAAGAGGGCTTGTTTAAGGGTAGGAATAATCCCTTTGGGTCTGACGGAAATTTATTGAATGAATAAAACATAAAATAATAAAAAGTGGAAAACTGAATCTGGCCCCTGTCATGTTTACAAAATCAGGAGGAAATGTCCTAAAAATAAACTTTTGTTTGTCATGACATCCTGGATACATCTACCTTGATTTTATCTTCCTGTGGGATAATATTAAATAACCAAGGACAACATATAATCATAAGCAATGCTTTGGATCTCATGTAGTATCATCATGAGGTTACATTCCATGGATATCAGGTCATGGTTATCCCAAACGTGCTTTTTCAAAAGGCAGCTGAACTTTGTTGTTGCTTAAAGATATTTCGCTTCTTATCCCAAAAAATTCTTCAGTTTTGACTGAATGGTGGAATATGAAAGGATTTGTATTCCTTGTAGTCATCTGGTTGTTAGCACTCTTTCTGAGAGTCATTGAGGCTTTGGAGGTTTATGAGCAGCTGCCTCTTTCTGGGATAGGTTGGGGCTCTCTGCAGTGTGATTTTGAACCTGAGAAAATATACATTTGGTTTATGCAGTTTAAGAGATGGGATGTGAGCACTGTAGCATGCTCCAAGCAATATTTTTGTCCTCAAAGTGCTGCATTACCTTATCAAATAATATCCTCTGATAAAAATTGAAGATGCTTGTTCTGTATAACTTGGAAGGTTCCAAGTAGTCTTTTCTGATTGGCCAGAAAGGCCAGTAGTGGATTGGTTAATTAGGAATCAATCCAAGGAGCCGCTCAAAGGCAGCAAAGTTAAAACAATGTCATTGGCTCAAGCCGCGGCAGCCCTTTTTATAGAAGCTTGCCTGCCGGCTTGTAGCCAATGTTCCGTTACTGTTTGCTGTTAACTAATAAAGAGTTATTTGTTGGAACCTGGTCTACTGCACGTCTTTTCCGGACAGAACCCTGGCGACGAAGGTGGGATCATCCTAAAGCGGAGACCGAGCACGCAGTGAGAAAACAACCACGCTAGACGAAATGGCTGGTAGCAACACGCCACCCACACCTTTTAACCCCAATGAAGAAGATTGGGAGTCTTATATCGATTGCTTCCTGATGTTTCTGGAGAGCACGAAATGGAGGAAATTTTGGATCAGTGGAAGAGGGCTGTCTTCCGAACACATTGTGGGCCAGCCGTGTTCAAAATGACAAAGGCATTGGCAAAACCCAGAGACGTGAAACAGATGACCTGGTCTGAACTTAACCAAATGCTAAAGGCTCACTACGCGCCGGTTGTCTCAAATCTTATTAAGAGACACGAGTTTTATAAAAGAGACCAGAGGGAAGACGAGACCATTGCGGATTTTGTGGCAGCTCTCCGCCATCTGGGAGGAGCCTGCAAGTTCCTGAATATGGATGAGGCCATGCGAGATCGTGTCGTGTTAGGTCTAAAGGACTCTACTTTACAAAGCAAACTATCAAACAGATGTAACATAACTGTGGCAGAAGCAATTGCGGAAGCCACCGCTGCTGAAGCCGCAAAGAAATCAGTGGCCACAATAAAACTGATGAATGCCAATACTGACACGATGACCCTACCCAGAGGGAAGAAGCAAGCTGCCACAACCACACACCATGAAGACCTAGACAAGATCAGGTCCCGTTTCATCAGAAATGGAAGAAGATGACGATGAGGTCCATCACCTGTACGCGAACCAAAAGTGCAAAAGAAGAAGAAATTGGCGGGAATGCGCTGGCTGAGGAGGAAACCACCCCCGAGTCGAGTGTAGGTTCCTTGATGCCATCTGTCGGGCTTGCAAGAAGAGGGGACACATCGAAAGAGTCTGCTGCAAGCATAAGAACAGCAGTCCTAGCAGACACGGTAATTACCGACAAAGAACTGACCCGAGACAAGCCGATAGAAAATGGGAGCGCAGCAAGGGAACCAGCAACCGAGAAAAAACTCACCAGACTGTCACTATCGGAAGCACACAGACGGAAAGCGGGAGAAAAGTCAAAATTGTAGTGACCATTGAAGGAAGCCCTTGCGAAATGGAGGTCGACTCAGGATCTGTTCTATCAATGGTGTCTTGGAACACAATCAGGCGGTTGGTTGGTTCCGAATAGCCGCAAGTGATTGGGAAGAACCTGCTATACGAATTCCAGGACGTCTTCGACGGCACTCTAGGCAGGTACCGGGGGACCCCAATATCCTTTAGCTTAGATCCCCAGATAGCACCAAGAAGGTTAAAAGCCAGACGAGTCCCCTTTGCATTAAAGCCCAAAATAGATGAGCAATTAAACAAATTGATTGCACAAGGAGTCATAGAACCAATTGACCATGCTAGGTGGGAGACACCAATAGTAATACCTGTAAAACCTGATGGGTCTGTGCGCATCTGCGGAGACTACAAGGCTACCCTGAACCATGCGCTGCAGCAAAGCGCATACCCGGTACCAGTTGTGCAGCACTTACTGCACTCACTTGGGGGAGGAAAAATTTTTGCGAAACTCGATTTGGCTCAGGCATTTCAGCAGCTTCCAGGAGACCCAATAACGGCCAAGGCACAAACAATAGTAACGCATAGAGGGGCATTCAAATGTAACAGGCTTCAATTCGAAGTAAGCGTTGCCCCAGGCACTTTCCAAAGCCTCATGGAACGCCTATTAAACAGAATAAAAGGGGTCGTTCCATACTTTGATAACGTCCTAATTTCAGTGAAAAACACGATCCAATTAGAAGCAAGACTAAGAGAAGTGCTAACCAAATTTAGAGAATCCGGCCTAAAAGTAAAAAAGGAAAAATGCTGCCTGGCTACCGACCGCGTCAAATTTTTAGGGTATTTAATTGACAAACAAAAAAGTCAAAACAATTAAAGACACACAGGCCAAAAAATAAAATGGACTTACAGGCATTCTTGGGTCTGATCAACTTTTATAACGTATTCCTCCCCCACAAAGCAACAATAGCAGAACCATTACACCGTTTGCTGGATAAAAAACTGTTTGAACTTGGGGTCATAAAGAACAAAAAGCATTCCAAAGCATAAAAGATTTATTAACCACAGACACCATTCTTATTCAGTTTAGGAATACACTTCCATTGATGGTCACCTGTGACGCCTCACCTTTCGGAGTTGGTGCCATCCTGAGCCACCAATTACCTGACGGGAGAGAGGCACCCATCGCCTTTTACTCGAAAACTCTCTCCAAAGCGGAACACAACTATAGCCAGCTAGACAGGGAGGCCCTGGCAATTGTTGCCGGAGTTAAACGTTTTCATGAATACCTCTATGGGAGGACATTTTCCATTGTGACTGACCATAAACCGTTACTGGGGATTTTGGCGGGGAACAAACCCACACCGAACATTCTATCCCCACGGATGACTAGGTGGTCAGAATTCCTGGCCGCCTATTCATATACCTTGCTTCATCGACCCAGAAAACAAATCACCCATGTAGACGCTTTAAGCTGAGCACCATTACCACCATAGAGGACGACCCGACTCCAACCACCGCCGCCCTACAAGTAGAGACCTTCCCTGAACTCCCATTGTCTCCCAATGATGTTGCCAGAGCCACGGTGAAAGACCCAGTGACTGCCCGCATTTTGACTTGGGTAGGTAAAGGTTGGCCGGAAAGCCAAAAGACTGAAGGTTTTAAACCTTTTCAGACCAGACAGACTGAACTGTCAATACAAAAAGGGTGTTTCTTGTGGGGAGATCGGCTGGTAATTCCATCCAGACTGCAGGAAGAGGTGTTGGGTATGCTACAGGAGGGCCACCCAGGCATAGTAAAAATGAAAGGCCTGGCCAGGAGCTATGTCTGGTGGCCTGGTATAGACAAGGATATTGAACGCTGGGTTGCAACATGCCACAAGTGTCAGAGAGCTAGACCCAAACCACCGCAAGCGCCCATACGGGACTGGGAGACCCCACGAGGTCCTTGGTCTCGAATCCATATTGATTTTGCAGGACCAACCAGGGGCAATATGTTCTTAATAGTCGTAGATGCATATTCTAATTGGTTGGAGGTTATAGTAATGTCATCCACAACAACCGACATGTTATAAAACAGCTAGACAAATTGTTTGCGTCTCATGGTTTACCAGATGTATTGGTATCCGACAATGGGCCACAACTAACGGCTATACAATTCGAACAGTACTTAGCATCCCTGGGTATACACCATGCACTAACCGCACTGGCCCACCTGGCGGCGAATGGTAGGGCCGAACGAATGGTTAGGTTTACCAAAGAAGACCTAGAAAAAATGGACCGTGGGGATGTCCAAGACAAGCTGAACCGCTTACTTACACTACAACATATCACTCCCAGTAGTACAACAAACAAGAGCCTGGCAGAATTGTTAATGGGAAGGAAACTCAGATCCCATTTAGATAGACTGAACCCAAATTACACTTGTGAGAAATCCCCCGACTCATCCAACCAATACCGCACTTTTGAAATCGGTGACCTAGTCTATGCAAAGAATTTTCCCAGGGACCCTCTCTGGCTTCCAGCCACTATCACACAAATAACAGGCCCCCGGTTCTACCACCTAGCCATGGACGATGGAAGAGAATAGAAGCGGCACATAGACCAGCTTCATTCCCGAAACATTGAGCGTAAAACGACCGTGCAATCTCAAATAATAAAAATTGATGAAAACTAAACCAAGGAGGGGGGGGGGAACACAAACAAATAAAAAAGGGTGTGAAAATGAACCATTGAAATTAAATCTAGAACATCTAACCAACCAAAAAGAGCACTTTCGGTTAGATGAAACCATCGGAGGTAGTCCAAGCAAAAGGGAAGCCGTCCTGGAAGGGGCCAGCCAGGCCAGCTCAACTAGCCTGGTTGAACCAGGAGGGAGTGGCAAAACCAGCGCCCTGAGCAACTCAAGCGGTAGCGGCAATACTGACTCACCCTTCCAGGCAGTTCTATGGAGACGAGCTGGAGAGACAGCGATCCCGACCAAACCGCTTGAAGTCCTAGGCAAGAATGAGCCGTGCAGGTCAACTTGGACCAGAAGAAGCCCCACCTACCTGCGGGACTACGTCACTTACGTAGGACTGAACTAAAAGGGGAGGGATGTTCTGTATAACTTGGAAGGTTCCAAGTAGTCTTTTCTGATTGGCCAGAAAGGCCAGTAGTAGATTGGTTCATTCGGAACCAATCCAAAGAGCCGCTCAAAGGCGGCAAAGTTAAAACAATGTCATTGGCTACAAGCCGGCAGGCAAGCCTCTCTAAAAAGGGCTGCTGCAGTTTGAGCCAATGTTCTGTTACTGTTTGCTGTTAACTAATAAAGAGTTATTTGTTGGAACCCGGTCTACCGCGCATCTTTTCCGGACAGAACAATGCTGGCTTTCTAAAATACCCATTTTATTAAAACAGTAATTTAAGTAAACTCTTCAAGGTAAATAAATATTTATTCAGAAATCAAACTGAGAAAGTATGGCATAAGGCACTGATGTGAAAGAAAAAAGTGTGCTACAGATTTTTCTATGATTGATAGATAAATGGCTAGATAAACAAATGATGCTCACAGCATTTTAACAATGAGATAAATATAAAAATTGTAGGATTCTTAGGCCAACTCCACTGTTTACTTACATTTTTGTACTAATTATTTCTTTTAATGAATGCATATCAGATGATGCTGTTACTGTAGTGGTGACTCATAGCAATTTGATGAGTCAGCCACAGCCTTTTTGAGACACTGGTATATTTTTATTAACTTTTCTTTTTAGATTATTGCTTTCATAATGATTGAAGGCAACTAAAGAATCTTAAATTAAGACAACAGCAAAGTTGGATGTGGGTTTCAATCCTTTGTAGGGAAAGACAGTGTCTTTTCCCCCTGTACCTTTCTCTCTTTTTTTCCTTCTAGCTTTTTTTCCTTTCCTAGGTATTTCTTTTACCCCACCTCCTTCTTTTTACATCAAATTCAACAGACATTTTCCACAAGACACTAACTTGCATTCATAATGGTTCTTCAAAAGATACAGTTCAAAGAATGAAATCATAAAAACCAAGGCTCTGAAGGAGATTGTCAGAAGCTGAATGTCTTATCAGAGTAAAATACAAAATGGTTATAATTACGGTTTAAATAATACACGACAAGGAAGTATCTGCAAGAATTGGACATACTGTGTCATAATTCATTAAAAAGGTAAAATTAAGACTCTTGCAAAATGATTAAGTATTATTTAAGTAACTGTGTAATGAATAGTGGATGGTTGATTATGATATACAGACATACATTTGATCATAAAATAACTATAATATGGAATGGCTCTTGAAAAGCTAAAGTTCACTCATATATCTATGAACGTGATGAGCTGTCATGATTAAGCCCTGCTTTTTAAGACTTGTATGACTTTGCTGCATAAATGTAACCCTGAAGCTGTGGAGACAAGAAGCGGCTGTTGTTAAGCTAGGCAGAATAATTGTATAAATACTGTGTAGATGTACCCAAATGTCAAGGCCAGGAAAATTTCTATTCACTCAAAGAGATGAAAGGGACTAGAATTTAAACTTTACATATGTATAGAGCTTATTTTTATGCGCCGCAATAGGCAAATTTTATGCATAAATATGGCTTCCACCTTGTCTGCAATAAAACAGTTAATCTCGTCTTGTTATGCCTATGAGTACTTCCTGTAAGTAAATTCCTGACTATAGAGTTAAGTATCTTCACAGTCAAAATATATCGTCATGGCTGGCATGAGTAGTGAAAAAGGCGATCGGAATCTAGATTGATAGATGGCATTTGATCTCCATTCCCGTGTTTTATTTATAACACTTATCTCCTATTCAGGTCATTTGTGATCAATAGGCAATCAGACCTTCCTCAATAGCAGAGGAAATGATGGTAAATTAGAAACCCAAGATAATCAGAAAAAAAAACCCACATCAACCAAATGCTCCACTACCAAAGTAATAACCCAATCTTACACAAAAGGAGGTGTTTAAGAACATTATTCAAATGAGCACAAATGCAACCCAGAATACTGAAAAAAGGAAACAGAGCACCTATATACAATATCTTCCAACAAAATGGATATCCACACAACTTTATCAAAAAGTGCTTTAGTACAAAGTGCAAAACCTGCTATAGTACAACTAGTACAACCTATGAAACACAACACTCCCATACATCAAAACATCTCAGAAATAATTAATGGACTACCACAATCGCTGTAGCACACAAACCAAATGAATCCTTCTAAAACATCTTAAGTCAACCAAAAGACTTGATAGCCTGGGAAAAAAAATGAAACAGGAGTCATCTAAAACATACAATGAAAGCAGAGGTGGTACTCAGCCAGTTCTGACCAGTTCTGGAGAACCAGTAGCGGAAATTTTGAGTAGTTCAGAGAACTGGCAAACACTATCTCTGACTGGCTCTGCCCCCATCTATTCTCTGCCTCCCAAGTCCCAGCTGATCATCTGGGTCTTCTTTTGTTGCCCTGCACAGGAGAATGGAGCTGGAAAGCAGGTTAGTGGGGTGGGGAGGGAATGGGATTTTGCAGTAACCTTCCCCCAGGAGTAGAGTGGAAATGGAGATTTTGCAGTATCCTTCCCCTGCCACACCCACCAAGTCACACTCACCAAGTCATGCCATACCCACCAAGCTACACCATGCCCACCAAGCCAAGCCCACAGAACCGTTACTAAAAAAAAATTTGAATACCACCATTGATTGAAAGTACTGTAATATCCACTATGCAGGACAGGCAAACTGTCAGCTTTCAAGATCTTCTACTATCACTTTGCATCTTTCGACTGTCATAAGTAAGGGGGGGGGAGGAGGGGATGAATCTGGGAAGTGAGCTGGAGGTGTTACATTTTTTGTATTGTGTAAAATGAGGAGGGGGGAGCATACATCAGAGTTAGGTTTCTATTTCTCGCTTAGCTTTCTTTTCTCTGCGCAACTGCAACCCGTTATCAAAATATGCCAAGGTCAACGGACAGAGGCCTCATCACCACCTGAAGATGCCCACATGATCATATTCACAACTTCTAATTGGAAGATTCATCTGAACTATTGGGGGGGTGGGAACATTTCCATCACGTTGTATATGTGATTCATGCGCCTAATTTCTCAGATTCAGAATTCTATGGTTGCTACCACTTCATTTTCAGTAAAAGATATCTTTTCTCTAACTTAAAGAGTCCAAGTATTTCTTTCTTGAATTTTGAATGGAGCACCACCTGACACAAACAGAAGGCTACCAGAGCCCATCCATAAACATCAACTAGCAATCAGAGGACCTGACAAAATCTCCTTAAACTCACAAAATAAAGCACAGTTTCAACTAGAAAACCATTAACATTTTAGATCAAGTCAATTACAAAAATGCCTGTATAAATTCCAGAAAATCCTGGAAACTTGTTATTCAGGCAAATCAACCATCAACAGATGCATATGAATAAACTACATTAACATTGCCTTCAAAGATACAATTAAAAAAAAACTAAGAAGGAAACAAAAAGACCAGAACACATTTTCTCCAGCAAGCAGCACTCAGATAAGTAGGAAATAAAATGAGATAATAAGAAAACAACACTTTAATTAAGAAATCAGTCAGAAGGAAACCATCCTCCCACCAAAACTGGCAGGGCAAGCTACTATATATCAACAGGTTACAAACTGATATCACACTGATGATATTACCTAGTTGGATAATAAAAGACCTGCAAGTGAATAACCAAGTTCAGAGAGCAACAAGAACTCCCCAATCCACTCTGTGTATCCAGAGCAAATTTGTCACAGTTAGAAAGCTCCACAAATGCCAAATCCAGATTCAGGAGCAGAATTCGACCTTTGACCACAATATCAATCTTGCAAAGCAAAATAATTATATGGGAATATTATTTCAAAGTAGAGACCACAAAGGATGAGGATTCAAATGCAAGGTATGGGGGGTTAACAACAGAAAGTGGAAGATTGATAACTCAAAGACGAGAGGTTGACTATAGTTATAATTAGTCAAGCTCACAATCAGCCTGTACTTTTCTGATTTTTTTTATTTCTTAAACATTCATGATGGTGTTGGGTTTTATACCTAGATATCAATGTTTTTAGAATTTTGCAACTTCATCTGAAATAACTATGGCATCCTTCCTGTATTATGACCTTCAAACTTCCCAATACTTCTCCCTTCATCATTTGTTCCAGAAGGGAGATGACACTTACTTTGAGCATTTTCTTCCTCCTCTAAAGCAATCCAGTGAGATATCCCATGGTCATGTAATCTAACTCTAGTCTCCTACTGTGCTTTAGAGAATGATCAATGAACTTGACATACCAAACTAAAATCAGTTTGAAAGCAACTCCCTGGTGGATTTATGGAACGGGGGGGAGGGACTGTGACAATGAAATAATATGAACTTTTTAAAATAATGTAATGACTTGATGGAATATTTATGAAGGAAGAATATCTTTACTAAATTTTAGTATCACCTATCCAAAAAACGTATTCAATCTTTACTAGTTTCTACTAGTCCTTTACTCCTTTGTTTGACTTATCTGACAATATTGATGTTCTACAAAAATGGATAAATTAACAACAGAAAACCATTTCTTTTCAAATTATCTGTAAGTATACTGTATCATCATAGTTCTATATCTCCACAATGTCTTGGATCAGTCTTGTACTGGTCCATGGATGCTGCTATGATCTAGACAAAAAGGAATAATCTCACACTAAACCCTAGCAACTTGGTGCTGTTGTTCATGCATAAACACTTGCCTTCCATAAAATACAGACTCACACTCCCCTGAAAGATCAGTCTGCATCCAGAATACTGTTGGACTGACAGCTCCTGCTTATGTAGCAAGTGGGTGCTATGGCTGGGATAAAGAATCCATCTTTACCTGCGTTCAAGAGTCTTTGGCAAAAGTGACTGATTCCTTGATGAGCACACAGCTGGATTACTGCAGTGTGCTCTGTGTGGCACAGCCTTTGATTATGACCTAGATATTGTAGCTGATAGAGAATGGAGTGGCCAGATTGCTGGTAAGTAGATTTTGCCATTGCAGAATAAGAACTACTTGAGATGGGTGATTAAAATATTTACACGTGTATATTAAAGATAAGAAAAGAATACAGTTACAGAATACTTAAGCTTGGGAAAAGTTAATCTGACCCTTGTGCAAAATGAGGCAGTAGAATTCTAGGTTCTTCTATTTCAAGTTCTAGATAAAGATGGAACAAGGAAAGGGTTGTTTTTTTTAAATTATCAGCATATATTTCTTTATTATGATTTGGATTATCTTGCAGGGCATATCATAAAAGTTTATATAATAACATTATTTTATGCTTCTTTCATCTGAAATATCAACAATTAATGTGAGCACCTGCAAGTCTCTTTGTTGCTTATTCTACATCAATTACCAAATCATTTTTAAAGGAACTGCAAGCAGAACATATCAGAAAATAAAAGATATGGTCAATTTTAAGGCCCTGGTATATATGTGAAGGACAATCTAAAGATCAAGAATATGCATAAATGAAGAAAACACATCTGGCAGTCTAATTTTCTATACCATGTGGTGATCTTCGAAAGTAAGAATTTAAGTTAACATTAACCCATAAACTATAACCCATAAATCTCAAAATGTTTCATTTGCAGTCTATAGGTTCAATATGTGTGGGGGAAAGCCATATATGCATAGGAAAAGGGGTGCACTCCACTAGTTCATTTTCTGTCTGATTCCACTACAAAAACCAAGTCTAAAATTTTAAATAGATGCTGTAAACCATCATGCAACCAGTAAAACAAACATACAGGCCATGAAATGTGTTTCACTTGATGAACACTGAAAGTTTTATTGCTGCCCATAAGTTCCCGAATAATTTTTAAAGCTAGTCCACAACATAGTACAGTAATCTCATCTGAAGTTTTCTTTTCAACAAGAAAGATAAATAGCAAACCATCTGATACAATCCTGCCATGATTTTTATTGTCTTTCCAATGAAGGAAAAGACACAGGCGTTATTGCTGTGAGCTACTGAGTGTTGTTGTAGATAAAAGTAAGGAGAATTCATATAAATCTAAATAAGTAAAATGAAATAAAACATGTACTTAAATTTTCAATTTCATTTTCACCTTCTGCCACCAAACTGACAGAACCCAGAGGAGGACTACCCTAGACACCTGTATTTCAGTTGGGAGAAGAATGGGCTTAGGGTCTGGGAAGCCAAACTTATTGGCTTCATCCCTGTATTGCAGATCTCCCCAAATTAACATTCTGTTGCTGATTTGAATATTCTTAAAGTTGATTACATTAAACAGTCTGGTAAGACAAGACTTTGAATGACTTCAAAAATAGGAAGTGGCAGAAACAGTCATTATCTAGAATAGTCTTCATATTTCACAGACATTTTTTCTTTCCCAAAGTGTTAGAAGTTTATAGACCCAAACACTTTTAAATTCTTCTTCTTTTCATATTAGAAATGTTAGCAGCTACAAATCAATATATTATTGAATTATTAACCAGCCATTCAGTTACAAGACAAATAGTTCATCTGTGAATTAGTAGCAGCTAATAAGCCTTCGAGTAATTGTTTCATCAATCAATTAACAACTAATTAACTTTCAGGCTAGCACTGTCCAATGGATACTGCAAAACTCCTGATGACCACTAGATGACAGCTTCTTTAAAAGCAGACAATTTTAACATTTTTAAAGGAACTGCTGTCATCTGGCAGTCATTTTGATTTTTGCTGTACAGATTTGGGAGCATCATTTTAGGGCCTGGCTCATTTACATTATAATCTAATTCTCCCAATACACTAGATTTTAATTTCACATACAAAGCAACCAGGGATGGGATTCTATCAGTTCGCACCTATTCGCTAGAACCGGTTGTTATCATTCTAAGAAGAAATTACTGGCCTAATCCTGTAAGGAAGGCAAGAAGGAAACATTCTGGTGTTGCTTACAGAAACTGCCTCTCTATTAACCCTTATTACATTCTTGGCAGGACTAGACTTCCTGTCTCTGGAACTTCTCTGGAATTTTTTTCCCCTCCTTTTCTGGTACTTTGCTTGTTTGGAGTGACCATTCAAAGTTACAGTGGCACTGAAAAAAGTGACTTATGACCATTTTTCACACTTAAGACTGTTGCAGCATCTCCACAGTCATGAGAGGCCAGGCGAGGAGATTTGTGCCTCAGTGTGAGTGATATTGAGTTGGCCACACCCAGCCAATAATATGACCACCAAGCTATGTCCACCCAGTCACATGACCACCAAGCCATGCCCACACGCACACAGAACCAGTTGTTAAAAATGTGAATCCCACCCCTGAAAGCACCCAATCATATTTCTGGTCTGGCTCTTGTTTATTCCCCCAAAACAACCCCTATTACAAAGCCCTTTCAGGGTTCTTTTGATATCCATGTTCATCTAACCCCATGGAAGTCACAATGTTGTCTTCCACAGTGTACTGGAATGTTCATGCTCAGATTATCTGAGTACCAATATCTAAAATTTTGCATTAATTCTTGTTGGTGCCTTCTGCTGATTCCTCTTATTAGCAGTCTGATTTCCATTTGTGGACTTTAATTGACTGGATTTTGACTGCATTTTTTAAAGAAAATGTGTAAGAGGCCAACATTGCTTTGATTTATATTGCAGGTGATAATTATGATAATATACTGTAGATGAGTTGCTTCTATTGTCTTTAGTTCAGGGATTATGTATTTTTGAGTAACCAAATTTCAGAAAGTCTATTCTCACAATCAGAAGAGCAGATTTGAGCTTGTCTGAAGATTCAAGCAGGGGAACACATCTTTCATATATCCTTGACTGAAGGTTAGGCTAAAGGTCGACTGAAGAGTAAGCTGTACAACCCTTTTCCTTTTCCTACACATGTTGGGTTTTCACCATATGTAATGAGCCTATAGATCAAGGGTCTTCAAATTTGGCAAGTTTAGGATTTGTGGACTTCAATTCCCAGAACTCCTGAGCTAACATGACTAGAGGAGGAATTCTGGGAGTTGAAGTCCACAAGTCTTAAAGCTGTCAAGTTTGAAGGCTCCTGTTATAGATTGCAAACCAAACATTTATGGATTAATGAGATTACCCTTGACTTTTGCTCTCTTATCTGGGATAGTCATTCTCTTCTAAGAAATAAGCAATTTAAAAGAACAGGTATTATTCCAGCCACAGTTCTCTTACCTTTGTTCTATGGCTATGCTGATTCAGATTGGTTGGAGTTGTAATCTCCAACAAAGTTGAGGATAGCTAACTTACTTTTGTTGTTATTGTTATATTACTGTTTACACACAGCCTACCAAATAGTTCTGACTGGATTTGGTACTTTTAACTATCAAACTCTTTTTCCAGGATCTGCAATGTTTAAAAATATTGTCATAATAAATGTTTGGTCCAAAGGTATATGAATTTTTGTAAATGACAAGCAAAGATTCTATTCTTATTATGTCCAAGTGCTTTTTCCAATGTCTTTTGGTATGGCACCAAATGCACTAACCACTACTGACATTAGTATGGCTTTCTTTTTCCACTTTTTCTCAATCTCTGTCTGAAAACATGTTTTTTTCAGATAGAGATTGAGCAAATGTTTTATATTTCTCTAGTTCTTCTCATTGACCTTTCTCTTTATGGAAAGTCTCAGTCATCCAAGTCATGATTGTTCCAAGTGTGTTTTTTCATGAGGAAATTGGATTTTCTAGTTTTTCTTTAAGTATGTTTCTCTTCTCATCCAAGAAGCTTTTTCAGCTCTGACTGGATGGAGGGGAATGGAAGGGTTTTCCTTCCATTCCCCACCATGCAGTCAGAGCTGAAGATGCTGTTTGGATAAGAAGTGAAATGTCTTCAGAGAAAAACCAGAAAGTCCAGTTGCCTCTTGAAAAAGCAACTTTGGGACATGGAACTTTTTGTAACTTCCTTCTGCAATGTTAAATTACCCAAACTTTTTTCTTTGTAACTACTTACAATATTTTTGCTTTATTATGGGCTCAAAGTTTATCAGCTTTTATTCCTCCTCCTCCTCCATTATCTAGTATTCACACACACACACACACACACACATGCACACACATGCAGACACACATGCACATATCAAATATTTGATTGGTGTTTTGGGGAAAGTTCTAGCCCAGAAATTATCCAAATAGTGTCATAAGACATTATATATGCTCTGAAAAATCAGCTTTCTGTAAGTCTGCAGCTGATACAGCTAGAATATTAAGTTCTTGTAAATTTTTGTTTAATCTGTTGATATTTTGCCTACAGCACCAATAACTACAGATTTGCAAGATCTTTTTCATCTCCCTATTTTAACTGTCAGGTCTCTATATTTTATATTTTTTCTTTTTCCATCATCATCATAGGTGGTATTCAGCAGGTTCTGACCAGTTATAGAGAACCAATAGTGGAAATTTTGAGTAGTTTGGAGAACTGGCAAACCTCTGACTGGACATTTTACAATATCATCCCCTGCCATGCCTACCAAGCCACGCCCACAGAACCAGTAGTAAAAAAAATTGAATCCCACCACTGATCATCATCCTTATGGAAGCAGAACTGAGAACACAGAGCACTTGACTCTTCGTGGGATACAGAAAAATAGTAGTGAATCAGCAATCACTTCATTAACTTACAACACAGGTTTTGTAAGGATGAATAAACAATGAGCACTTTGTGTACATAAATTATAGATCTACTCTGGAGAGATATTAAATTGAGTTGGATATGTTTTTAATTTGTTTGAGTAAACCTGAAGGGAAACAACAATTTGGCTCTGCGGTACACAACATCATTTTTTACTGTATATTGCAAATTTTAACCTTGGATGTCATTACCTACTGTGCTGCTATTTGAAAACTCTCATTGGTGGTTCTGTTCTTTTACATTTTAATTTCACTTGTGTAGATGTTCCTGTTTCTCTTGTCATTATGAGACAAAGTTATTTCAGGAGACAATGTGTCCTGATTTACTACTGACTCAAGTGGAGTAGAATTTCATTGACTTAACTGATTTACACTGTTGTTAAGTTATTGGCAAAGTGAAATCCATCCCGAACAACTCGTATTTTTTAAGGCAATGAGTTCCAATTGCACTGACTTTTCTCTCCTTTGGGGGGTAGGCAGGGGTGGTGGGAGAGAGAAAAGTTTGTATTTAAACAGCTCCTTTAAATACCCCATGACAATTTCTCAGAAATGGGAAGTTTTCTCTTGAGATTGTATGGCAAATAGTACATTCTCCGTCATGTCTCCTTCCAGATTCACATGGGCCCACAATGTCTTTCTTTGCTTCTGATTTCTGCCTGATGATTTCAATTCCAACTCTGTTCTGATTTTGTTCTTTAAATCAGCATCCATTTATGCATTATTCTGAGGGCTCTGACCTGAACTTCTTAAAACTGAGGACCAAACAAAAATCAGCAACATAAAAGAAACCCCATAAATATAGCATAGGAAAAAGAATTTTAACAGGTAATAAAAATTCTGATAAAAGAGGTGTGACAGTGAATCCCAGAACATAAACTGCTTCTTCTGATCATTCCACTTAGTTCCATACAATTTCACACAATTTCCAATTTAGTTCACACAATTTAGTTCACACAATTTCCATAGCCAGCCATTTCCATCTTTAATCCTTGGGAACATATTAGCTAAAATGTTAAGCAACATTACTTTAGATTGGATGTTTTAAATGGCTTGAAGAACTGAGTGAAGAAAGCATTATATACTCAAAATGGGAATGCAGGTAATAGTTTTTTATCTGAAGGTTGAATTTAAGACTATAATTTTAGCTCATCTATTATTTAGTTTTCATGGTGGCATTTTGAAAACTATCAATATTATTGAGCTCATTGAGAAAGATTTGAGTTCTACAGTCATACCTACTTCCAGATGGTGAAAAGATGTAGAAAAATAATTGAATCCTCCATTGAATCTGACAGCTCACAGAGTTTTCTGTTATTTTTGTCATCTTCATCTATTGAAACCAAAATGCAAGCATTTCTTTTAGACTGAAACTAAAATCTGATGACATATTTATTCTGATGAAGTATTAAAATGACTAACATCAAGACACCTGAAGTTCTATAATATTAAGATCAAACCAGGAAAAGAAAGGAAACTGATTATGTGCAGTTTAATTCTGAAGGCTGAATGATAAATTTTAGAAAGTAACAGGCATTATAAATAGTATTTTAAGGGATGTTCAAATTCTCCTTTGACCAAAGCAGAAATTTCATTCAGTTAATAATGGCTTTTTGACCCTGGCGAAAATTACACAATTCATCTTGGGTTATAGAAAAACCTCTGAATTTACCACATATGGAAACATGAAATCCCTTGATAATTTTACTAGTTTTTACAAAAATTCCAAAATATCACATATAGCTTGAAGAGAAAACCACATATACGTGAAATGTCATGTTAGATGGAATTTCTTTTGTATATATAATGTACTTATAAAAATTTAAGTTGCCCTTTTTGTAGAAAATATTTAAAGTAAATAAAGAATATCAATATTTATTACTACTTGAAGATATTCATATTTCAATCTTTCATCTTCTACTGCTGAGAAACTATTTGAAATTGTCCACCCCTATAAGTCCCAGCACCTAGGCAATTTGGGCTGTTCTCAAAAAGCTAAGCAGGGGTGGACCTAAATAGTAGCAGAATAGAATGTGATTAGGAAATCCTAGGGCTATAAATCAGACTGGGAATTGTAAAAATCTTAGAAAAAGGAAACATTAAACAACTTCCATGCTGTGGAGTCTTTGGTCCTTTCTGCACTTGACATTGAAGATATTACCTAGCTGGGTAATGAAATGTCTGTAAGAAAACAACCAAGCTCAAAGAGCACCAAGGACTCTATGTTCTGCCTTAAGCCACAAGTATTCTCTACAATAAGTAACTTCCATACTGTTGGTAGAGAAAACTACCTATCTACCTATTATGCTCAGTCAAAGGGAATCTTTAACTTTATCTCCCCCCCCCATCTTTTTATCCATATCCGTGTGAAGCAAAATTATTCCCTTCCTAATGCCGAGAATTTGAAAAGCACAAAGTTCTATAAGAGTTATTTGCAAGAAAAAAAGGTCTACTGCTTTATCTACATGGTTTTATTGTTTTATTTACTGCACCTTATTTCAATGCTGATCTACAGGGTGTTCATTTTGGCAAAACTTTAAAAACTAAAAACCATAGAATTATAGAAAGTTGGAAGGGCCCTACGAAGTTTTCAGCCTTCAGCTCATTTGGGACCCCCTTCTCAATAACTCACTCAAATTAGACAAGGAACCAGCAATGAGCCTCTTTGAGCCAGCTAGCTTTCCACTTCATTGTCATGTCATTCAACCCACGCTTATCTAGCTTCTTATTAGAATGTCATGAGGGATACTGTCGAATCCTTTGCTGAAATATAATACTGTATAAAACATTAAACACTATATTTACAAAATGCCTACAATCCATTACAGAAGCTATCTTATCAAAACTCAAAGTTAATCTGGTATGCTGAATTCACTAATTACCACCTTGATTTCAAGCCACTCACAGCTCAATCACTTTGTGATCTGTTTTTGAATCTTGATAGGCATCAATGAAAGAAAAGAACAACTACAAAGAAAAGAGGAACAAGAAAGAGAAGAGCAACTTGGCTGATTAAAGGCCTGGAAACTAAAACATACAAAGAAAAGTTGCAGGAATTGGATATGGCTAGCCTAGAGAAAATAAAGACTAGGGGTGATATGATAGCAGTATTCCAGTATTTGAGGGGCTGCCATAAAGAGGCGGTTAACTTATTTACCAAAGTATCAGAAGGCAAGACAAGGAACAATGGATGGAAACTTATCAAGGAGAAAAGCAACCAAAAATCAAGGAGAAACAGTGAGAACAATTAATCAGTGAAATGGTTTGTCTTCAGAAGTTGTTGATGTTTCATCACTGGAGGTTTTTAAGAAGAGACAACAGCTACTTGTCTGAAATGATATAGGGTCTCCTGCTTGAGCAGGGGGGTGGACTAGAAAACCACCAAGGTCTCATTTTCTCCTTCCTTGAATAGCTATTCTACCATATGTGTATCATTTTTTAAAATTATTAGTTATATTTTCTTTAGTTTGGTTTTTGTGCTTTTAATTACCACTCACAGTTGCAAGTTTGCAGAGATTAACACTTACTCTGTATGTATGTGTACAAGTAAACAAATAGCCCCTGCTACTGACAAACATTTCATACCATGGAATCATACTTATCCTTATTCTCAGGTTATTAAAATGTTTTTTTCTGAAATCCAAGGTATACATTCATCTATACTCAACTTTTGTTTAACGTAAAAATCAGCATAACACAGTCACTTACTCCTAATGTATCTGCTATTTTCCCTTGCTTGACTAACTCTTCATTATTGGTTAATATCTGTTAGGGATAACATTGTTTACCCTAACTGGTTTAGGTGAAATAATAACTATGAATCATGGTTATGTATGTTAAAGTGTCTGCAGCTTTAACTGTGGAAAAAGTAATTAAAGGAGTGGTTATGAAAACACTATAAAAGTAGCAAGTCTACAGCTTGCACACTCTGGCTTTGATGATCCCTGATTACTGCTTGGAATCAAGACTGCATTGCTCGAACGGGAGAGACAACAAAGGACTGATTTGTAAGTGAACTGACATAGGATATTCTACATGGACTTTGCTAACTGAATACCCCTGAATGGACTGACTACTTGATACATGACTATTGGACTGTTATTTGACTATGCCATGAACTTATAATGGAATAAACTATATTCTTGATAGCACAAGCGTATCTGTTATTTTTACTGTATGTTAATAAACATACAAGCTTAGCTCACTCATTTATCTGTGTGCCTATCTGACTAACGCTCCACATTCTGTTTAGCTTGTCTACCTAACCCTGGTTGGGGAACCCAGGCTTAACAATATCAATGCAAGAACAGTTGATATTTTGTGCCTTCCTTTGCCTTCTGGAAAAAAAATGTATATAGTACATATATGCAGCCTTTGAGGCAGTCTCTATTGCCTAGCCCTAGACAATTTCCTGAAGTTTTATTGGTAGGATTTGGAAGTAGTTTATGATTTCCTCCTTCCTAGGGTTGAGACAGAGTGACAGGCCCAAGTCAACCAGCTGGTTTCATGCCTCAAGCAGGACTAGAATTCACATTCTCCCAGTTTTTATCCAGTTTCTAACCACTACATCAAGCTGGATTATCTGTTAATATTATTACTTCATGCCCAATTAAACATTCTTTATTTTTGTTTCTGAAAGCATAATCCAAGACACATGTCCTAGACACTAACAATAGCATTAATTTCATTTATTCCTCCAGTTATTTTAACTTATAGCCCTTGTCACACTCATTCACTTGGATTTCTGATCAGGCATGCATACTTTTATCATGAAGTATGATTTCTGCACCCCACCCCACTCCCATTATTTCTAGTTCTTCTGAACACATTCTACATTTCAGTTTTTAATATTCTAGTCCTAGGAAATGTCTTAGCAAGTCTTTTGATCTTAATAAATTATATTAACCTCCCTATTGAAGAGTTCAGCTCATCTTGTTTATTTCTCAGATTTGAGCATTACTGTATAAACAGTCAAGGCCATGAACTTTATGAGCCAAAATTTTTGCTGATTTTTTTTTAACTGGGTGGTTTAATGGACTGCATTACATCAATACTCCCATTTCCTTTTCCATCACAGAAAGCTTCATCTGAGATTCTGTCTAATTAGTCCTAAAAAGCCAGAATAAGTACTCACTATAGATCTGCCTTACTGATGTGGTCCATGAAGAGAGTAGATGTTAAATGGAGAAAACTGCATGCATCATCTAGTTTTATTTTATATTATATTAAATATTCTTGCATGCATTTATTAATTCCATTGTATTTTATTTATATGATTGCATCAATCATTTTCATGCTTTATTAATTTCCTGAAAACTCCAGTGGATAAAAGATGGTTAAGAAAACATTTGAATAATAGAAAATGAACCATAGCATAATGTTATAGCATATTTACATTAGAAGATTCCAGTTCCATTTATGGAAGAGATGATAGATATAAATGAAATTCTGCTCATCTAGTCAAGCCATCTAGAGGAGGGCTACTGAAAATGGTTATATAGGTCATCTAAAGATGGAAGGAAGGAAGGAAGGAAGGAAGGAAGGAAGGAAGGAAGGAAGGA
>BLBF01000017.1:16522291-16533246 GCA_015471245.1 Laticauda colubrina | reverse complement strand
AAGGAAGGAAGGAAGGAAGGAAGGAAGGAAGGAAGGAAGGAAGGAAGATTCCATCAGACCCCTTTAAATTAGAATTGTGAAATGATAGAAACATTTGTAAAAAAAAATGCAGAGTCATTTGTAAAAAATTATATTTAGGACCTGATTCCATTAGATATAGAGGCATGTTACGCAATAAATCAAATTGTCAAGTAAAACAAACCAAGGTACAGATGAAATATCTGTTGAACTGTTTAAATCTGCACTGGAGGCAGCTACAATGCTAATAGCTTTATGACAATAAATATGGAACAAGTCTTTGAGGAAAGAATGATGTATATATCTCTTTGCCAATAAGGCAGATTCAAGATAGCATGCAAATGATCAAACCCTTGTAATTGCTGAAAATCTTGCAAAAAAAAACAAATAGTAGAGTGATGCATGAAAAGAAAGGTGCTACATGTTTCAGAAAAGACAAAAGGATAAAATAAAGCAGATAATAAAATAAGATAATACTAGAGATGAACTTTTGCTTCACTGATTGTAACAAAGTCTTTGTGTACATCATGACTGAATGTGGAATATACAAGGGTTTCTGCAGATTAAAAAATGTCAGAGCTTCAATCAACCATCATAAAGGGTCTTTAAAAAAAAATACTTCACTTCTTGGAATATATTAAGCCAATGGGTGTGCCAAAACATCTAACTGTTTTTTGGAAGAATCTTTTCTTTTTCTTTTTTTATAGAGTTTTTATTTTTAAAAAAAACAAACATACACATACAAAACATAAAAACATAAAATCATCTTCCATTTTATATACATACAGTGTATCAGTTGGTTACAAATCTTTTGTGTTATCCATTTATAGTCTTTTACTCACAGTTTATATCAATTTTCATATTGTCAAACTAACATATGCTTATATATTTATCAGTTATTAATCATCCATGACTAAACTATTTATTCCATCATTTTATACAAGATATTCCAAATTTTATCTTAAAATTTATGTTATGCTTTCAACCAATGGTTATATATGTCTATATTATGTTTTATATCAATCTATTAAATTTCTATCACAGAATTATGTAGTCTCTTACATTACCATGTCTTTTTATCCAACCATTGATAAAACAAATCCCATATCATGTAAAACTTTTTATCTTCTTGTTCTCTAATTTCAAATGTCAATTTACTCATTTCAGCACTGAAGGAATCTTTTCAAGGAACCAGAATCTCAGGCTTCCAGTTTGAACTTCTTCAGCGACAGACTGAAACCTCATCTCTGTGAGGCTTCAATTCGTGCTCGCCGCTGGAGTGCCCCGAGCTGGCTGGCTTCAGGGCTAATCCACCCCGTAGAGGTGGTGAAGAGGGGGGAGACTGCCTGCAGGGTTGAGGAGAGCCACATCTATCCTCCCCATCTGGCCATTACTCCCTTTCCCGAAGGCAGTTGCAGCGGTGGTCAGAAATGGCCACCACAAAGAAGAACTCAACTGGAAAAGAATGTACAGGAGGAAGATAAGAGGAGGAAGTTTTGGTTGACCGGGTCAAACAGCAAAAGTAAGAAATAAGGTACCCTGGAATTGAAATTATTAAAAAACAATAACATTGTTCCCTAATAATGTTATTCCCTAAGAAGATTTTTAAGCTGCGAAGGAGAGAGAAAAGGGAAAAGATTTGGGTTTTTTTCTCCTTTTCCCATACTGACAGCTAAGAGACTAAAGTAAGAAATTGGAAAAAAATCCACTTTGACATCAATTGGCATTTAATGCTGAAAATAAAAAGTCAAAGAGATTATAAAGACTTTTGGATAATTAGAAGATTTTGAAAACAAGAAAGGAGAGAGGAAGAATAAAAGAGCAAGATCTGGAAGGGAGGAGACTGCCTGGAATTAAAAAAGAACTTACAGCAAAATCTCAACAAGACTTCCAAAAGATACATTTTAACTGAAACATTGCAACAAAAACCCCAGGAAGAGAAAGTGGAAAAAGAAAAAAGAAGAAACAGCTTGGGACTATTTGGATTACTTGATGATTTCTGGATTTTGGGTTATTGTATTTGAATGACTAAAATCAATTGGGTGGTTGTTTAAAACCGTTTAAAATGGCTCCACTTTTAGAAGAACTGAAAATGGAACTTAAAAAGTACAATGAAGATGCACAAGAAGGGAGAGGTTCTTTTGGCTTCATATTTCAGTTTTTAGAAATGGAGATTTGGAATTATGAGAAACAACAAAAAATGCCTGTAGAACAAGAAGATTGTAACAAAGAAGAAGCCATCTTTAATGACCAAGTAATCTTAGATGGGGGGGGGGAGGAAAGGGGGGAAAGAGAATGGTAAGTTTAAGATTGGGAAAAGCAACTCCCCCCCAAAAAATAGAGTGAAAAATAAGTATAAAATCAGAAAGCAACAGAAGAGGGAAATGCAGAAGAGAGAATTAGAAGTTGAGAGACAAGGGGGTAAAAAGGGGAGGGAGAAGATGAGAGAGAAGAAAGAAATGAAAAGAAGTCATAAAGGACAGAAACAAAATACAGAGAAACAGGGCCTATTTAGAAATAATGGGTGAAAATTTAATGGAAAAAGGGATTCTACAAAGGTACATCAGATAGTATGGTTATATTAGAAACAGAAATAATTTTAGAAAATATGAAACAATGTATGATTAAAATGTCTCATAAAATAGCTATTGTTATTCAGTGGAATGCTTGTCAATAAATAAATGTAACAAAATGAATATTTAATGATCTATAAAACATATGTGAAGAGAAATAAAGGAAAAATTAATTATGGAGATTATATGTTTTTTAAAGGAAGTGTGATATTTAACTGAAAAGAAGTGTTAAAGATGTTAAGATTTTAATGATTATTAATGATAGAACTGAATTGGAATGGAATTAGGGTTTATAATTACATATATTTATAATATTTTTTTAAAAGAATATAGTGTGTTTTATAAGAATGTACCAAGCAGAATTCCATTGGAAGTTATGTAATATGTAACTAATATTGAAGGTCATAACCTTAAGGTATATATTGAAGTTTAAATTAGAGTTGAATGGATGTAATTAAAAGATATATAGGTGTCATACTCCAATGTATAACTACATTGTAACTACAGGAGAAAACTTGTTTAACGAGAAAAGATAATATGAAATTGAAACAGAACAAACAAAAGTATAAATATAATGATTGAGATGAGATGATCAAATTAAAATTGAGAAAAACAAAAGAGGAGAAAAACTATATAGAAAATGTAAAATAGTATAAGATATGGAATAGAATACAAAAAGGAGCATGAAATTGAGTTTTGTGTCTGTATCAAGAAATTCAACCCGGGACCATACTATTTTCAAAAAAGATGTTTTACTTGTATTTTGTATGTGTGAAAACCCAAATAAAACTTTATTTAAAAAAAAAAAAAGAATTTATTGAAAATCAGCATTGATGCTTCACTTTCCTTTACATTCCTGCTCCCGAACCCAGGAAGCCACAAGGGTGGAAATGATGGAACAGGCTTTTTCCAACAGAAGAAATTTCTGTCAGAAAGAGCAACAACTTGAGACTCTCTTTCTCTTTCCATGCCATCGGGAAAACAGCAAAAGTTGTACGTCTTTTTCCTGGGTCAACTAGCAATGCTGCTGAGCTCTTTTCCTGGTGCCTAGAAGTTGTGAGGGTTTGGATGAGGGAAAATATGTTCAGCTTAATCCTGGCAAGACCAAATGGTTCTGGATATTAAGCTCTCCCAGCTTCAAACAGCAGACAACACTTGACAAGGGGAACATTTACATAGTTTGGAGCTTTATACCAAACTAACACTACTGTCCCACATAGCTGTTGAGTAAGATTCAGGGTGCTGGTTATAAAGCTCTACATGATACAAGGGAAGCCAAGCTATTTACTGCAATGTCTCCCAACATTTTGGGCACCAGGGACCAGTTCCAAGGAGAAAGGATTTTCTGTAGACTGAAGGGGGCATAGTTTCACACAGTCTTCATCCTGTGGATGGGGCTTTGCTTGTTTGTACAGACCAGTTGCTGGCATTCCATGGACTGGTGCCAGTCCATAGAGTGGGGGTTAGGACCCCGATTTACAGGATCAGTCCCATTCTTTCTGCTTGTTCCCCCACCCCAATCTAGCAAAGAGAACATGTTTCAGATTCCTTCCATCAAATAACTTAATTTTATTGGACTTAGGGACTAATTTGTGCATCTGGTCTGAAACTTCATTCCAGGGGAGTCACATTGTTTATTTAGAAATGGAGCTACTTTGATGAAAAATGTCTTGAAATTTAACACCTTTTAAAACTATGGTTAAAGCCTTTAGAGGTACAGTCTATTATAATCTGCATGATCATGAACAAAGACCAAATAGAAGTAGGTTTCTTTGAAACAGAAATATAATTTAGGAGTTCAGGAATATGATTCAAACAGATGACAGTCTAGAAAAAATATTAGGTTTGACAAGGTTGAGATAAGTCAAAGAAGGGAAAGAAAAAAGTGAATCAAAGAGAGTTATGAGAAATATGAGTCAAGACAAGATGGCAAGCAATTATCTTTTATAGGCATAAAGCTCATGGCATCTGAATAACATGACCAAGGTGGGCTTGTAAAGTCTGCTATCTAAAACACTTAATAGTATGCAATAGTTTTTTTTAAAGCTTAGTAATAAGAATATATGAGCTGCAGTGGCGCAGTGATTATAATGGAGTACTTCAGGCTACTTCTGCTGATCACCTGCTGCCAGTAGCAGTTCGGGTCTCACCAGACTCAAGGCTGACTCAGCTTTCCATTCTTCTGAGGTGGGTAAAATAAGAACCCAGATTGTTGGGGGCAATATGCTGACTCTGTAAAACCACTTAGAGAGGACTGTAAAGTGGTATATAAGTCTAAGTGCTATTGCTATGTAGGTGGGGGGGGGGAGAGAGAGAGAGAAAGAGAAAGAATGTCTCTTTCAGGAAGCAATAGTTGAAACTTCTTTTCTGTTTGTGTTCATTCATTGCAAATTGCCTTCTGTCCTGAACTTCCTCTGCTTCGTTCTTGCTTGTCAGATTAGAAATAAGCTAGCAAAAGGAGGAAAATTTCCTTTCCCCTACAGAAAATTTTGCTCCTATCTGCCTCTTAAGTTATGGAACACAAAATGCAAAATTAAGACAGCGCAATTTTTCACTGAATGTTCCCAAAAGCTTTGTCTGCCAGAAACCACCAACATTTACAATGCTTATTTGTAACTGTTCTATTGGAGCCTGTAAAGACCAAGATTTCTATTATTTTTAGTTTGTTGTTCCAAACAACACCTTTTGTCATTAAGGAAAATTATTATCTAAAGCAGGATGAGGCAGCTAATTAATTTGTTCTCAGGAGCCCATACCCATCAGGAGAAAAGCTTATGAGTTTTTCACTTGCTAGAATTATCATTCTTATCTAAACTGATCTATTGATCATTAATGATCTGAAACCCCACAGGGCATGACTGATGGGTGAGAAAAATCCAATATGGTCTCCTCTAAAGCAGAATACAAATATGTTCATGAGCTATTGTTATTTTCTTGCTGGAGGGGAAAAAAGGAAAGTAGGGGTGTCAAATGAATTCACAAAGAAGCTCATTTGAATGCTTCAGGTCAATCTTGAATTCTGGTCTTGGATTCTGTGTGTTTTTTAATCTGGAGCTTTCGATTCAGTAGATATATGAAAGCTTATCCTGATCATATTAGAAAGGTGAGATATATAGGTTCATTTCTGTTGCACATAGTATAGATACTATAAATGTTGTTATTTAAGACTCTCATGCCCCTTTATCAACTCATTGTTGCTAAACATAACATTCTAAAAGGCTGAATGCAAGTATTTTAATAGTTATGTATGCATCTACAGAAAAATAAATGTATATATAACATATTAAATCAATAAAAGCAGGTTCCCCTTCTCTCACAATAGCGGCCAATAAGCCTGCATGGATTGGAAGACATTGGTTCTCTCACTTTCACATAAAACTCTGCAAACAACTTCAAGATATCAAAAAGTGCAGCTAATATTCTGGAATCATGGCATGAACTGAATTTTCATATGACCATGAATTTTATTTTCATGTGGAAATTAATAATTAGATCATCTTATCACACTAATGTTTCATTCATTGTTACAACTGGCAAAATACCATTTTCACTTGAAAATGGTTTTCTGGAGTAGCAAAATTCTCAAATCATGACACCTCTCAGATTTATATGCCATTTGATTGTTATCTTTTTTTCAAACTACAGTATATACAGGTAATCCTTGTACAGCAATTGTCTCACTTGTTTCACAGTTTTGATGGCAATGAAAAAAAATAACTTTGTGATCAGACCTCAAATTTACAACTTTCACAGGTCAGTAAAGCAAAAGAAAGCTGAAGTAAGATTGAAAAAGTCAATTGTGGTTTCATTTAGCAACCACTTTGTTTAACCACTGAGTTGCTGGTCCCAGGTACAGTGGTGGGATTCTTCTGGTTCTGTCCTGCTCTATAGAACCAGTAGCTCTGAAGAGCAGCAGACACAGAACTGGTTCTGTGTTTGTTGCTGTTTTGGCCCACCCACCTGCCTAGGCTCTTACTTGTCCTTTATTTCCTGCTTTTTCAACTGCAGCTGCTTTGCCCCGCACAGTTGAAGTTGAAAAAACAGGAAAAAAGGGCTTTTCCAACCACTGCGCACCCACATGCAACACTGCTCAGCTTCTGATCAGCTCAGTAGGTTGTAAATTGCACTCATGCAATTTGCGTGACTCACGCATGTGCACGTGATGCAGAGCAACAGAACTGGTAGTTATACCGGCCGAATCCCATCCCTGTCCAGGTGTGGCTACTAAACAAGGATTACCTGTATATTAATGAGGTTGCTACAGCTATGACCCCTCATCTTTATTTGTCTCGAATATTTTATCCTAACTACTTTGTCCTTCAAAATGGTTGTCTCTCCTTTTCAACAGCCTAATTCCACGAAAAAAATTAAAAAGGGCTAATTGGGTTTTAATGCTGGTGCTCTAAGATTTCAAAGGTGGGGAAAGGACATGCAGAATAATTATTTATGCTATGAGTAGATGGACTTGTGATAACAATTAATACTCATGAATGAAGGTGAATATACATGTCCCAGGATAATGTTGCAAGATCCAATCTGGGTCATTTATTGGGACCAGAGGTTTTGTTTTCTTTTGGACTCTTGCTGGAGCCCATCTTCAGGGCTTCTCTTTGACTAGAGAGAACTTTCTTAAAGCTGGGTTCCAGGATGAATCTGAAAACTCAGAAGACAAAACCTCTGGTCCCGGTGGTGACCAACACAGATTAGATCCTGCAACAATTAATACTAAAAAAGTTTTACTCTGTTTTAAACTTGAAATCAAAAATTGAGATATCAGAGGTTAGCTTCTACTCATATTATTTTCCTACCCATCTGTGATGAATCAGAAAGTGTGGTGCATTATGTTCCCCTTGTTCTGGCAGAGGGTAATGATAAACACATATGCTCTCATTATTTCCCTTACTCTCCCGAGACAAATACACCAAAAATAAATTCCTAGTGTGTCCAAATTCCTTTATACACCAAAGACAAATTCCTAGTGTGTCCAATCACACTTGGCAAATAAAGAATTCAATTCTGTTCTGTTCTATTCAAACTTTTAACCATGTTTATCCCTTGTAGCATACAAAAATGTACCTTAATCTTATTTCTTCTGTTAGATTTCAACAGTTGTGTGAGTTATTTTCTCTCCCTCCAGAAGTAGTTATTTCCCTACTTTGTGTCAGTGTTCCAAGTAAAACCTCCAAGAAAAATATGGCTTCCAAGGCTGATACTTGTTGAAGCACAATGAATAAACTATTGTGTGCATGCAACAATTCTAGTAAAAAAAATATCCTGTTACTCCTGCATCTGTTTAGAGCTATATGCATAGCTCTTGTTTATTTTTTATCCTGCCTCTATTATTTTTTTACAAACAACTTAAGGCAGTGAACATATCCGACATATTTCCCTCCTCCAATTTTCCTCACTACAATAACTCTGTGAAGTCAGTTGAGCTGAGAGAAATTGATTGGTTCTACATCATTCAGCTGGTTTTCATGACTAGGGTAGGACTAGAACTCTCTAAAGGCCCTGTCACACTGCCCAACGGATGCAAAACGGACACAACGGACGAGCAAAATGTTCCATCCGTTGTTATCCGCTCTCAAAAGGGGCAAAAATTTGCATAACCAGAGCGGATAACACGGACGCGGGGAGGATGCAGGGCGGATGGAAAGCGGATGCGGAAGGGAAGCCTAGCGGATGGAAGCAGATGGGAGCGGATGGGAGCGGATGGCACATCCACTAGGCTTCCAGGGGGCCTCAGCAAAGTGGACGCGGAACGGATGAAGCGGATGCACAGCGGATGCACAGCGGATGCACAGCGGATGAAGCGGATGCACAGCGGAAGCCTAGCGGATATCTGGCATTAATTGTGCATGCGGGGGGGATGCATTGTGCAAGCCCCCCGGATATAAAGGGAAGCAGCTCGCACGTGGCCAGCATTCGGAGGAAAGACCTGCTGCAGGATACATCGAGTCCTTGCCTGCCCTGCCTGCATGCCTGCCTGCAAACCTTGCTGCAAGCCTTCCTGCCAGCCTCCCTGCCAGCCAGTCTCCCTGCCAGCCTTGGTGCCTGCCTGCTTGCCAGCCTTGCTGCCTGCCTGCCTGCCTGCCTTCCTGCCAGGCTTCCTGCCAGCCTTGGTGCCAGGCTTCCTGCAAGCCTTGGTGCCTGCCAGTCTCCCTGCCAGCCTCCCTGCCAGCCAGCAACCCCACAACCATGGAGAAGAAGCGAAAGTCTCAGCAACCTGCCGCCATCCCTGGCAAGAGGGACAGGGCCACCCTCCCGCCCCTGTCCCTGACTCTGCTTCTGCTGGGGCTTCTGCTGCTCGGGCTCGCTCTTCTGGTGTTGGAGCTTCTGCTGAAGCTGCTCCTGGCAGTGGTGCTTCTGCTGCATACTCTGCTGAAGCTGCTGCTCGTCCTGCTCGTCCTGCTCGTGCTCCTGGACTTGCTCGTCCTGTTCATGCTCCTGGACTTGCTCGTACTGCTCGAACTGCTCGTGCTCCTGGTCTTGCTCGTCCTGTTCGTCCTGCTCGTGCTCCTGGTGCTGCTGGTTCTGCTGGTGCTGCTGGTGCTGCTGGTGCTGCTGGTGCTGCTGGTGCTGCTGGTGCTGCTGGTGCTGGGGCTCCTGGTGATTACTCTGCTGCTGCTGATCCTGGTCCTGCTGATCCTGCTGCTGCTGCTGCTGATGATGATGATGATCCTGCTGCTGCTGCTGCTGATGATGATGATGATGATGATTATGATCCTGCTGGTGCTGCTGCTGCTGGTGGTGTGGAGGAGCAGCCCCTACCACCTGGGAGCCCCTCTGATGAGGGCCCATCTGGTCCTGGCAAAGGGAGGAAGAGGCGTATTCGGGGATGGGAGAGGAGGCAATACTTCATTGAGGAGGAACACGAGGATGAGGTGCTGGAGTGGCTGAGAGAGAATGACTAACTGTGGCGGAAGGGACACCAGCTGTACAGGGACACCAAGCGGAAGCAGGCTGCTTGGAGAGAGAGGGCGGAGAGTATGGGTTACACTTCGGAGGTGCTCCTCGACTGGTGGAAACATATGCACACCTGGTACGGGAAGCTGCACCTGAAGAAATCTGGCCAGGCCACAGTAAAGCTGACAGACAGAGAGACCTATGTCAGGGCCAGGTGCAGCTTCCTGGAGGGTGAGATCCGCCACCGAGGAGCACCAGGAGCCCCTCTGTCTACCCTCTCTCTCCGGCAGCCTGCTAAGACTCTTTATTAAATGCCCTGATCATTGTAGGGCCATTCAACATACATGGCCGAATCTCATCCATGTGATGAGACAGGCTGAAGGAAGCATCCATTAATCATCTATCATCCTGTCTTGCCACTCCACCGCTCCAGCTGGGGAGTTGCACCAGTGATTCAGGAGGTTGCGCTGCTTCTTCCCTTCACGTGAGGCTCTGTTGGGGCCTTGCACATCCTCAGTGACTGTCAGGTTTCGCCCTTGCCTCCATTCCCCAGGCTCCATGTCCCCATTGCCTTGTTGGAGGTCCACGAGCCTGTTCTGCAAGACCGGGTAGCGGGTGCGCATGAGATTGTGCAGGATGCAGCAAGCTTCCATGATCCTCCTCACGGTCTGTGGGCGATGCTGCATAGTGGTGAGAAGTACCTGGAACCTGTTGGCCAGGATGCCAAAGGTGTTCTCCACCACCCGCCTTGCGCTACAGCCTGTAGTTGAAGATCCTCTCTTCACGGGTGAGGTGTCTTGAAGTGTAGGGCTTCATGAGGTAGGTTGTGAGGGAGAAGGCGTCATCCCCCATGATGAAGTAGGGCACATCTTGCGTGTCGTTGGGCAGGGGTTCTGGATCTGGAAAGCCCATGATGAGGTTGCCTTCCAGCCCCTCCTTGAGGTCAATGGCATTGTATACCCTAGCATCTGAACATGAGCCGCTGCCTGAAGCATCGATGTACATGAACTTGTAATCAGCATCGACCATGGCAAAGAGGAAGATGCTGAAGAAGAATAAGTGGAGCCCGACTTGGGTGGTGCTTTGCAGGCCACGTGCATCCCATCTATGGCTCCAACGGTGTGTGGGAAGTTCCACTTCTGATACCACTGCTCTGCAACTTTCTTCCATCCTTCATCAGTGGAGGGGCACTGGAGGAGCTCCTGCAGGTATTCTTTGATGATGGCCTGCACCACTTCTCTGACCACAATGCTGATGGTGTTGTGTGGCACCCTTCAGCCATACTACATGCTCCTGTAGGTGGTCCCTGAGGCCAGGGGGTGCAGAGTGAGTGCCACCTTGAGCCCAGGTTCCAGGCTGGGCCGGAAGTTGGTGTTTGCCTTGGTCAACCTGGGTGTCAGGCGCTGCACAACTTCGTCAAACATGGCTGGAGGCATCCTCATGAAGTTCTGGAATGCA
>BLBF01000017.1:16467056-16512291 GCA_015471245.1 Laticauda colubrina | reverse complement strand
CAAAGGGGGCCTCTATCCTAAAGAAAATTAAAAAATCAAAAGAAGCATAAAAATATATATAAGAAAAAATTCAATCTGGTTACCTACAAAGTCACATTAAAGTCCTCAGAAAAGAGAAAAAAAAATAGTAAGGAAAGAATCCAAGCCTCAATTTGACATCACTTAAAAAACGCCGCTCAAACAAATTCCAGTCAAACAAAAATAAAGCCACAGGTTTCTTCTTTGTTCAGGATATCCTTTCAGGTCTCAGCCAATTTGCAATACAAAAGAAGTTTCTCACCCAGCTGACACACCTCTCTCCAGCCACTTTCTTTTCGGAGCTGTCCCGACTTCAGCAGCTTTGGAGGCTGCCTTTCCACCTCCAGCAAAAGGGCTTCTCCCGGATCAAACTAGAGATTTGCAATATCTCTGGGATCCTGGGACTGTGCCCTTCACAATCCCCGTCTCTACGGGACGGTTTAGGTCCGTTAGGACCGACCAGGGGTGAAAATATCAGCTGAGATCTCAGAGCCCCGAGATCTCAGCTGTAGCACCGAGACGAAGCTCCGCCTTCTCCTTCAATACCTGTGTTGTGTATAAATACTTTAATCTGATTGGCTGAGTAGGCCGCAGTAGGATTGGTTAATAAAATACCATTACAATTGGCCGGCCTGATGGCGGGAAATCTTAAAGAGCTGTCATTGGCCGCAAACTGCAAGCAGCCACTATAAAAAGGGCTGCCGTGGCTCCAGCAATGTTCTGTTATGAAGTAACTGAGTTGGTTTATAAAAAAGAGCTGTTTGATGAACACCAGTCTCGAGTACTTCTATTCCCAGGACAGAACATTGGCGATGAGGAGGGGGTTATCTTAGAAGAGCGAGACCGAAGCACGCAGTGACAAGAACCGAGCAACCAAAATGACCGGTAACAATGCGCCGCCCACACCATTCAACCCAACCAAAGAAGATTGAGAGTCATACACTGACCGCTTCCTGATGTTTTTAGAAAGCAACGAGCTACAAGGAATAACTGACCAGAGGAAGAGAGCCGTATTTCTCACGCATTGTGGCCCTACCGTTTTCAAGATAGCCAAGGCGTTAGCCAAACCGCGGGACATAAAACAAATGGCATGGCCAGAATTAAACCAAATGCTACAAGCCCATTACGTGCCTGTGGTCTCCAATCTTATTAGAAGACACGAATTCTACAAGCGAGATCAACGAGAAGACAAGAGTATTGGAGATTTTGTAGCAGCCCTAAGAGATATTGGAGGAGCCTGCGAGTTTCTCAACATGGAGGAAGCCATGAGAGACCGTGTGGTCCTTGGATTGAAGGACGCTACACTCCAAAGCAAGCTACTAAACAGACCAAATATCACAGTGGCTGAGGCCATCGCAGAAGCCACCGCCGCTGAAGCAGCCAAGAAATTTGCAGCCACCATGCACCAGATGAACTCAACAAATCCAGAAACACAAAACCAAGATCAAGAGAAGAAGGTGGAAGGAACACAAAAACAAACCACCGTGACCGCCCACCATGAAGACCTCGACTCCCCAAGCAACACCGATGACGACAATGAAGACATACATAGGCTTCAATCAGAAAGAAAATGGTGGGAAAAAAGAGGAAGGAGGCAAGAATTCCAGTGTGCTGGATGCGGAGGGGACCACCCGCGTTCTGAATGCAGATTCCTGGATGCCATTTGCAGATTTTGTGAGAAACGGGGGCACATTGCAAGGGTCTGCCGGAACAAAAAGAGCTATAGTACAAAAAGACATGGCAGCACCCCCCAGAAACAGAGATAGACAAGCCAGAAGCCGATGGAGCCGAGAGAACAGAAGCCAGCGAATGAACGACAAAGAAGAAACACACCAAACAATAATCAGAGGAAATGCCAGGGCAGCAAACGCAAAAAAGGTCCGAATAAACGTAAAAATCAAACGAAAGCCCTGTGAAATGGAAGTAGACTCGGGATCATACCTGTCAATGGTATCATGGAACACCATCAGAAATCTGATACCAGACATTAAGCGAAGAGAACTGGAACAGCAATTCAACAACAATTCTTAGGCTACCTTATAGATGAGAAAGGGATACACCCCATTGAAAAGAAAGTGAAAGCAATTAAAGACGGACCCAGACCTAAGAACAAAACAGACTTACAGGCGTTCTTAGGTCTCATTAACTTCTACAATGTCTTCCTGCCCCAAAAGGCAACCATAGCAGAGCCATTATATCGGCCATTAGATTAAAAAAACTGTCTGGAATTGAGGCCACCAAGAACAAGTAGCATTCCAGAACATTAAGGACTTATTAACATCAAAAACCGTTTTAATACAGTACAGCAACACCCTGCCACTGACGTACAGCAACACCCTGCCATCTGTGATGCATCGCCTTTTGGAATCGGATTCATACTGAGCCACAAGCTACCAGATGGCAGAGAAGCATCAATCGCCTTCTATTCTAAAATGCAGTCAAAATCTGAAAGGAACTACAGCCAACTTGACCGAGAAGCCCTCGCCATCATAGCAGGTATCAAGAGATTCCACGAATACCTATATGGTAGGACATTTTCTGTAATCACAGATCACAAACCCCTGCTAGGAATTCTGGCAGGGAACAAACCAACTCCGAACATCCTATCGCCAAGAATGACGAGATGGTCGGAATTTCTCGCTGCATACAATTACACACTCATACATCACCCAGGAAAAACCATCACCCATGCAGATGCCTTAAGCCGTTCCCCTCTGCCTGACAAAGAAGATGACCCAGCTCCCACCATCTTCACCCTTCAGATCCAGACATGGCTGAATCTGCCACTAGCCGCAGCAGACGTTGCTAAAGCTACCACAAAAGACCCGCTGACAGCTCGGATTCTGCATTGGGTAGGTAAGGGCTGGCCGGATGAGGATAGAGGTGAGACTTTTAAACCTTTTCGTACCCGGCAGACTGAACTGTCCCTTGAAAAGGGTTGCATACTGTGGGGGGACAGGGTGATAATTCCCAACGAACTGCAGGGGGAAGTATTGTGCATGTTGCACGAGGGACACCCAGGCATAGGAAAAATGAAAGCCCTGGCCAGGAGTTACGTCTGGTGGCCAGGGCTGGACAAAGACATTGAACAATGGGTGGCAACATGCCATGACTGCCAGAAATCAAGGCCTACCCACCCTCTTGCACCAGTCTTAGAATGGGAAACTCCCAGAGGCCCCTGGTCGAGACTCCATATTGATTTTGCAGGGCCAACGAAAGGGAATACATATTTGATAATTGTTGACGCTTATTCAAACTGGCTAGAGGCTATTCTTATGGCGTCCACAACTACTGAGGCAGTTATAAAACAATTGAACAAACTCTTTGCTACCCATGGACTGCCAGATGTAGTAGTACCTGACAATGACCCCCAGTTTACTGCCTTAGCTTTCAAGCAATACCTAGCTGCACAAGGCATCCGACATGCCCTCACAGCGCCGGCTCATACAGCTTCAAATGGATGAGCTGAAGGCATGGTTCGTTATACAAAAGAAGCCCTAGATAAACTGGACACTGGGGACATCCAAGATAGATGAAACAAACTCTTTACAATTCAGCATTTCACCCCTAGCACAACCACTAACAAAAGCCCAGCAGAGCTCCTCATGGGCAGAAAATTGCATTCCTACCTAGATAGATTACACCCGACCTACACCTCTGAAAAAAACCCTGATTCCTCAAGTAAATACCGCTCCTTTACCACTGGAGACCTAGTCTACGCCAAAAATCTCACCGGGGGCCCATTATGGCTTCCAGCACAAATTACAGGGCCCAGGTCATACCGACTTGAACTAGACAACAGCAGAACATGGAAATGACACATCGACCAGCTTCGCTCTAGGACATTGGAATGCAACACTAACCTGCCTAGCTCCGAAGCACCGCCGCAAATACCACCCCCAACAAACAATCTAAAAACAACCAAGGAGGGGGGGGAAACACAAAATAATAAAAAAGGGAGAGAAGAGCCACCAATAACACAACAAAAGACACAACACAAACCCGAATTAGAACCCCCGGTAAGACAAAAAGAGCACTTACCCATAGTCGACCTCCGGAGAAGAGAACCGGTAGCAGGGAAGTGAGGTGAGGCCTTCCAGGAAGGAGGCAGCCAGGCCAGCTTGACCAACCCAGACAGACCAGGCAGGAGTAGCAAGGCTGACTCACCCTTCCAGGAGGTTCCATGGAGAAGACACAGAGAAAAGGCGATCCTGACCGAACCGATGGAAGACCACACTGAGACTGAGCTGCGCAGGTCAAGTAGGACCCGCAAAAGCCCCACCTTCCTGCATGACTATGTTACACACGTTGGATGAAACCAAGAGGGGAGGGGTGTTGTGTATAAGAATTAAAATACTCCAAATACTTTAATCTGATTGGCCAAGCAGGCCGCGATAGGATTGGTTAATAAAATATCATTACAATTGGCCCGCCTAATGGCGGGAAATCTTAAAGAGCTGTCATTGGCTGAAAGCCGCGAGCAGCCGCTATATTGGCTGCCACGGCTCCAGCAATGTTCTGTTACAAAGTAACTGAATTGGTTTATAATAAAGAGCTGTTTGATGAACACCGGTCTTAAGTACTTCTATTCCCAGGACAGAACAGTTGGCATTCCACAAGCAATTCCATCAACAGACACATTAATCTACAACCAGCCTATAAACCCCTCAGAATTCAAATCAAATGTACAGACAACTACAGACAACGCCAACCCTCAACCAGCCCATGCAACTCCCCCAGCAGCAGCAGCAGTTCACCTCCCAGTGACCCTGACCTGATGTAATCTCCTTAGCACAAGATCCATCACAAGACTCACTGATAACTAACCTCTGACCTATCACAAGACCCCCACTTGATTCACCCACATCTGAAGCCCTTATAAACACTGACACCTCCTAAATTCTGCTGAAGATGTTACCTGGCCTGATAACAAAATGTCTGGAAACCAACCCACAAGCTTGGAGAATGAACCCTTACCTACAAATTAAAGGATCGGAATTATGGGTAAAATCTGCAGATATTATATTTATTTAAAAGGTTTCATATAATCATCCATGTTAAATAACTCACCATAGAATCAAAGCAAGTGGTCCTCAACTTAAAACTACAACTGAACCCAGAATTTGGTTGTAAGTCATTGTGGTTGTAAGCCAAGTCACCATGTAATCAAACTCAACAGTTGTTAAGTGACACAACGCAGATGATAAGCAGATCATGAGGTTGTACATCCAAATCCAGCTTATCTCAGTGGCATTTTTTTTATCAGTTTTTGCTGGAAAATGGCAAAAAAGTCACAAAACATGATCATGTAGCCAGGGGTGGGATTCAACTGGTGTTATTACCGGCACGCACATGTAATACAATGAAAGCTGTGTTTCCTGGACAGCTGATAAGTGCGACATGCAGGTGCGCAGCATTTGAAAAAAGCCTTTTTTACTGATTTTTCAGCCTCAGCTGTGCTGCGCAACCAGTTCTGTGTCTGCTGCTCTTTAGAGCTACCGGTTCTACAGAGCTGGGCAGAACTGGTAGCATCCCACCCCTGCATGTGGCTATGTACATTGCAACTGGTCATAAATGAGACCCAGTTGCCAAGTATTCAAAATACAATCACATGGGCATAGGGTACAGCAATTATAACTTTGAGGACAGGTAGGAAATAACTTTTTCAATCCTTTTTTAATGTCAAATGGTCATTAAACAGCTGGTCATATCTATAAATAAAATAATCATAAAACAATAAAAGAAAACCTTGTGTCATAATCTTAAACCTCACCCCATGGGAAGCCCCCCAAAGCAGGCTCAGATATCCTTCTTCCATACTTTCTACCTATACAATCCCAACAACTTAGCAAATGGAGTCAAGATCCTTTGCTTTGCATTCGTTTGTGCATGTGGTGTTGAAATAATGATTATTTGGTCTGCTGTAAGCACAGAAATATTGATATAAAAACTGTAAGAGAAAATGCAATGTTCAGACACTTTTACGCAGTAGTTAAATGTACTGGTGAGACTTTGAGTTATAATTGGGTAATAAATGCATTAATCCATTCTCTTGTTTGGAAAGTTTCTGGCATTAATTTTATTGCTAGTTAGAAAATTAACCACAGAATGAGCCTACATGTTTTGTTTGCTTATTTTATTGGCTTTCAGTTGCTGAACTGTTCAAGTTTTAATACTTAAAGCCTAAGGAAAAATAAATTATTGTCAAGTTAATTTTAACTTCAGTGCTTTGTATTTTAAGAATTAAGAAATTTGAGGACTTGTTCAAGAAAAGGACAAGTCAATCAATGGAAGCTGACTTGATAGCTTGCCTCTCACTTTTCAAGATAAAATTTCTAGATGATCAAGCTTTGATCCTTTAACCTTATTTTCTTCCCTAGTGTGCAGGTAATTTTAAACAGCAGGAATGAGGTCTGAAGAGCATGAAGCTATAGTTTTAGCTGCTAATGGTATCAAAACTAATATTTAACTTTAAGTGGACTATCTCAACAGATACTTGTCCGAAAGATTTCACTTCAATATAATGTTAGAAACCACAGCTGGAAGTGTCTTTTTCAGCAACCAGATTATATCGAGATCCTAGTTTCACTTTTGGTCATTTATTCTAAGTCACGAAGAACAGAAATTATTTAACTAATTTTCAAAGTCAGGTAAAAATCATGTACCAGTATTGGCTAAAATCATTAAATAATAGCATTCCCCCATGACAGGATTAAAATGAGAGGGCACTTCTATGTTAGCAACATTTCCACTCTGTGAATCCTGAGGAGCAATTCAGACTGTTTAGTAGTTCTATCCTGGGATCAACTTCACTGCTGAGAATTTGAAATGATGTAGACAAATTGTGAAAAATACTGCCCTTTCCAGCAACAATAATACCCTTCCCAACTTTGAGAAAATATCAAAATTAAATTGAAAAACTATAAACCAATATTGGTACTGGCACTGTCCTTGTCTGATTCCAGCTAAAGAAAAGGGAGAATTAACAAAATTATTGTTCATTTTACTCCTGTTCTTTAAGTTGCCTTATGGAGACAAAGTTACAAAGCTGTCAATCTAGCTAGCATTTCCCTAAGGCCCTGTCACACTGGCCAACGGATGCAAAACGTTTGTAAAAAGGACACAGCAGACGAGCAAAATGTTCCATCCGTTGTTATCCGCTCTCAAAAGTGTCCCAAATTTGCATAAGCAGAGCGGACAACAACAGAAAGAAATGGACGGGGGAAGGACGTAGGACAGATGGAAAGCGGATGCTCCACAGAAGCCTAGCGGATGGAAGCGGATGGAAGCAGATAGCACATCTGCAGGGCTTCCGGGGGAGCAGACCAAAGCAGACGCGCAGCGGAAAGAGCAGATGCCAAGCGGATGCCAAGCGGATGAAGCGGATGCAGAGCGGAAGCCTAGCGGAAGCCTAGTGGATGCACAGCAGGGAGGATGCATTGCGTCAGCCCCGCGGATATAAAGGGAAGCAGCTCGCAAGCAGGTCACCATTCAGAGGAAAGTCCTGCTGCCAGACACAGCTCCAGCCAGCCAGCCAACCAGCCAACCAGCCAACCAGCCAGCCAACAACCATGGGGAAGAAGAGAAAGCCTCTGCCATCTGCTGCCAGCCCTGGCAAGAGGGACAGGGCCACCATCCCACCCCCTGGCCCTGACTCTGCTTCTGCTGGGGCTTCTGCTGCTCGGGCTCGCTCTTCTGGTGCTGGAGCTTCTGCTGGTGCTGCTCCTGGTGCTTACTCTGTTGATGCTTGTCAGGCGGAGCTCCATTCAAAATCCAGGAAAGAAATACTTAGACTCTTTAGTTTAGAGAAAAGATATCTTTTACTGAAAGTGAAGTGGTAGCAACCAAAGAATTCTGAATCTGGGAATTTAGGCGCGCAATTCACATATAGAAAATGATGGAAATGTTCCCACCCCCAATAGTTCAACTGACACTTCCAATTAGAAGTTGTGGATATGATCATGTGGCATCTTCAGGTGATGATGAGGCCTCTGTCCGTTGACCTTGGCATAGTTTGATAATGGGTTGCAGTTGCGCAGAGAGAGAAGAAAGCTAAGCGAGAAATAGAAACCTAACTCTATTTTATGCTCCCCCCTTCCATTTATACATCAGATGAATGTAACTCCTCCAGCTCACTTCCCCAGCTATTCCTACCTCCCTTTTCCACCCACCCCCCGTTACTTATGGCAGTCGAAAAGATGCAAAGCAATAGCAGAAGATCTTGAAGACTGACATTCGGCCCTCCTAGAAAAAGGGAAATCATCAGTCCTAGAAGTCCTAGAAGAGAGAGAGAGGAGAGAATATAAAGACAATTATTAATCATTAAACAATTTCAAAACAATACACTCCTAAGGCTTATCAGGATACTTGGAACGAAATGCTTTGATCAACTTAGGGGCTTTAACATCGGTTTCATTAACCCATTCGGCTTGTGAAGAAGGGAAATGTTTCCAGGCTACAAGATACTGGAGTCGACCCCTCCATTTGCGAGAATCCAGAATTTCTTTAACTTCAAAATGTTGTTCGCCTTCAATCAATATCGGTATGGGAGAGTCAGTCTGAATGGGCCTTAGGTCAGAAGTACGCTCAGGTTTTAGCAAACTAACATGGAAAACCGGATGAATTCGTCGAAGAGTTTTGGGTAAGTTCAGCTGGACCGTTACAGGATTTATAATCCGTTCAATTGTGAATGGACCAACGTATTTAGGACCAAGCTTCTTTGACTTTTGAGTGGTCTGCAGGTATCTGGTGGACAGGAAAACTTTGTCGCCCACTTTATATTCCTTCTGTGGGGATCTTTTCTTGTCAGCAAATTTCTTATGAGCTTGATGGGCCTCATCTAATGCTTTGCGTGTTACTGGCCAGTTAAGTTGGAGTTGAGTTATCCATTCATCCAACGAATGGATATTTGGCTTTTCACGAGGAAGTTCAGGTATGGGAATGAAATCTTGTCCCGAAGCCACTTTAAATGGAGTAAATCCAGTACTGCTGTGTACGGAGTTGTTGTATGCCACTTCGGCAAATGGTAGTAATTCAGACCAGTTATCTTGTTGATAGTTTATGTAACATCTGAGATATTGTTCTAACACTGAGTTAGTCCTCTCACAAGCCCCATTGGTTTGGGGGTGGTGGGCAGAGCTTAGCCCCTGGGAGGAGCCTATTAACTTCAGGAACTCTTTCCAAAAATTTGAGGTAAATTGGACCCCTCTGTCAGAGATTATGCATTCCGGGATGCCATGTAACCTATAGATATGTGATATAAATAGTTTAGCCAGCGTCTTAGCAGAGGGAATCTTGGGTCAAAGGTATGCAATGTACTTGTTTGGAAAACAAATCAGTCACTACCCAGATGACCGTGTTTCCACCACTTTCGGGTAGTTCTACTATAAAGTCCATAGAGATTTCCTTCCAAGGAGTCGTTGGTCTAGCTATATTTTGTAACAATCCTACTGGCTTACCAGGAGGTCTGTTAGGGATAACATTGTTTACCCTAACTGGTTTAGGTGAAATAATAACTATGATTCATAGTTATGTATGTTAAAGTGTCTGCAGCTTTAACTGTGGATAGTAATTAAGGGAGTGGTTATGAAAACACTATAAAAGTAACAAGTCTACAGCTTGCTCACTCTGGCTTTGATGATCCCTGATTACTGCTTGGAATCAAGACTGCATTGCTCGAACGGGAGAGACAACAAAGGACTGATTTGTAAGTGAACTTACATGGGATATTCTACATGGACTTTGCTAACTGAATATCCCTGAATGGACTGACTACATGATAAATGACTATTGGACTGTTATTTGACTATGCCATAAACTTATACTGGAATAAACTATATTCTTGATAGCACAAGCGTATCTGTTATTTTTACTGTATGTTAATAAACATACAAGCTTAGCTCACTCATTTATCTGTGTGCCTATCTGACTAACGCTGCACATTCTGTTTAGCTTGTCTACCTAACCCTGGTTGGGGAACCCAGGCTTAACAAGGTCTCTTTGCCGAAGCACAAATCGGACAGCTAGCTACGTAAACTTCAATGTCCTTCTTTAAAGTAGGCCACCAGAATTGCCGCTTAACCAGATGTAAGGTCTTCACAAATCCGAAATGGCCAGCTGCTTTAGAATCATGAGCCTGTTGTAGTATTTGGCTCCTCAATACTTGTGGCACATACAATTTGGCCCCCACCCAAGCCAAACCATCTCTAATTGTATAGTCACTTGAATGAGCCAGGAACCATTCATCCAGTTTTAAGGCTTCTTTTAATTGTTCGGTAAGGTCATTCGATAAAACCACTTCTTAGTTCTTCCTTTGGGCTCTGGTGACCACTGGGGCAGCTAGGTGTTTGGCTGAGACAATTGGGCTTATCACCTCCTGACGCATACTATTATATTGAGGTAGTCTAGAGAGAGCATCCGCCATGAAATTCTTCCCGCCCGGAATGTACTTCAATGAGAAATTGAATCGCTTGAAATACTGGGCCCAGCGAACTTGTTTAGGGGACAGCTTCCGGGGTGTTTTTAAGGCTTCCAGATTCTTATGATCAGTCCATACCTCAAACGGGTGTTTTGCTCCTTCCAGGAAATGTCTCCAGGTCAGCAAGGCCCAACGAACTGCAAAAGCTTCTTTCTCCCAGACAGCCCATCTTCTCTCTGTTTCAGACAGTTTACGGGAGGTATACGCACAAGGCTGCAAGGTCCCTTTCTCGTTGATTTGCAGTAATACCGCTCCAATAGCTACATCACTTGCATCAGCTTGAATCACGAAAGGAGTGTCCATATCCGGGTGTTTCAGCACTGGTTCTGCAGCAAATAGTCGTTTTAGCTTTTCAAAAGCGGCTTGCCACTCCATGGACCACTCCAGCGGCTTTCCTGGCCTCGGCTTCACCTCCCCTTTTGTTTTTAAGAGATTTGTGATGGGCATTGCTATCTTAGCAAACGTCGGGATGAATTGCCGATAAAAATTTGCAAATCCCAAAAAGCTTTGAAGTTGTTTTCTAGTGCGTGGTGGAGCCCACTCCAGAACGGCACGCACCTTCTTGATGCCTTCAGATGAAATGAGATATCCCAAATAGTCAATTTTGTCTTGGTGGAATTCACACTTTGACAATTTAGCATACAACTTAGCGGCACACAGTTTCTGTAAAACCGACCGCACTAACTTCACATGTTCATCCAGGGTCTCTGTGTAGATAAGGATATCATCAAGATAAACCAAAAACCCCCTGTATAAATGTTCATGTGACACTTGATTGATCATTTGCATGAATACAGCTGGGGCCCCTTGTAAACCAAAAGGAAGAATGTTGAATTGGAAACATCCCATTGGGCAGTTAAAAGCGGTCTTCCACTCATCCCCTTCCTTAATTCGAATCCGGTAGTATGCTTCTCTCAAATCCAACTTCGTGAAGATCTTTCCCTTCACTAAATGGGCCAACATGTCCTTCATCAAAGGAAGGGGGTACACGTTTTCCACAGAAATAGCGTTCAAATTTCTGTAATCCAACACCAAGCATTTGGAACCATCTTTCTTTTCATGGAACAACACTGGGGCCGCTACCCGGGGTCTAGCGGGTTGAATAAAACCACGTTCCAAATTTTTATCAATAAACAATCTTAGCTCTTTCAATTCCCGTGGGGTCATTGAGTACAACTTTGGTTTCGGGAGTTTCACCCCAGGCAAAATCTCAATAGCACAGTCTCTTGGTCGGTGAGACGGAAGCTCATCCGAGGCCTTCTCACTGAACACTTCTTTTAAATCCCAATACTCTTTAGGAATTTTATCCTCATCTTTTATGGGCTCAGTACTTGTGGAAGCTATTTCAATTAGGGCCCCAGGCTTCGGCTGCGATCTGGCCCCTCCTCCCGGTCGCTGCTTTGTGCGTATGCGCAACAACCCCTTTCTCCAGTTAACCTGGGGGTTCAATTTCCGGAGCCAGGGAAATCCCAGTATTAATGGTTGCTCCATCCCAGGGACCACAATAAACCGCAGAGTCTCATCATGCTCTCCCATGATCATTTCTATAGGTTCCGTGACATAACGTGCAGGGCAACCTCCAGCCACTGATCCATCTAATTGGCAAAAGGAAATGGGCATCTTCAAAGTTTTTAACTTTAGGCCCATTTTCTTCACTACTTCCGTGTTTATTATACACCTGGTGCACCCAGAATCTAACAGGGCTAGCATTTCCCCTTCGACCCCTGAATTGGGTACCCTCAACTTCACTGGAATGGTCATAGGGCCCACACTTGGACTTTCCAGGAAGTCGTCTTCCGAGTCAGAAACCTCCTCCTCAGGGGTCACTGGAGCTTCTGATTCTTCTCCTGCGGGATGGGCGACCTCTGCTGTCTCTCTCGTCTTTAGTGCTGTTTCGCGAGGCTTCGCTGAGGATTTTTCAGGTTTCTTTCCTTCCTTGGGTACCCCCTTTGGCTCCAACTTGACTCTGCAGTTCACAGCCCTGTGATCTTCTTTCCCGCATCGAAAGCAGGCCGAGGGGTTGGGTCTTGCCGCCACTCCTCCCCTCTGAGGTTTAGGAGCCTCTTGAGGGCGCGAGGAGGAAAACTTGCTCCACCCATAACCTCCCCGCCGTTTACTTCGGATTAAGTCAATTTCCACTTCTTCTGCCAACAGGTACCACATCTGCAAGTTATTGGGGTCTCTTCTAGCAGTGCATCTCTGGTACACATCTTCATTTAAACCATCTTTAAACAGTTCTATCAGAGCTTCTTGGGGCCAGCCTCGGAAATGGCCTGCTAACTGCCTAAATTCTTGAGTGTAATCAGCCACAGACCTCCACCCCTGTCTTATGGTTTTCATCCTAATTCGGGCCTTGCGCTCCGCCAGTGGGTCCTCAAACCTAGCCCGCAGTGCAGCCATAAATAGGTTATAATTCAGCAACTGAGGAGCATTATCATTATGCAAAGTCACCATCCACTCTGCCGCTATTCCCTCCAGAGCCCTGGTAACACACCTCACTTTGGCTGCTTCTGAGGGAAAATCCTCCCCATACTCCTCCATATGGCTTCATACTTGAGCTAAGAAAAATCCCAAGGCTTTGGGATCCCCTCCGTATTTTACTTCTAACGGAGGCAGCCTAGGAGCTCTACGCCTTCTAGGAATCACACCTCCCACCGAAGACCCCGGGGCTGCTGGTGGATCGGGTTGATTTATGGGAGAGGGAGTTGCTCTGCTTCTTCTGGCTGGGGCTGCCTCCCCTCCCCCTTCATACCTTTGTGGAGCTTGAAGTTGTTCAAAGGCTTCATTTAGGAGTTTCCTGGCTTGATCCAGCAAGAATTCCCTCTTTTCCTTCTCTTGCCAAGGCTCCTCTTTTCCACGCCGGTGGGTAGTTGTGACCCCAGGGGGGGGGGGTCCTTCTCCGGATCTTTCCAACCAACTCCCACCGACCATCTGGGCTTCACAGCTGGATCCTCTTCCAGACTGAGCTCTGCTAGCGATTGGGCTTCCTGCACCAGCAAAGAATCATGACCTCCAATGGCTCCCAGATCCTCCTGGTCACTATTTGAAGATGACATGATGTCCAGGCCCCCTCAGAAGAAAATTGGGTATTCTCTCCGGGTGGGCAGGTGGTTCGAGATTCAGAATAATGTCAGGCGGAGCTCCATTCAAAATCCAGGAAAGAAATACTTAGACTCTTTAGTTTAGAGAAAATATATTTTTTACTGAAACAATTCTTTGGTAGCAACCAAAGAATTCTGAATCTGGGAATTTAGGTGCACAATTTACATATAGAAAATGATGGAAATGTTCCCACCCCCAATAGTTCAACTGACACTTCCAATTAGAAGTTGTGGATATGATCATGTGGCATCTTCAGGTGATGATGAGGCCTCTGTCCGTTGACCTTGGCATAGTTTGATAAAGGGTTGCAGTTGCGCAGAGAGAGAAGAAAGCTAAGCGAGAAATAGAAACCTAACTCTATTTTATGCTCCCCCCTTCCATTTATACATCAGACGAATGTAACTCCTCCAGCTCACTTCCCCAGCTATTCCTACCTCCCTTTTCCCCCCCCCCCCCCCGTTACTTATGGCAGTCGAAAAGATGCAAAGCAATACCAGAAGATCTTGAAGACTGACAATGCTGCTTCTGGTGGTGGTGCTTCTGCTGGTGCTTACTCTGCTGGCACTGCTCCTGGTGGTGGTGCTTCTGCTGGTGCTTACTCTGCTGGCACTACTCCTGGTCCTGCTGGTCCTGCTGGTGCTTACTCTGCTGGCGCTGCTCCTGGTCCTGCTGGTGCTGCTGGTGCTGCTGGTGCTGCTGGTGCTGCTGGTGTTCCTGGTTCTGCTGGTCCTACTGGTCCTGCTTTTGCTGCTACTGTTGTTGCTGCTGCTGCTGCTGCTGGTAGTGGTGTGGAGGAGCAGCCCCTACAACCTCGAAGCCCCTCTGATGAGGGCCTATATGGGCCTGCCAGAAGGAGGGAGAGGCAGACTCATGAACAGGAGAGGAGGCAATACACCATAGAAGAGGAACATGAGGAGGAGGTGCTGGAATGGCTGAGGGAGAATGAATATCTTTGGCAGAAGGGGCACAGGCTCTATTGAGACACCAAAAGGAAGCAGGCTGCTTGGAGAGAGAAGGCGGAGAGCCTGGGCTACACTTCGGAGGTGCTCCTCGGCTGGTGGAAGCACATGCACACCTGGTATAAGAAGCTGCACCTCAAGAAATCTGGCCAGGCCACGGTGAAGCTGACGGACAAAGAGACCTACGTGATGGCCAAGTGCAGCTTCCTGGAGGGTGAGATCCGCCACCGAGGAGCAGCCCCTCTCACAACCCTCTCTCTCAGGCAGACTGCTGAGACCCACTCCTCTTCTGGCAGAGAGTCAGCTCCTGTGTACAGGCAGGTTTCTGTGGAGCGTCCCATGACGGAGAACCCCCCGACAGCTGTAATACCCATGGTGGGGCACGTGGAGGACCCCCTGACGCAGTGGGAGAAAGGAGGCAGCACTTCCACCACAGGCCAACCCGCATCCACCCCCAGCTCCACCTCCACAGAAAGGCAGAAAGGCAGACAGGAGGGGCAGAGCCACACTGTCCTGCTGGAGATAAGAGACACCATCAGAAGCAGCGTAGATCTCCTCTTTCAGCTGGTACACACCGACGCCCCAACCTCCAACCGCAAGCCCTTCCTCACCTACGTCAACCAGTCCCTCATGAACATGTCAGAACCACAGTACCTGGTGGTAAAGGACAGGATCACCGATCTTCTCCACAACCCTCCAGACCAAGCTGAACCTGTTCCCACCCAGTCCAGGCCTGCTCCTCCACCCCAGGTGATGTCACTGCTCTTCCAAGACTTTCCACAGGCCCTCACCTACCAGGGCTATGGCGACCAGGAGGTCCAGCAGCATAGGCAGCCCTTCCCAGTCCAGGAACAGGTACATCGTACGCCACCGGTGCCACTGATGCCACCGATGCCACCGATGCCACCCACGCCACCTATGCCAGCCATGCCACAGATGCTACCCATGCCACAGATGCCATCCATGCCTCACCTCACTCAGCTGCAGACCAGACATACCCACTACACTGCTCCTTCCTCCACCCCACAGCCAAGCCCGGCCTCAGTACATCTGTCATCGATATTGGGGCTGAACCCCATGTCATGGAGGAAGGGGCTCTCAACATCACGGGGCTGAGCCAGCTCTCTGAGAGCTTCCTCCACACACCATCCCCTGTTGTCCTCTTGGGGCCAGGCACCCCAATGATGCCTCAGACCAGCACTCCAGCAGCAGCCACCTCCACAGCACCTGGACCCTTCACCCCTGAGACAATGGGAATGCCTCAGACTGACTGAGAAGAGTGCCAGAGACTGGGTGGCTACCTGTAGACTTCATCTTTGCTTTGGACACTTGACTTGGGTCATTTTTGTTTTACAGCTTGTTATTAATAAAGATTATCTTTGCTTCACACACTTGCTTCATTTATTTTTGTCAATAAAGTCTTGGTGGAAACTTTTAGAAATGGTTTAAGCCTTTGCATGCTTATGGGATGGGTTAAGATAGCAGTGGGATGGGCAGGGATACTTTTGGAATGGGTAATAGCTGTGGGATAGGCAGGGATACCTTTGGGATGGGTAATAGCTGTGGGATGGGCAGGGATAACTGTGGGATGGGCAGGGATACCTTTGGGATGGGTAATAGCTGTGGGATGGGCAGGGATACCTGTGGGATGGGCAGGGATACCTTTGGGATGGGTAATAGCTGTGGGATAGATAAACCTCCAGTGCAAGCATAGTGGGACTGTATGGTCCACCCTCCCAGGTGCCACACCTATGGCCTTTATTATCAATAATAATGTAATCATTCATCCACACATGTCAACATAAATACAACTCTTTATTAAATGCCCTGTTCATTGTAGGGCCACTCAGCATACATGGCACAATCTCATCAGTGTGATGAGACAGGCTCAAGGAAGCATCCATTAAGAATTTACCATTGTGTCTTGCCACTCCACTGCTCCAGCTGGGGAGTTGCACCAGTGTTTCAGGAGGTTGCGCTGCTTCACGTGAAGCTCTGTTGGGGCCTTGCATAACCTCAGTGTCTATCAGGTTTCACCCTTGCCTCCATTCCCCAGGCTCCATGTCCCCATTGCCTTGTTGAAGGTCCACGAGCCTGTTCTGCAACACTGGGTAGCGGGTGCGCATGAGATTGTGCAGGATGCAGCAAGCTTCCACGATCCTCCTCACGGTCTTTGGGCGATGCTGCATGGTGGTGAGAAGTACCTGGAACCTGTTGGCCAGGATGCTAAAGGCGTTCTCCACCACCCGCCTTCCCCTGGACAGCCTGTAGTTGAAGATCCTCTCTTCACGGGTGAGGAGTCTGGAACAGTAGGACTTCATGAGGTAGGTTCTGAGGGAGAAGGCGTCATCCCCCATGATGAAGTAGCCCTTGTAGTTGAAATAAGTGGACCCTGACTTGGCTGGAGCATTGCAGACCACGTGCTTGCCATCTATGGCTCCAACGGTGTGGGGGAAGTTCCACTTCTGATACCACTGCTCTGCAACTTTCTTCTTCAGTGGTGGGACACTGAAGGAGCTCCTCCAGGTATTCTTCGATGATGGCCTGCACCACTTCTCTGACCACAATGTTGATGGTGTTGTGTGGCACCCTCCAGCCATACTGCATGCTCCTGTACGTGGTCCCTGAGGCCAGGTGGCGCAGAGTCAGTGCCACCTTGAGCCCAAGGTCCAGGCTGGGCCGGAGGTTGGTGTTTACCTTGGTCAACCTGGGTGTCAGGCGCTGCACAACTTCATCAAACATGGCTGGAGGCATCCTCATGAAGTTCTGGAATGCACGAGGGTGTTCGTTCCTCAGCTCCACCATCAGCTTGTTGTGCAGTCCATACTCTGCTCTTCTCCCGATCCATCTTCAGACCCAGACGCTTCTTGGCCACCTCCTTTTCTTCCCATAGTAGAATTGAAAGAGCCTGTAGATGGCTTCGCACTGTTGCAGAACGATGGTGGCTACCAAAAGGAGTGTGTGACGATCCATGGTGGACATGACTGGATGCTGTGGAAGAGCAAGAGGCAGATGAAGGCTGCAGAGGTCTGCACAGTTGGGCTGCTGGACTGAAAGTGAGATCCAGGTGAGTTGCTCCCCCTTTTTATAGGCAATATAGGTTTTCCACTATGTGTCCTTTTGCATCCTCTAGGCATCCTCTAGACATCCTTAATATCCAAGATAAGTCCCCTCTGCGAATGTTTTTTCCGTTTTAATGCTTTCTTTGCGAGCTGCATTCGCTTTCATCCTTTCTCCATCCCTGCTACTAACACTGCGTGTCCGTTCCGCGTCTGTTTCATTTCCTCCCTGTGTCCATTTTCTGCTGGAGCGGATGCAAGTAGCGCGGATGCGCAGCGGATGCCTAGCGGATATTGTGGATGCGTAACGGATGACGACGGATGTAGAACGGATGTTCCCCATATGCATTGCGGATGCAGAACGGACACGTTGGATACATTTTCTGCTCAAAAAGTTTTGAGCAGCTCAAAACTTTTTGAGCAGATGGAACCTCAGTCGACGGAGGCTGGACGGATAGAGAGGATGAAAAACGGAGGCAGTGAGTACAGAACGGATGAATCGCGTTAACCAACGGATGGCAAGTGTTTCCGTTTTACATCCTCTTTCCATCCATTGGTGCAGTGTGACATGGGCTTTAAAAGACCAGAAACTCAAAAATAAGGAGGAGGAATGGATAGAAATTGGCTCTAGTGGGTGAGGCCAGCTACAGAAATTAAATCCTTCTCACCCAACCACCATAAACCTCTAGATCAGGGGCAGAAAGAATACTTTCACTTCATAGTACAATTTACATTTAGTCAAACAGCATCTTGTTTTGGAAGAGTTTTGCTCTGTAATAGAAAGCCTGCAGGATCTTCTTAACCAAAAAGAAATATGATAACCAATGGGATGTGACAGTTTTTGCTTTCTTTTTCCCTATAATTTTATAGCTGCTTCTCTAGGCAAAGGAATTTAACAGCTGAATCTCAGCTTACCTGAAATAATGAATTTTGAATATGCAACTATTGATCTGCTACCCTATTTAGCTAGCCTGGGGATGTCTGCTCTGTACAACTAGTGTCTAAAATTTATCCTTGAGAATATATTTCAATGAACCTACATTTGAGAAAATTGCAGACCAACAACAAGCAATCCCGAAGCTTAAGTAAAAAATTAAACTTATAAATGCATTTGCCCAAACAAAATACAGAAGTTGGAAAGAGACATCACACTGTGGGGACTCTTGGTATTTTATTTTGTTATTTAAGCAGCTCTCATAAAATTGCTTAAACAAAAAACATTCTAGAATGCTAGCACAAAAACAGAAGCAGTGGGGGGGTGGAATACAGAATCAGATGAAAAGCAGAGCTGCTTGATAGAGCACTGGCTATTTGACCTTAGGAGTCAGCTATAAGTGAGCATGTTTAGAAAGACCAGGCAAAATTGGGAACATGCTAGAAAGGACCCTTTTCCCCCCCAGATCGCTGCCAGTATCACTTCTTAAGACACGCCTCTCCAAACATTTTACAGACATGACCTTAACATCCAGGCAGATATGGGAAAGAGAACATAGTTTGCACAATACCCAACCCAAAAAAATTAGAATAGAGAAAGCATGCACAATGTGGCTTCTGAAATTCTTCTCAGTAGCTTCAATCACAATAATACATGGGCAAACAACCGATACAAACTCAAGGTAAACTGCTCCAAACTCGATTGCAGAAAATACGACTTCAGCAACAGAGTGTTCAATGCCTGGAATGCCCTACCCAACTCTATTGTTACAGCCTCAACCCCTCACATCTTCAAACTGTTTACTGTGGACCTCACCCCATTCTTAAGAGGTCCATAAAGGGGGCGTGCATAAGCACACCAGGGTCCCTTTCACCCCTGTCTTACTGTCCCTATATATCTGCACTTGATTCCTTTGTTTATGTTTATGTTCATACGTATACCTGCTATTTTGTACATATTTGACAAATAAACATATAAATAAAAAGTTGTCCACACATGTTTGTCCAGTATATACAAAGGAGGGGGCACCAAGATTTGTCAGTGCTAAGGGCACGAGCGAGCCTTAATCTGCCGCTGGAATGGATACTCAAAAATATCCTATTAAAATGCTATTGCAAACTGTATTTTTCCCAAGGAAGCTGCATCCATAAAGTCCCCAGAAGTCAAGTCCATATTGAAGAAGACTTTCATGGAGACTTCTTTACCTCAACTATATTGTGTTCGCACTGGTTAAACTCCTAGAAAGGCCATGTAGGCCAATCCTTTAAAAAGAAAAAGAAAAAAGCATCCCAATATATAAGAAAGTTATATATCCCTATGCTAAAATGGGTTCATCCTCATCAGATTTGTTCAAGCAGAGAATGAACCTTTGGGGATGCTTTAGTGTCTGACAGGGTATGACAGATCTAAAGCCCATGTCACACGGAACCAACAGATGCAAAGAGGATGTAAAACGGACAAAAAACCTTGCCATCCATTCGAAAATGTGATGTACTCACTGCCTCCGTTTTGCTTCCTCTCTATCCGTCCAGCATCCGTTTATTGACGTTTCATCCGCTCCTAAAGTTTTGGGCTGCCTAAAACTTTTGTGCGGAAAATGTATCCAGTTCGTCCGTTCTGCATCCGCTACGCATCCGCTACACACCCGTTCTGCATCCGTTACGCATCCGCTATATCCGCTAGGCATCGACTGCGCATCTGCGGAACTCCATCTGCCCGGATGCAGGGAGGAAGCAGAACGGATGCAGAACGGATGCAGAATGGATGCCTAGCAGATGCAGAACAGAAACAAAGCTTTTAAAACAGAAAAAACGTTCGCAGAGGGGACCTATCTCGGATATTAAGGATGTCTAGAGGATGCTTAGAGGATGCCTAGCGGAAAACCTATACTGCCTATAAAAAGGGGGAGCAACTTGCCTGCATCTCACTTTCAGAACAGCAGCCCAGTGGTGCAGACCTCTGAAGCCTTCATCTGGCTCTTCCTCTTCCACAGCATCCAGTCATGTCCACCGTGGATTGTAACAAAGTCCTTTTGGCAGCCACCATCGTTCTGCAACAGTGCGAAGCCATCTGCAGGCTCTGTGAACTCTACTGCGAGAAAAAAAGGAGCCACCCAAAAAGAGTCTGGATCCAAAGATGGTTTGTCAGAAGAGCAGAGGACGGACTGTACAACAAGCTGATGGTGGAGCTCAGGAACGAAGACACTCAGGCGTTCCAGAACTTCATGAGGATGCCTCCAGCCATGTTTGACGAAGTTGTGCAGTGGCTGACACCCAGGTTGACCAAGGCAAACACCAGCTTCCGGCCCAGCCTGGAACCTGGGCTCAAAGTGGCACTCACTCTGCACCACCTGGCCTCAGGGACCTCCTACAGGAGCATGCAGGACGGCTGGAGGGTGCCATCCAACACCATCAGCATTGTGGTCAGAGAAGTGGTGCAGGCCATCATCGAAGAATACAAGGAGGAGCTCCTCCAGTACCCCTCCACTGAAGAAGGATGGAAGAAAGTTGCAGAGCAGTGGTATCAGAAGTGGAACTTACCACACACCGTTGAAGCCATAGATGGCACGCACGTGGCCTGCAAATCTCCAGCCAAGTGGGGGCCCACTTATTTCAACTCCAAGGGCTTCTTCAGCATCATCCTCTTCGCCATGGTTGATGCTGACTACAAGTTCATCTACATCGATGCTTCAGGCAACGGCTCATCTTCGGATGCCCAGGTATACAACGCCAGTCACCTCAAGGAGGAGCTGGAACGCAACCTCATCATGGGCTTCCCAGATAGAGAACCCCTGCCCAACGACACACAAGATGTGCCCTACTTCATCGTGGGGGATGACGCCTTCTCCCTCACAACCTACCTCATGAAGCCCTACACCTCCAGACTCCTCACCCGTGAAGAGAGAATCTTCAACTACAGGCTGTCCAGGGTAAGACGGGTGGTGGAGAACGCCTTTGGCATCCTGGCCAACAGGTTCCAGGTACTCCTCACCACCATGCAGCATTGCCCAGAGACCGTCAGGAGGATCATGGAAGCTTGCTGCATCCTGCACAATCTCATGCACACCCGCTACCCAGTGTTGCAGAACAGGCTCGTGGACCTCCAACAAGGCAATGGGGACATGGAGCCTGGGGAATGGAGGCAAGGGCAAAACCTGATCGACACTGAGGATGTGCAAGGCTCCAACAGAGCCTCACATGAAGCGAAGAAGCAGCGCAACCTCCTGAGACAATGGTGCAACTCCCCAGCTGAAGCAGTGGAGTGGCAAGACAGGATGGTAGATGCTTAATTGGTGCTTTCTTCAGCCTGTCTCATCACACGGATGAGATTGGGCCATGTATGTTTGGTTGGCCTACAATGAACAGGGCGTTTAATTAAGAGTTGTGTTTATGTTGACATGTTTGGATCAATGATTGCATTATTATTGATAATAAAGGGCCGTAGGTGTGGCACCTGGGAGGATGGACCATACAGTCCCACTATGCTTACACTGGAGGTTTATCTATCCCACTGCTATCCTAACCCATCCCACAGCTATTACCCATCCCACAGGTATCCTAACCCATCCCAAAGCTATCCTTACCCATCCCACAAGCATGCAAAGGCTTAAACCATTTCTAAAAGTTTCCACCAAGACTTTATAAAAAAAAAAAAGAAATGAAGCAAGTGTGTGAATCATAAATAGACTTTATTAACAACAAGCTATGAAACAAAAAAGTGTCTCTGGCACTCCTCTTGGTCGCTCAGTCTCAGGGGTGAAGGGTGTAGGTGCTGTGGAGGTGGCTGGTGCTGGAGTGCTTGTCCTCAGCTCCTCCAGAAGCAGAAGCAGCAGAAGCCCCAGCCCCAGAAGAGCGAGCCCGTGCTGCAGAAGCCCCAGCAGAACCAGAGTGAGGGCCACGGGGCGGGATGGTAGCCCTGTCCCTCCTGCCAGGGCTTGCAGCAGATGGCTGAGGCTTGCTGTGCTTCCGCATGGTTGTGGGGCTGCTGACTGGCAGGGAGGCTGGCAGGAACCAAGGCTGGCACCAAGGCAGGCACCAAGGCAGGCACCAAGGCTGTCAGGGAGGCAGGCACCAAGGCTGGCAGGCAGGCAGGCAGGCAGGCACCAAGGCTGGCAGGAAGGCTGGCACCAAGGCAGGCACCAAGGCTGGCAGGAAGGCTGGCAGGCAGGCAGGCACCAAGGCTGCAGGCAGACATGAACCAAGGCTGGCAGGAAAGCAGGCAGCAAGGCTGGCAGGCAGACTGGCTGGCAGCAAGGCTGGCAGGGAGGCTGGCAGCAAGGCTGGTAGCAAGGCTGGCAGCAAGGCTGGCAGGCAGACATGCAGGCAGGGCAGGCAAGGCAGTCGATGTGTCTGGCAGCAGGTCTTTCCTCTGAATGGCGACCTGCTTCCGAGCTGCTTCCGTTATATCCACGAGGCTGACGCAATGCATCCTCCCCGCATGCGCAATTAACGCCAGGCATCCATTAGGCTTCCGCTGTGCATCCGCTGTGCATCCGCTGTGCATCCGCTGTGCATCCACTTCATCCGTTCGGTGTCCGCTCTGCATCCGCTGTATCCGTTCCGCATCCGCTTCGCTGAGCCCCCCCAGAAGCCCAGCGGTTGCGCCATCCGCTCCCATCTGCTTCCATCCGCTGGGCTTCCGTTCCGCATCCGCTTTGCATCCGCCCTGCGTCCTCCCCGTGTCCGTGTTATCCGCTCTGGTTATGCAAATTTTTGCCCCTTTTGAGAGTGGATAACAACGGATGGAATATTTTGCTCGTCCGCTGTGTCCTTTTTGCATCCGTTGGGCAGTGTGACATGGGCTTAAGGCAGGGTGGTTACTCTCCATGCCTTTGTAATCAAGGGAGATATACCCATCAAAGAAGCTTATTTCTGAGACCAGTTTAAAATCAACTTCAGGTAAACCAAATGTAAACTCAGCAGGTATATTAAGAGACAAGTTGTGTAATTTTATCCAGAGGGAGGGAGGGAGAGAAAGAAAAAGAGAGGGAGGGGGAGGAGAGAGAGGGAGGAAGGAGGGGGAGAGAGAATTGCAATCTTTAAAATTTAAAAATCAAAAGCCAGTTCATATATTGTCATTGAACAGAATATATTCTTGAAGAAGTCTGTCCTTTACCATGTGATTTTGAATGTATCCATCCAGAAGTGATTTTTCTGAGATGAGTACATTTTTGCTGACTTCTTGAAATACCAGTCTTCAGTCACCCAAAGCAGTCTCTCTGGAGGAGACAGGGAAACTAAGCATAGCTTTAAAATTTATGTGCATAAAATATGCACTGAGTAATTCAAAGCAGTTTTAGGATGTTTCAAATGATAAAGTCTCCCTTCAGCTATTGTAGATCACTGCCTCTGCTTTACAGAAACATTGTTTCACAGGTTTATAGTTCTGCTGTAAAAATGTGCTCCAGGCTAAACTAAAACATTCAGTGTCTGCCAAAAAGTAATATTTAGTACAAATCCACCCACATAATAGTAAGGCATTTAGAATAAGGTTGAGCATAAGGATTGCTCATATGATCATAGCCCATATGGATTGTAAATGCTGGTCCATTATTGGGAGTTACAAACGGCTGGGTGAAGAGTAATCAACTAAGACAAATCTCATGAACCAGAAAGGGGGAGGATGTGAAAGTAGACATGTCTCTTGTCTCTTAAAGCCCCTGTCACACAGCACCAACGGATGGAAAGAGGATGTAAAATGGAGAGAAACACTTGCCATCCATTGGTTAACGAGATGCATCCGTTCTGTACTCACTGCGTCCATTTTTCATACTCTCTATCCGTCCAGCATCCGTCTACTGACATTTCATCCGCTCAAAAAGTTTTGAGCTGCACAAAACTTTTTGAGCAGAAAATGTATCCAACGTGTCCGTTCTACATCTGCTACGCATACGGGGAACATCTGTTATACGTCCGTCGTCATCCGTTACGCATCCGCTATATCTGCTAGGCATCAGCTGCGCATCCGCGCAACTCAAATCTGCTCCAGCGGAAAACGGACACAGGGAGGAAGCGAAACAGACACGGAATGGACACGCAGTGTTAGTAGCAGGGATGGAGAAAGGATGAAAGTGGATGCAGCTCACATACAAAGCATTAAAACGGAAAAAACGTTCATATAGGGGACGTATCTCGGATATTTAGGATGTCTGCAGGATGTCTAGAAGATGCAAAAGCACACCTAGTGGAAAACCTGTATTTCCTATAAAAAGGGGGAGAAATCACCTGGATCTCACTTTCAGTCCAGCAAACCTGTGGTGCAGACCTCTTCAGCCTTCATCTGGCTCTTGCTCTTCCACAGCATCCAGTCATCTCCACCATGGATCGTCACACACTCCTTTTGGTAGCTGCCATCGTTCTACAACAGTGCAAAGCCATCTACAGGCTCTTTCACCTGTTCTACATGAAGAAAAGGAGGCGTCCAAGAAGTGTCTGGGTCCGAAGATGGATCGCAAGAAGAGCTGAGTACGGACTGTATAACAAGCTGATGGTGGAGCTGAGGAACAAAGACTCTTGTGCATTCCAGAACTTCATGAGGATGCTGCCAGCTATGTTTGACGAAGTTGTGGAGTGGCTGAGACCCAGGTTGACCAAGGCAAACACCCGTGCCCCTCCACTGAAGAAGGCTGGAAGAAAGTTGCAGAGCAGTGGTATCAGAAGTGGAACTTCCCCCACACTGTTGGAACCATAGATGGGAAGCACGTGGCCTGCAAAGCTCCAGCCAAGTCAGGGTCCACTTATCACAACTACAAGGGCTTCTTCAGCATCATCCTCTTTGCCATGGTCGATGCTGACAACAACTTCATGTACATCGATGCTTCAGGCAACGGGTCAGCTTCAGATGGCCAGGTATACAACGCCAGTCACCTCAAGGAGGGGCTGGAATGCAACCTCATCATGGGCTTCCCAGATCCAGACCCCCTGCCCAACGACACTCAAGATGTGCCCTACTTCATCATGGGGGATGACGCCTTCTCCCTCAGAACCTACCTCATGAAGCCCTACAGTTCCAGACTCCTCACCCGTGAAGAGAGGATCTTCAACTACAGGCTGTTCAGGGCAAGGCGGGTGGTGGAGAACGCCTTTGGCATCCTGGCCAACAGGTTCCAGGTACTTCTCACCACCATGCAGCATCACCCACAGACCGTGAGGAGGATTGTGGAAGCTTGCTGCATCCTACACAATCTCGTGCGCACCTGTATGATGATGGTGTACCTAATCTCCAGCAGGACAGTGTGGCTCTGTCCCTCTGGTCTGGCTCTCTGCCTGCTTTCTGTGGAGGTGGAGCTGGGGGTGGATGTGGGTTGGTCTCTGGTAGAAGTGCCCTCTCCTTGCTCCCACTGCGTCAGGGGGTCCTCCACGTGCTCCGCCATGGGGAGTACAGCTGTCGGAGGGGTCTCCGTCGTGGAACAGTCCACAGATACCTGCCTGGACACAGGAGCTGACTCTTGGCCAGAAGAGGACTGGCTCTCTGTGGGCTGCCTGAGAGAGAGGGTTGTCAGAGGGGCTGCTCCTCGGTGGTGGATCTCACCCTCCAAGAAGCTGCACTTGGCCATCATGTAGGTCTCCCGGTCAGTGAGATGGAGTATTGCCTCCTCTCCCGTTCTCGCGTATGCTTCTTCCTCCCTCTGACAGGGTCATCTGGGCCCTCATTAAAGGGGCTTCGAGGTTGTAGGGGCTGCTCCACCACACCACCACCACCAGCAGCAGCAGCAACATCAACAGTAGCAGCAAAGCAGCACCAGCAGCACCAGCAGCACCAGCTGCACCAGCAGCACCAGCAGCACCAGCAGCACCAGCAGCACCAGCAGCACCAGTATCATCAGCAGCAGAGTAAGCACCAGCAGCACCAGCAGCACCAGCAGGACCAGGATCAGCAGCAGCAGAGTAAGCACCAGCAGCACCAGCAGGACCAGCAGGACCAGGATCAGCAGCAGCAGAGTAAGCACCAGCAGCACCAGCAGGACCAGGAGCACCAGCAGCACCAGCAGCACCAGTAGGACCAGGAGCACCAGCAGGACCAGCAGGACCAGGAGCAGCGCCAGCAGAGTAAGCACCAGCAGAAGCACCAGCACCAGGAGCAGCGCCAGCAGAGTAAGCACCAGCAGAAGCACCAGGAGCAGCGCCAGCAGAGTAAGCACCAGCAGAAGCACCAGCACCAGGAGCAGCGCCAGCAGAAGCCCCAGCACCAGAAGAGTCAGACCAAGCAGCAGAAGCCTCAGCAGAAGCAGAGTCAGGGCCAGGGGGTGGGATGGTGGCCTTGTCCTTCTTGCCAGGGCTGGCAGCAGATGGCACAGGCTTCCTCTTCTTCCCCATGGTTGTTGGCTGGAGATGGGTCTGGCAGCAGGTCTTTCCTCTGAATGGTGACCTGCTTGTGAGCTGCATCCCTTTATATCCACAGGGCTGACACAATGCATCCTCCCCGCATGCGCAGTGAACGCTTTGCATCCGCTAGGCATCTGCTAGGCATCCGCTAGGCTTCCGTGCTGCATCCCCTGCATCCGCTCTGCATCCATTCCTTCCGTTGCGCGTCCGCTTCGCTGTGCTCCCCCGGAAGCCCTGTGGATGTGCCATCCGCTTCCATCCGCTAGGCTTCCATGGAGCATCCTCTTTACATCCTGGCTACGTCCTCTCCCCATCCATTCCTTTCCATTGTTGTCCACTCTCTTTATGCAAATTCGGGGCACTTTTGAGAGCAGATAACAACGGATGGAAAATTTTCTCGTCTGCTGTGTCCTTTTTACATACTTTTTGCATCCGTCGGCCGATGTGACAGGCCCTTAATGAAGAAAATGTTCAGTCTTGACCTACTTCTGGATTCATTTCTGTCACTAGAGACTCAGGTTGGCATCCAGATCTGATCAGCATAATGTTTTGAACACAGGAGTCCAGACATCATGTCCAGTGTGCCACCCCCATTTGGTCTAGTTCAGCAGATTGTATCTGGTCTAACCTAGAAAGTTGCAGCTAGACTAGAATTTGGCAACTAGACTATTATCTGGAACTCCTTTCACATATTACATGAATCTCCTATTTGAAAAAAAATTGCACTGCTGTTGTTACTAGTTCTGATTTCAAGATTTTAGAAAGGGCATTGGCATATGTTTTGAGAGACCAATATATTCCTGTCTGGACATAAAGATCTGCAGGAAAGGTCTTCTTCTAGATCACATGCTAGGAGAGATGTGTAATGCCAAGATGTGGAAAAAACATCAAAATGTGGAAAAAACAGGGAAGGCACCCACACCTTCAGAAATGCCCTTCTCTTAAAGGTCATTGTCTTCCTTTAGTGATTGCTGAAGTCCTGACCTTTTCTTTAAGTTACTAAGTTTGCTATACTTTAAATTATTGTCACTGTCTATACTGCTTGATTCTATTGTTGTTCGGGTTTTTTAGTGCTTTTGATGGCCCATAAATTGCCATGTGAACAAGATCTTCTGCAATAACTTGGCTAAGGTGTTAAAACCTAGGGATTCACCATTCATGGATCTAGCCAAAAATTCATTCAGTTCAAAAAAATTGGCATTCTTATCTCTTAACTAGCTGCAGTAAAGGGCTAAATTAATGTTTTTATCACGACTTGATGTCTGAGTTTTAGGAATGCTAATTCACCTTCAGAATGTCTTTATTGAAAAGCAGTCAATGCCTGAACCTGAGGCATCATTTCATGGATTTAAAATTGAACTGCTCAGGTGTGAAGGATATAAGCCTTTTCCTGTTAGGAAGGAAAGAAAAGAACAAATAAATGGAATGAGAAACATTCCTGCTTTTGCTAGCCAGATTTTGTTTCTTCTTGTGTGCATAGTTTCCAGACTAGGATTCATCTGCCATGTTATTATACCTTTCCTGTTCAGTGAACAGGACCCAACTTTGTGAAGTGTTGTGTTGGTACATTCAGACTGAAATAGTTTCTCTTCAATTTGAAAGTGAAACATAAAATGTCTCTTAGAAAGAGTAAGCTTTCAATTTCTGAACAGCAAATACTGAGTAGAAAGAATTACCTATTCAAAAGCTGAATCTCTTCCCTGTATGATTTATAAAATGTCATTGGAAAAGTCGTTCCAGTTCAGTTCTGCATAAGTTTCCCACACTTGTTTTAATCAGCCAATTGTGACCTACAGGAAAAACACACATGGGAGATCACAAGTGATTATCTCTAATTTGGAAAACCATAATTTTAATATACTGATAGGAGTGGAAATGGCACTAGAAATTAAAAGTGGAAAGTAGCAAAAGCCAGAAATGATATAGAGAAGATTTCCAACCTTCATATTCATTTTACCTGTTTTTATTATCCTGTTTTAATCAATACTGAATAATGGTTTGGTCATAGTTCCTTTTGAATAGACAAGATAATTTCTTGAAAAGTACTTGTGTTGGAGAGACCAAGTGCCTAAGTTCTTAAATCATGCTAAGGCATGCATTTTAAATGAGGGTTAGTATGAAATCCATTCAAATAGTATTCTGAGCCACGAATAATGCAAGCTGATCTCAAAGAGATGAGTTAAATATTTAGATGGAAGACCACTAGGAGATCTCAGGGCTGTAGAGTAGATTGGGAGGTTAAAAAGAATCCTGGAAAAAGCAATGGTAAGTCACTTCCTTATTGACAGTAAATGGCTAGGATGCACACAAATGTGTAAACAGCCAGGAGCAACTTACAAAACAGTTGCCTAGAAAAAGACACAGCAGTTTTAACGCTTAGAAGGAAATGTTTGTACATACTCCTGTGCATTAAAAAGTACTTCTATTCAATTAATTTTCTCCCTAGGGATAGAGAAATGTCTTTTCAACAATCTATTAATTTCTTAATAAAATCTCTATTGAAATACTAGAAATATCAAGATATACTTTCCTATAAACATTTATTTGTAGGAAAATACATGTATTTAATATAATCTGAAGAGACAAAACACCATTTTTACTTGTTTCTGTAGAAATCTTGTTACTTATTGGAAAGTATTCTGGTATATTGTTTTATTAATATATTTACTGGATACAAGAATTTCTGACCATTGCTTTGTACTGATACTGTGACATAATGAGGAATTCAAGTCCATTCCATTGGCTGACAGCTTGAAATGCCATGATGAGCTAAAAGTATAATTGTCATGAACCTGCCACTCACCTGTCCTTAGGTTGTAGAAACTGCTCATCCCTAAAAGCTACAAGGCTATATAATCCAGAAGCAGTGGAGGAAAATACACACAGAACAGAAAAACCTAGTTGAAAGCATATCTATTTGCATATTCCAACAATTTATGTAAACTTTGGGTCTTGTCTCAGGCTTCAGGCTTCTGGTGGAAAGTCCAGATTGAGCAAAGAAAATTTATTTTATAATTATAGTACTCCAGTGTTCAAGAAGGGAAAAAAAGTTGTGCCAGCTAAGAAACTAACACCATGACCATGATGAACAGAATTGGCAGCATTTATATAAGACCTTTAAATGCTTTTGTGGGGATATATAAAGTTTCCTGGGAAGGTGCTGATTGCAAGAAAACAATACATGAATACATCTCAAGTGGCCTTTAGTAGAATTCCCTGTTGGTTTAGACTAGAGTTCTAAATCTATCCTGCCCACGCACTTTTATCTTTCTTGGTGACTTCAATCTACTTCATATTACCTGGACCCTAAATGAATGTACAACAGAACCCATCCATGCAACCTTCAACAATGCTGTAACAAATCTAGGACTGGAACAACAAGTAACCAACAATACTAGACTTAATAACTGCCTCGATCTCATCTTCTGCAATAGTTTGAATTCAATTTACGGAATACAATTTAAAGAATCCTTTTCCAACAGTGACCACAACATGATTGACTTTTGTCTCAACATACGTCCACACAAAAATCATCACAATGATGTGATCCCCAATTATAACTTCAAAAAAGGCAACTATGATCTTATAGACAATGATCTCTCATCCCTTGACTGGCAATTTCTATTCACTGAATGCAATACTGCTGAAGATCAATACAACATATTTTTACTTGAAGTCAAAAAAGTCATCAATCTATATGTACCAATAACAGCTCTCCCCTCCCCCCCAAAAAAACAGATTATCCATAACAACAAGGAAACTTCAATCCAAAAAGAGATCACTTTGGCAAAAAAGCAAACCTGGTCACATTGCCAACTTCAAAAGCCGATACAAAAATTTATGCCACCAGATAAAGACTGAATGCAGCAACTATCACATTAAACAAGAGGAAAACCTTCTATGCACCAATTCCACCCATGCTTTCTACCATTTTGTAAAAAACAAACTAAAAGACTCAAGGTCCATCCCACCCCTGAAAGGACCAAATGGTAAAGACTGCAACGACGACACCATGAAAGCCAACCTCTTGAACACACTCTTTGGCTCAGTATTTGCAAACAACAATGGATCATGCCCAGTATTTCCTAGTCGAACCACAGACAACTACAATGATCTAATACATATCAATTTTACAGAAGACAATGTTGAAAAAGCACGACACAATCTAAAACCATCTCTATCTATTGGTCCGGAAGGAATATGTGTCTACTTCTTTAAAAAGTTACCTACTGCCATAGCCGAACTTCTAAGCATAATTTTTGAAAAATCTATCAGGACCAGCACCTTGCCAAAACTATGATCACAAGCCACGGTCATCCCCATCTTCAAAAAGGGAGACCCCAGTCTAGTTGAAAATTACAGACCAATCTCTTCATGCTGCATCACCTGTAAAGTAATGGAATCAATTATTAAGCAATCCATTGTCCTCCACTTAGAGACAAACAACCTACTCTCTAATAAACAATTTGGTTTCAGAAAAAAAACTATCCTGTAATCTGCAACTCTTACATTGCAAAAACATATGGATTATATGGCAACTTCAAACCTCAATAAATAAATGCTCTGTCTTACATATTGGCAAAAAAAAATCAGAAAATATAATACAAGCTGAATAGTCAAGACCTTGTTGATGATCCAAACTCTGTCAAGGACCTTGGAATTCTCATCTCTAATGATCTAAGTGCTAGAGCCCACTGTAACTACATAGCCAAAAAGGCATTAAGAGCTGTTAACCTAATCCTACGTAGTTTTTTCTCTGGTAATATTACACTAATAACTAGAGCATACAAAACATTTGCTAGACCAATACTCGAATACAGCTCATCAGTCTGGAACCCACATTACGTATCTGATATTAACACAGTTGAGAAAGTCCAGAAATATTTCACAAGAAGAGTTCTCCACTCCTCTATTCATTGCAGAATACCTTATGCTACCAGACTTGAAACTCTAGACCTAGAAAACTTAGAACTATGCCACCTTTGATCCAATCTAAGTATAGTAGACAAATTGACCTCACCCCTTTCCTAAGAGGTTTGTAGGGGATGTGCATAAACGTACAAATGTGTCTATCATCCCTGTCCCATTGTTTCTTTTATTTTTCTTTTATGTATCCATTTCATGTATTCATAACTGTTTATTCTTATACCTATTATCTTGTAAGCAATTGACATATAAAATAAAATAAATAAAATAAAAACATTTGTCTTATGCAACAATTGCTTTTACTGTTGAGCCAGACTTGCATAGCTACTGCTAATTACTTTTGTGATGAGTAAACTGTCTCATTCTCTCCTTAAAAATGTGATAGCTAAGTTTCACTGTCTTCCTTGCTCAAGAAATCTTTTTTTCCTCTCTCAATAATTATTATCTACTGTATTTGCTCTTCTTTCTTTGGTGAACTCGGACTGCTAGATCCAGGCTGCCAAAATCTTGACAACCACTAGATAGAAACCAGGAAGAATTTGGATTTTCTAATCTGCTGCTATTTCTTGGTCATTTGGATTTTGGCCCAGGTTTGGTAACCTTATAAAAGGAATCATGCTAAAACATTATTTCTTTAACCAAGTTTTGTTCCCTTGGTAACAGTTGGATGAACCCAACTAGTGATATTGAAGGTATCTAATTTACAAAAATCTAATTTACAAAAAAAAAAGATCAATCAGAATACAGCTGGAAGGGACCCTAGACCATTTTAAATAGGGGGCTGCCCAGTCTTTTCATAAAAACTGCCAGTGATGAAGCACCCACAACTTCTGAAGGCAAAGCTATTCCACCGGTTGATTGTTCTCATTGTTAGGAACCTTAATTCCAGGTTGCTTCTCTCCTTGATTCGTTTTCATCCCTTGTTTCTTGTCTTTTGAAATTATATTCACTGAGCATACTGTAATGTACTCTGTTAATATAGGATAAGAAAAAAAAATCAGGACTCTGGTAGCCCTTTATGAAATGAGCACCTGTTATTAAAATCCATAAACTTTTGAGAGCTACAGGTCACTTAATCAGATAAAGAAGCCACATAGGAAGCAGTTCAAGGTATAATCTAGTTAAGGGCTTCTAAGATATAGGACACCATAAATAACCAGCTCATAGTTCAACGATTTCTAAATGGAAAATAGACAGTATAAATTGTAGTTCAAGAAATGTTGTGTGCAGCAGTTACAGATTATTAAAAGGTAGAAACTGGATTCATATTAAATATATTAAATTTAGAGGGTTTTTGTTGTTGTTCCATCCTTTTATTGAGCCACAAGTGGATTTCTATTTTTCCTTCTAGAATCCCTCCTGCCCTGTTTTGTATGAAGCCTAGGATGGACTCCCTTGTGATTTAATCCAAGGCAGTCTCAAATCTGAGTTTGGATTACAAGTGGATTTGCTGCAAAAATTAAAGCCACCCTCTAAAGCTTTCTTCTTTCTTTGGAGAAGTTGTTCTGTAGCTGATTGAATTGCAAGCCACAAGAGCAAGTCTTTCATATGGGACTGCAAAAAAATCCACTGTTAAGGCCCTGTCACACTGCAAAAACGGATGCAAAGAGGAAGCAAAACGGAAAAAAAAACCTTGCCATCCGTTCTAAAACACGATGTACTCACTGCCTCCATTTTGCTTCTTCTCAATCCGTGCAGCATCCATTTATTTACGTTTCATCCGCTCCAAAAGTTTTAGGCTGCCTAAAACTTTTGCGCGGAAAATGTATCCAGTTCGTCCATTCTGCATCCACTACGCATCCGCTACGCATCCGTTCTGCATCCGTTACGCATCTGCTATATCTGCTAGGCATCCGCTAGGCATCTGCGCAACTCACATCCGCTTGGACGCAGGGAGGAAGCAGAACGGATGCGTAACGGATGCAGAACGGATGCAGAACGGAAACAAAGCATTTAAAATGGAAAAAACGTTCTCAGAGGGGACCTATCTCGGATATTAAGGATGCATAGAGGATGCCTAGAGGATGCAAAGGGACACCTATACTGCCTATAAAAAGGGGGAGCAACTCACCTGCTTCGCACTTTCACACCAGCAGCCCAGCGGTGCAGACCTCTGCAGCCTTCATCTGCTTCTTCCTCTTCCTCTTCCACAGCATCCAGTCATCTCCACCATGGATTGTGACAAAATCCTTTTGGCAGCCAACATCCTTCTGCATCACTGCGAAACCATCAACAGTCTCTGTGAACTCTACCATGGAAAGAAAAGGAGGCACCCAAAAAAACTCTGGGTCCAAAGATGGTTCGCCAGAAGAGCAGAGGACGGACTGTACAACAAGCTGATGGTGGAGCTCAGGAGCGAAGACACTCAGGCGTTCCAGAACTTCATGAGGATGCCTCCAGCCATGTTTGACGAAGTTGTGCAGCGCCTGATACCCAGGTTGACCAAGGCAAACACCAACTTCCGGCCCAGCCTGGAACCTGGGCTCAAGATGGCACTCACTCTGCGCCACCTGGCCTCAGGGACCACCAACAAAAGCATGCAGTACGGCTGGAGGGTGCCACCCAACACCATCAGCATTGTGGTCAGAGAAGTGGTGCAGGCCATCATCGAAGAATACAAGGAGGAGCTCCTCCAGTGCCCCTCCACTGAAGAAGGATGGAAGAAAGTTGCAGAGCAGTGGTATCAGAAGTGGAACTTCCCCCACACCGTTGGAGCCATCGATGGCACGCACGTGGCCTGCAAGGTTCCAGCCAACTCGGGGTCCACTTATTTCAACTACAAAGGGTTCTTCAGCATCATCCTCTTCGCCATGGTCGATGCTGACTACAAGTTCATGTACATCGATGTTTCAGGCAACAGCTCATCTTCAGATGCTCAGGTATACAATGACAGTCACCTCAAGGAGGGGCTGGAAAGCAACCTCATGGTGGGCTTCCCAGATCCAGAACCTCTGCCCAATGACATGCAAGATGTGCCCTACTTCATCGTGGGGGATGATGCCTTCTCCCTCTCAACCTCCTTCATGAAGCCTCCAATATACCTCCAAATACCTCACCCATGAAGAGAAGTTCTTCAACTACAGGCTGTCCAGGGCAAGGCGGGTGGTGGAGAACGCCTTTGGCATCCTGGACGACAGGTTCCAGGTACTTCTCACCACCATGCAGCATTGCTCACAGAGCATGAGGAGGATCGTGGAAGTTTGCTGCATCCTGCACAATCTCATGCACACCCGCTACCCAGTCTTGCAGAACAGGCTCGTAGACCTCCAGCTAGGCAATGGGGACATAGAGCCTGGGGAATGGAGGCAAGGGCGAAACCTGATCGACACTGAGGATGTGCAAGGGCCCAACAGAGCCTCACGTGAGGCGAAGAAGCAGCGCAACCTTCTGAAAGACTGGTGTAACTCCCCAGCTGGAGCGGTGGAGTGGCAAGACAGGATGGTAGATGCTTAATGGATGCTTCCTTCAATCTGTCTCATCACACGGATGAGATTGGGCCATGTATGTTTGGTTGGCCTACAATGAACAGGGCATTTAATAAAGAGTTGTGTTTATGTTGACATGTGTGGATCAATGCTTACATTGTAATTGATAAGGGCCATAGGGGTGGCACCTGGGAGGGTGGACCATACAGTCCCACTATGCTTGCACTGGAGATTTATCTATCCCACAGCTATCTTAACCCATCCCAAAGCTATCCCTGCCCATCCCACAGCTATCATAACCCAAAGTTATCCCTGCTCATCCCATAGTATCTTAACCCATCCCAAAGGTATCCCTGCCCATCCCACAGCTATCTTAACCCATCCCAAAAGTATCCCTACCCATCCCACAGCTATCTTAACCCAAAGTTATCCCTGCTCATCCCATAGGTATCTTAACCGATCCCAAAGGTATCCCTGCCCATCCCACAGCTATCTTAACCCAAAGGTATCCCTGCCCATCCCATAGCTATCTTAACCCATCCCAAAGGTATCCCTGCCCATCCCACAGCTATCTTAACCCAAAGGTATCCCTGCCCATCCCACAGCTATCTTAACCCAATCCCAAAGGTATCCCTGCCCATCCCACAGCTATCCTTACTCCCACAAGCATGCAAAGGCTAAACCATTTCTAAAAGTTTCCACCCAGACTTTTTAGAAAAAAAATAATGAAGCAAGCGTGTGAAACAAAGATAAACTTTATTAATAACAACCTGAAAAGTAAACATGAACCAAGTCAAGTGTCCAAATAAAGTCCAAAAATATACAGGCAGCCAGTCTCTGGTACTCCGCTCGATCACTCGTAGGTGTGTGCCCAGTCTAATTTTTAGGGTGCAGGTGCTCTGGAGGTGGGTGCTGCTGCAGTGCTGGTCTGAGGTGCTGATGGAGTGCCTGGCCCCGAGAGGACAACAGGGGACGGTGTGTTCAGAAAGGTGTCGGACAGCTGGCTCATCCCTGCAATGCTGAGGAGTGGCGTGGCTGGCATCGATGCCGTCGGTGGCATCATTGGCATGGGTGGCATCGGTGGCATCAGTGGAACAGCTGGCAACGGTGCCGCCCGATGACTCTGTGCCTGGCCTGGGAAGGGCTGCTGCCTGTGCTGCTGGACCTCCGGGTAGCTGTAGCCCTGGTAGGTGAGGGGCTGTTGGAAGCCTTGGTATGGGAGGGACATCACCTGGGGTGGAGGAGCAGACCTGGACTGGGTGGTAGCAGGTGCCTCTGGGTCTGGAGGGTTGTTAATCAGCGTGCAGATCCTCTCCTTCACCAGCTGGTACTGGGGATCCGGCATCTCCTTCAGGGTCTGGTTTAAATAATTGAGGAAGGGCTTGTGGTTGGAGCAGGAGGAGTCGATGGGGACTAGCTGAAAGAGGAGACCTATGCTGGTGCGGATGGTGTCCCTGATCTCCACCAGGACCTTGAGGCTCTCCCCCTCCTGCGGTCTGGCTCTCTGCCTTCCTGTGGAGGCGGTGGTGTGGGTGGATGGGACTTCGGCAGCGATGGACTCGATGTTTCCTTTCTCCCACTGCACCAGGGATTCCTCCTCACTCTCCACCAAGCTTTCAACACCTGCCAGGGGGTTCTCCGCCATGGCACGCTCCACCGAAACCTGCCTGGAGACAGGGACTGACTCTCGGCTGGAAGAGGACTGGGTCGCAGCAGGCTGCCTGAGAGAGAGGATAGACAGATGGGCTCCTGGTGCTGCTCGGTGGCGGATCTCACCCTCCAGGAAGCTGCACCTGGCCATGACGTAGTTCTCTCTGTCCGTCAGCTTGACGGCGGCCTGGCCAGATTTTTTGCGGTGCAGCTTCCCGTACCAGGTGTGCATATGTTTCCACCATCCGAGTAGCACCTCCGAAGTGTAGCCCAGACTCTCCGCCTTCTCTCTCCAAGCAGCCTGCTTCCTTTTGGTGTCCCTGTACAACCGGTGTCCCTTCCGCCACAGATAGTCGTTCTCTCTCAGCCACTCCAGCACCTCATCCTCGTGCGCCTCCTCAATAAAGTACTGCCTCCTCTCCCGTTGACGCGTCTGCCTCTTCCTCCCTCTGGCAGGGCCATATGGGCCCTCATCAGAGGGACTTAAAGGTTGTAGGGTCTGCTCCTCCACACCAACAGCAGCAGCAGCAGCAGCAGAATCATCATCAGAAACATCACCAGCAGGATCATAATCAGCATAATCATCATCATCAGCAGCAGCAGCAGAATCACCAGCAGGATCAGAATCAGAATCAGCAGCAGCAGCAGCAGCAGCAAGACCAGGATGAGCAGCAGCAGAGTAAGCACCAGCAGCAGGACCAGCAAGACCAGGAGCATGAGCAGAACGAGCAGGACCAGCAGGACCAGGAGCAGCTTCAGCAGAGTGCGCAGCAGAAGCACCACTGCCAGGAGCAGCCACAGCAGAAGCTCCAGCAAGAGAAGAGCGAGCCCAAGCAGCAGAAGCCCCAGCAGAAGCAGAGTCACAGACATGGGGCGGGAGGGTGGCCCTGTCCCTCTTGCCAGGGATGGCGGCAGGTTGCTGAGCCTTTCGCTTCTTTCTCATGGTTGTGGGGTTGCTGGCTGGCAGGGAGGCTGGCAGGAAGACTGGTGGGCACCAAGGCTGGCAGGAAGGCTGGCACCAAGGCTGGCAGGAAGCCTGGCAGGAAGCCTGTTAGGAAGCCTGGCAGGAAGGCTTGCAGGAAAGCAGGCACCAAGGCTGGCAGGCAGACCGGCTGGCAGGGAGGCTGGAAGGCAGGCTGGCAGGGAGGCTGGCAGGGAGGCTGGAAGGCAGGCTGGCAAGGAGGCTGCCCAGGAGGCTGGAAGGCAGGCTGGAAGGCAGGCTGGCAGGGAGGCTGGAATGCAGGCTTCCAGCAAGGCTGGAACGGAGGCTGGAAGGCAGGCTGGCAAGGAGGCTGCCCAGGAGGCTGGGAGGCAGGCTGGGAGGCAGGCTTGGAGGCAGGCATGCAGGCAGGGCAGACAAGGAACTCAAAGTGTCCAGCAGCAGGTCTTCCCTCAGAATGCTGGCCATGTGCGAGCTGCTTCCCGTTATATCTGGGGGGCTTGCGCAATGCATCCCTCCCGCATGCGCTATTAACGCGCGACATCCATTCCGCTTCCGCTGTGCATCCGCTAGGCTTCCTCTGTGCATCCGCTTCATCCGCTGTGCATCTGTTCTGTATCCATTTTTTCCGTTCTGCGTCCGCTCTCCTGAGACCCCCCCGAAGCCCTGCGAACGCGCCATCCATTCTGCATCTGCTGGGCTTCCGTTCTGCATCTGCTTTGCATCCTCCCTGCGTCCTCCCCACGTCCGTTTCATCCGCTCCAATTATGCAAATTTTCACCCCTTTTGAGCACGGATACAACGGAAGGAACATTTTTCCCTTCCATTGTGTCCTCTTTGCATCTGTTGGGCAGTGTGACACGGCCTTTAGAGATACAAAAAAAAAATAATCTAATTTTTTGCTGCCACCTAATTATCATTCGAACTTTAGCAGCCTAATATTGTTTGGGGTGTGCAGCACCATTGATAATTACCTATCTTGCTCCACTGCCATCAGGTTTTCTATTCACTATTGACACCAGTGCTTTGTTTATGATGAAACTTTAGAATGAAATAAGATGGCTGCTGTTCTGTCCTGAGAATAGACGTACTCAAGACCGGTATTCATCAAACAGCTCTTTATTCTTAACAAATTCAATGACTTCGTAACAGAACATTGGCGGAGCTGTGGAAGCCATTTTTATAGCAGCTGCTCACGGCTTGAGGCCAATGACAGCTCTTTAAGTTTTCCCGCCGTCAGGCAGGCCAATTGCAATGGTACTTTACTAACCAATCTTATCGCAGCCTGCTCGGCCAATCAGATTAAGGTATTTGGAGTATTCCAATTCTGACACACAACACCTCTCCCCTGTTGGTTTAATCCAATGTGCGTAACATAGTCATGCAGGTAGGTGGGGCTTTTGCAGGTCCGATTGACCTGCGCAGCTCAGTCTCAGCGTGGTCTTCCTTCGGTTCGGTCAGGATTGCCTTTTCTCTGTTTCTTCTCCATGGAACCTCCTGGATGGGTGAGTCTGCCTTGCTGCTCCCACCCGGGTCTCTTGGGCTGGTTGAGTTGGCTCTGCCACTCCCTCCTGTTCTGTCTGGGTTGGTCGAGCTGGCCTGGCTGCCTCCTTCCTGGAAGGTGTCGCCTCACTTCCCTGCTACCGGTTCTCTTCTCCAGAGGTCATGTATGGGTAAGTGCTCTTTTTGTCTTACCGGGGGTTCTAATTCGGGTTTGTGTTGTCCCTTTTGTCATGTTATTGGTGATTCTTCTCTCCCTTTTTATTATTTTGTATTTCCCCCCCACACCTTGCTTGTTTTTGGATTGTTTGTTGGGGGTGGTATTTGCAGCGGTGCTTCGGAGCTAGGCAGGTTAGTGTTGCGTTCCAATGTCCTAGAGCGAAGCTGGTCGATGTGCCGTTTCCATGTTCTGCCGTCGTCTAGTTCAAGTCGGTTTGACCGGGGCTCTGTAATTTGTGTAATTGTGGCTGGAAGCCATAATGGGCCCCTGGTGAGATTTTTGGCATAGACTAGGTCTCCAGTGGTAAAGGAGCGGTATTTACTTGAGGAATCAGGGGTTTTTTCAGAGGTATAGGTGGGGTGTGATCTATCTAGGTAGGAACGCAATTTTCTGCCCATGAGAGGTTCTGCTGGGCTTTTTTAGTGGTTGTGCTAGGGGTGATATGCTGAATTGTTAACGGTTTGTTTCATCTATCTTGGATGTCCCCAGTGTCCAGTTTGTCTCGGGCTTCGTTTGGATAAAGAACCATGCCTTCAGCTCATCCATTTGAAGCCAGGTGAGCCAGCACTGTTAGGGCATGTCGGATGCCTTGTGCAGCTAGGTATTGTTCGAAAGCTAAGGCAGTAAACTGGGGGTCATTGTCAGGTACTACTACATCTGGCAGTCCATGGGTAGCAAAGAGTTTGTTCAATTGTTTTATAACTGCTTCAGTAGTTGTGGACGCCATAAGAATAGCCTCTAGCCAGTTTGAATAAGCGTCAACAATTATCAAATATGTATTCCCTTTTGTTGGCCCTGCAAAATCAATATGGAGTCTCGACCAGGGGCCTCTGGGAGTTTCCCATTCTAGGACTGGTGCAAGAAGGGGGGTAGGCCTTGATTTCTGGCAGTCATGGCATGTTGCCACCCATTGTTCAATGTCTTTGTCCAGCCCTGGCCACCAGATGTAAACTCCTGGCCAGGGCTTTCATTTTTCCTATGCCTGGGTGTCCCTCGTGCAACATGCACAATACTTCCCCCTGCAGTTCGTTGGGAATTACCACCCTGTCCCCCCACAGTATACAACCCTTTTCAAGGGACAGTTCAGTCTGCCAGGTGCGAAAAGGTTGAAAAGTCTTGCCTCTATCTTCATCCAGCCAGCCCTTACCTACCCAATGCAGAATCTGAGCTGTCAGCAGGTCTTTCGCGGTAGCTTTAGCAACGTCTGCTGCGGTTAGTGGCAGATTCGGCCATGTCTCGATCTGAAGGGCAAAGATGGTGGGAGCTGGGTCATCTTCTTTGTCGGGCAGAGGGGAACGGCTTAAGGCATCTGCATGGGTGATGGTTTTTCCTGGATGATGTATGAGTATGTAATTGTATGCAGCGAAAAATTCCGACCATCTCGTCATTCTTGGCGATAGGATGTTCGGAGTTGGTTTGTTCCCTGCCAGAATTCCTAGCAGGGGTTTATGATCTGTGATTACAGAAAATGTCCTACCATATAGGTATTCATGGAATCTCTTGACGCCTGCTATGATGGCGAGGGTTTCTCGGTCAAGTTGGCTGTAGTTCCTTTCAGATTTTGACAGCATTTTAGAATAGAAGGCGATTGGTGCTTCTCTGCCGTTTGGTAGCTTGTGGCTCAGTATGAATCCAATTCCAAAAGGCAATGCATCACAGGTGACCGTCTGTGGCAGGGTGTTGCTGTACTGTATTAAAATGGTTTTTGATGTTAATAAGTCCTTAATGTTCTGGAATGCTACTTATTTTCGGTGGCCTCAATTCCAGACAGTTTTTTTTTCTAATGGCCGATATAATTGCTCTGCTATGGTTGCCTTTTGGGGCAGGAAGACATTGTAGAAGTTAATGAGACCTAAGAATACTTGTAAGTCTGTTTTGTTCTTAGGTCTGGGTGCGTCTTTAATTGCTTTTACTTTTTTTTCAGTGGGGTGTATCCCTTTCTCATCTATAAGGTAGCCTAAGAATTCGACTTGATTGGTGGCTAGTTTACATTTTTCTTTTTTGACTTTAAGCCCTGCTTCCCTGAATTTTTGCAAGACTTCTCTAAGTCTGTCTTCTAATTGATGTTTGTTTTTCACGGATACTAATACATTGTCAAAATAAGGGACAACCCCTTTTAGTCCATTTAGAAGATGTTCCATTAGGCTTTGGAAAATGCCTGGGGCAACGCGAACACCAAATTGAAGTCTGTTGCATTTGAATGCCCCTCTGTGCATGACTATAGTCTGTGCTTCTGCAGTTTCAGGGTCAACGGGCAGCTGTTGGTATGCTTGCATGAGATTAAGTTTTGTGAAAAATTTTCCTCCCCCTATGAATGCAACAGATGTTGAACTACTGCAATAAGATGCATGCTGCCAGGCGGAGCTCCATTCAAAATCCAGGAAAGAAATACTTAGACTCTTTAGTTTAGAGAAAAGATATCTTTTACTGAAAGTGAAGTGGTAGCAACCAAAGAATTCTGAATCTGAGAATTTAGGTGCGCAATTCACATATAGAAAGTGATGGAAATGTTCCCACCCCCAATAGTTCAAATGACACTTCCAATTAGAAGTTGTGGATATGATCATGTGGGCATCTTCAGGTGATGATGAGGCCTCTGTCCGTTGACCTTGGCATAGTTTGATAACGGGTTGCAGTTGCGCAGAGAGCTCACTTCCCCAACTATTCCTACCTCTCTTTTCCACCCCCCCGTTACTTATGGCAGTCGAAAAGATGCAAAGCAATAGCAGAAGATCTTGAAGACTGACACATGCTTTGCTGGAATGCATGATTGAGGGTGGCCTTATAGTCACCACAGATGTGTACTGACCCATCTGGTTTGAAAGGAGTCACGATGGGAGTTTCCCACCTGACATGGTCGATTGGCTCTAACACCCCTTGTGAGTTTGTTAAGCTGCTCATCTCTTTTCGGCTTTAAGGCAAAGGAAACGCGTCTGGCTTTGAGCCTGATGGGAGCTATCTTCGGGTCTAGGCTGAATGTTATAGGGGTCCCCTTGTACTTGCCTAGGATCCCGTTGAATACGTCCCAGAACTCCTTCAGCAGGCTCTCCTCCCAATCAGTCTCGGTGACGCTGTTGATTCCTGTCACTCCGATTCCCAAGGGCGTGAACCATTCAATTCCCAGAAGGCTAGGGTGATCAGGGTCGACGATTGTCAGAGGAAGTACTTCAGTGTGGTTTTTGAATTCTATTAGGAAATGTCCAAAACCCACTACCAGGATTCAGTTTCCCTGGTAATCTTTGAGTGTTACGCTTTGGTGTTCCAGTTCTCTTTGATTAATGTCTGGTATCAGATTTCTGATGGTGTTCCATGATACCATTGACAGGTATGATTCGGAGTCTACTTCCATTTCACAGAGCTTTCCTTCAATTTTTAGGTTTATTCAGACCTTTTTTGCGTTTGCTGCCCTGGCATTTCCTATGATTATTGTTTGGTGTGTTTCTTCTTTGTCGTTCATTCACTGGCTTCTGTTTTCTCAGTTCCATCAGCTTCCAGCTTGTCTATCTCTGTTTCTGTGGGGGGGGGTGCTGCCACATCTTTTTGGACTATAGCTCTTTTTGTTCTGGCAGACCCTTGCAATGTGCCCCCGTTTCTCACAAAATCTGCAAATGGCATCCAGAAATCTGCATTCAGAACGCGGGTGGTCCCCTCCACAACCAGCACACTGGAATTCTTGCCTCCTTCCTCTTTTTTCCCGCCGATTCCTTTCCGACTGAAGCCTATGTATGTCTTCATTGTTATCATCGGTGCCGCTTGGGGACTCAAGGTCTTCATGGTGAGCAGTCGTGTTGGTTTGTTTTCGTGTTCCCTCTGCCTTCTTCTCTCGAGCTTGGTTCTGTGGTTCTGGATTTGTTGAGTTTATTTGGCACATGGTGGCTGCGGATTTCTTGGCCACTTCAGTGGCAGTGGCTTCTGTGATGGCCTCAGCCACTTTGATATTCAGTCTGTTTAGTAGCTTGCTTTGGAGTGTAACGTCCTTCAATCCAAGGACCACACGGTCTCTCATGGCTTCCTCCATGTTGAGAAACTCGCAGGCTCCTCCAATATCTCTTAGGGCTGCTACAAAATCTCCAATACTCTTGTCTTCTCGTTGATCTCGCTTGTAGAATTCGTGTCTTCTAATAAGATTGGAGACCACAGGCACGTAATGGGCTCGTAGCATTCAGTTTAATTCTGGCCATGCCATTTGTTTTACATCCCGTGGTTTGGCTAACGCCTTGGCCATCTTGAAAACGGTAGGGCCACAATGCATGAGGAATACGGCTCTCTTCCTCTGGTCGGTTATTCCTTGTAGCTCGTTGCTTTTTAGAAACATCAGGAAGTGGTCAGTGTATGACTCTCAATCTTCTTCGGCTGGGTTGAACGGTGTGGGCGGCGCATTGTAACTGGCCATTTTGGTTGCTTGGTTCTTGTTGCCGCATGCTTCGGTCTCACTCTTCTAAAACGATCCCACCTTCATCGCCAGTGTTCTTTCCTGAGAATAGAAGTACTCGAGACTGGTGTTCATCAAACATCTCTTTATTCTTAACTAATTCAGTGACTTTGTAACAGAACATTGCCGGAGCCGCGGCAGCCCTTTTTATAGCAGCTGCTCGCAGCTTGTGGCCAATGACAGCTCTTTAAGATTTCCTGCCATCAGGTGGGCCAATTGCAACGGTACTTTACTAACCAATCCTATTGCAGCCTGCTCGGCCAATCAGATTAATGTATTTGGAGTATTCCAATTCTTATACACAACAGCTGCCATCTTAAATCTGCCCCATACATAGCCCATTGCATCCAGACAATATGTTATAGAATATGAGATACTAGCTGCTTAGTTCCCATGACAGGGAGAGAGGATCAGAGGTGAAAAACGAGTGGCTAGTAGTTTCTGAATTTGTGATAGCTTGTGGTAAAAAGTGCTAAGCAAGCTCCCTAAGATGTGGGACCTCCCTAAGAGAGGTCAGATGATACTGAGTAAAACAGTCACACTACACCGGGCGCTTCTCATTAATAGAACTTTGTTAACTAGACCTTCTGAAAGAAGTAGAAGCAACACCCTCTTAAGGTATGACTGCACATTGCTTCTATGGAAATCTTGCATGACTGTATTTTGCCAGATGTTCATACTATACTGTATCTTACTGTCATTCCCTTCCATGGCCCAGACCTCTCTGTAAATATTAAATAGCACGTACAGTTGCATAAGAGCAGGGTCGAGGAACCAGTAACCTCTTTGTGCTTTCTTGATCAGAAAAGACTGTCCAACCAATATTTGGTTTTCTCCCAAGTTCCTTTAACACAAAGGTCTTCAAACTTGGCAAGTTTAAGACTTGTTGATTTCAACTCCCAGAATTCCTGAGCTAACATGACTGGAGGAGGAATTCTGGGAGTTGAAGTCCATAAGTCTTAAAGTTGTCAAGTTTAAAGTCCCCTGCTTTAACATATGTACTGGAACTATAGACTGGCAGAAATCTGATTTTAAAGGACTCCTGAACCTTTTCTTACATACATATCTTTTCTTCAAAATTGATCTTCCTTTCTCATTCTTCCTTCCTCACCTTCAGATAATTACTGTCCTTTACTTTACAGGTGATGCTTAATCTTTTTGTAGAATGAGAGGATGGGTTGCTGTTTCTGTTAATCAGAGAGAGGGAGGGACAGAAGGAGGTAAGGAAGGAAGGAAGGAAGGAAGGAAGGAAAGGAAGGAAGGAAGGAA
>BLBF01000017.1:16454078-16467046 GCA_015471245.1 Laticauda colubrina | reverse complement strand
AAGGAAGGAAGGAAGGAAGGAAGGAAGGAAGGAAGGAAGGAAGGAAGGAAGGAAGGAAGGAAGGAAGGAAATACATCATGAGATTATATTCAAGGTGGTAGGAAATGAAAGGCCAGACATATTTGCCACAGCCACATTTGGAAAAAATATAGCAGTTATAAAATGGAGTATAAAGAAAGTGCCTGAATGGGAACAGCAGATGATAATAAAGCCTTTGGCCCAGTGAACTGCCAATATTCAGAGCCACAGGTCATCTATCTTAATAGGCATCTATCTTATTATTCCACCAGCTGAAGCTAGGAACACTTAGCCCAAGCAAGTTATGCTCAGAACCAGGGCAGGATAAATATAGAGTTGAACTACTTAGATCACTTGAATCCTTCTGCTCAGTGCAATATTGAAATTAAGGCATTCCAGACAGATGGATGTCCAGGCTCTTTTTCCACATTGCCAATGAATGTTATTTCCCTCTGAATAATTGGTTTCAGTTAGCAATTGCTCTTACCACCAGGATGGTTTTCTAATATTCAGTCAAGGCCTGTTTTCCTGTGATTTAAATCTGTTATTCCATGTTCTGTATTCTGTATCAAAGAGAAAAGGATTTGACTTTTTTTCCAAGTGATGTCCTTTTACCTATTCAAATCAAAAGAAATCTTTATATACCAACTTTATGTACAGTTGCCTTTTCTCAAAATTTCAATCCACCCAGCTACTCGATAAACTCAATCTCTCTTTACATTACTTGATTTCTCCATTGCCCTTTCTGAGGTATGAGATCTGATTAAAAGCGGAGTTATTCTATCCCATAATGGGGAAGTAACACTTCTCTTGATGCATCTTAAAAGTACTTTAATCCTTTTTGAGGGTGGGGCCTGGGGGGTGGTATCTCATCTGCCAGCTCATACCCAGTTTAGAATAAATTATTAAACAAGCTTTTTTTCACAAGTACTATCAGCAGAGCAGACATCTCTCATTCTAGGCCTCCATATCTGATTTTTAATTCCTAAATGAGGTACCCTACATTGACTTCATTAAATTTCATAATGTTACTTTCAGCCAATTTCTCTGACCTACTATGATAATTTAAAATGTTATTTCTGTCTTTTTGAGTATTATCAGTCCTACTCAATTTTGTATTATCTGCAGCAGTAAATATGGTGTCCTCTATGATTTTTAGACTGCAGCTCCCACACTTCCTTACCCCTTCCCATGTTGGATAGAATATTGATCAGCCTATAGGTACAAGTTCAAACATATATTACCAATAAAATTCCAAACAAACAATTTAAAATGACAATAGGATAGAAAACAATAATTGTAGTATAAAATACAATAATGTAATGCATAAATATGTAAAATAGAATAAAATGACATAAAATTATATTTCTGTTTCACCCCTGCAACCTACCCCAATCAGGCCCACATATGCTGATCTCAGTCGGACCATTTTAGTCAGAAATTACATGTTATTTGAGTCAGATCTTCTACCTCTTCAGCTTCACAGATACATGTACATTGATTGTATGGGAGGATAGAAGTAATAAGAATGTTGTAACTAGTTTGTTTAAAGAAAGTATAGGGCTACCCAACTTGAACAATAAGATTCTTGGAGAGTTACAATAGAAAACAACCAAGATAAAAAGCAACAATAAAAGTAGACCATAACAGGGACCTGACTTACATTCATACCCTCTCCCAAAGGGAACTTATTTATCCCAATATCAATAGCCGGGAAAATAGCCAAGTTTTAAGGCCTTTCTATGCCAGTAGAGTTGGGCCAACCAAATATTGAGAGGGAAGATCATTCTAAAGGGCCACCACACATACAGAAAACATACTTCTATGTCAAGAAGGCTCTGAATTTCCCACCTTTGCTAAAAATGGGAAGCAGACCCATTGAAACATATATAAAACTGAGCAGCATCTATACTAAAGTTAATGAATCAGAAATGCTCAATTTTATCTTGGAAGCCTAATGGAAACATGCTATAAAAAAACAGAAAGAAAACAATCAAGGGCAGCATCTTTATGTGACAAATCTCTATTGAAAGAGGAAAATAGAATCTAATGGTCGATGTCTAAGGCTAACATTCAATATTTCAGTATTGAACCAACATTCACATTTATGACATTCTCTATCTCCTTATCTCTTTCCAAAATGAAAGTTGCCAACTTGACATCACTCATGTTGTGGGTCTTTGTGGCGGCCTGAGTGCTCTGCCAGCAAAAACTGGCTCCCAAGCTCTGTTTTCAGCTGCAACAGCCTCCTGTAACCCACTGCCAGTGAAAATGGAGCTCTGGAGTGAACTTCGTTTTCACTAGCAGAGGCACCACAGGCCAGTCCTTTGATGTTTCCAGGTGGCCCCTTGGGCCAAATCTAAGCACCCCATAGGCATAGATTTGACACCCCTACTCTTGCAGGTTGCTACAATCTCCCTCCTTATATATCTTCTCCAAAAGATTCCCCTCTCCCCCAATCTTCTGGAGAATATTTGTCAAAGGCAGGTATAAAGTTATGTGAGAAATGAGGGGAAAAGATGCTGCCTAGGGAACAATCAGATAAAAAGTGGAGAGAGTCCAGAACTGCATAATGGGTAGAGAAAGAAACTTAGAAAAGATCCTAACTTACCGGATGATAAAAAAGATGGCAGGAGATTTGTACTTTCAGACTTCCAAAATTCTATTAATGTGGTTTTACAAGTAGTAGAATTGGCTCATCTTGTCGTATTTCCTGTCTGGTTTACTTGGAAAGCTGTCAGCACGTAAGAAAGAACAAAATATATGCAGTAGCAGGTGGACTGGATACATCTCATATAACCTCACATTATTCCAGCAACAAATGGAAAATATCTTTGTGATAAACCCTAATTTATAGCAACAGGCTATAAGCTGCAGGAGATCTAATTTGTAATTCTAATGTTAAAGATATAAATTCTGCTTCATTTAAAAAACAAAATAGACTATGCCATAAGTCTCCAGTAAAGCAGTTTGTACAAATCAATATTCCAACCATTTTATAGTGCAAGGAGAGTTATCAACTTCTTTTTCTTGCTTTTAATGCTACTTCATAAATATAACAAATTCAACAGCTGGGTCTATAATGCTCATAACCCTCCCCCCATCTCCCACGGCATGGTAATTAGCTTTTTGCCATTTTTCCTTCCATATTTTAAGCTTCTTGTTCCATTTGATGGGAGATAACATGTATAAAAAGTTTATAGAAGAAAAATATTGATGGAACCCCAGAGTTCATACATTTCCTTAGCTAACTCTGAGTTATAGAGAGATAGGGATGGGAGCCATATTTTTCATGGGGCAATCAGTGGTCCAGTCACCTAGCAGTGAAGTATCTTGGTGACTGTTCAGCTTCAGATAACAGATAATTAACAGACGTTAATTTTAAATCTTTCAAGAATAGGCAAATTGAACTGTCATTATTAAAAGGTTGCATATTATGAGGGTACCAGGTGGTAATACCAGAACCGTTACAAGAACAAGTACTGAGCATGTTGCATGAAGGCCACCCAGGCATTGTACGAATGAAATCCCTGGTCAGGAGCTATGTATGGTGGCCAGGAATGGACAAGGATATTGGGAAATGGGTTGAAACCTGCAGGAAATGCCAAAAATCCCCACCTGCACCCCCTTCAGCACCTATACTAAACTGGGAAATACCGAGGGGCCCCTGGTCTTGAATCCACATAGATTTCGCGGGTCCAACAAAAGGATATACATTTTTAATCGTAGTAGACGCTTACTCCAATTGGCTAGAAGTAAGCATCATGAACTCGACCACCACAGAAGCAGTTATTAAACAACTACGGAAACTATTCACCACACATGGGTTACCAGACTTGCTCGTCTCAGATAACAGCCCACAGTTTACTGCACTAATGTTTGAAAAATTCCTCACCGAGCATGGCATAAGACATGCTTTGACAGCACCGGGCCAACCGGCTATGAACAGCAGGGCAGAACGCATGGTCCAGTATACCAAAGAAACTTTAGACAAATTAGACTCAGGGGACATTCAGGAAAAAAATTGAAAAAATGCTCACCATGCAACACATAACACCGAGCGCTACTACAAATAAAAGCCTGGCAAAATTACTAATGGGCAGAAAATTAAGATCACAATTAGATAGGTTACACCCAACATACACCTCTGAAAAACCAACCGACTCCTCCAGCAGATACCGCGCATTCGAACCAGGAAACTTAGTATATGCAAAAAATCTCACCAGACACCCACTGTGAGTACTGGTGAAAATAACTCAAATAACAGGACCTCAGTCCTATGGACTAGAGACAGACGATGGCAGAACCTGGAGGAGACACATTGATCAGTTACGATCACGAACACTGGAATGCACCACTGACACACCCAGACACGAAGACCAACACACACACACCTGAAACAGCACAAACACTGCACAAAAATATTAATAGACCAACCAGAGAGGGGGCAGACCCCTTAAACACAAATCAGGGGGGAGGGGAAAACCCTCCGGCAGAGCAAGAAACCCCACAAAATCAAAATATGCACAATAAACAACATTTGCAAATAAATTCAGACAAAAACAACGACCTACCCGCAGAAGTCTTCAGCGAAGAAGAGCAGGAGCCACAAGAAGACCTAGATGCTGCTCCGGAAGGGAGCAGCTGAGCCGACTCTACCAGCCCGAGTAGGCTGGGTGGGAGCGGCATGGCTGACTCCACCTTCCAGGAGGTTCCACAGAGAAGGATGGGAGAAACAGCGATCCCGTCCGAACCCGTTGAAGATGACGACACAACTAAACTGCGCAGGTCAACTAGGCAACCTAAAAGCCCTGCCTACTAACGTGACTACGTAAGGTAGGACCGTACCAAGAGAGGAGGGGTGTTCCATATTAACATACTTCAAATAGTCTATTCCTATTGGTCAAGAAATACTAGAAGCTCATTGGTTCCTGTCTCAACACTGATTGGCCAATAATAGCTAACCTATGATTGGCCAACTCAGCGGCGGGAAAAACAAGTAGCCGTCATTGGCCAATAGCTGCGAGTAGCCTCTCTATAAAAAGAGCTGCTGCAGCTCCTGGTTCAGACAGACTTTCTGCACTAAATAAAAGAGCTGAAGTTCCGCTAGTTTCCAGTCTTGTTCTTTGTGAACACAACACCTGTGCTCATGAAAAATCTGAAACACTTCTTCTGAATCATATTCATAGCATGCACAGCCCTGTTACACTGAGGGCCTGCACGCCTTTCAAATGGCAGTTTCTAAATTGACCTGCTGTTTTAAAAGACCTGGGCTAGGCAGAGCATAGTCTTGGATCTCGGGTTTCTGCCAGAGGTGGTAATCAGCCAGTTCTGACAGGTTCTGAAGAACTGGTAGCAGAAATTTTGAGTAGTTCAGAGAATCACCAAATACCACCTCTGACTGGCCCCAACCCCATCTATTCTCTGCCTCCCGAGTCCCAGCTGATCAGCTGGGTCTTCATTTGTTGCCCTGCACAGGAGAACGGAGCTGGAAAGCAGGTTAGTGGGGTGGAGAGGGAATGGGGATTTTATAGTATTTTTCCCCTGGAGTGGGGTGGAAATGGAGATTTTACAGTATCCTTCCCCTGCCACGCCCAACAAGCCATGCCCAACAAACCATGCCCAACAAGCCACACCACACCCAACAAGCCACATCACACCCACTAAGCCAACTAGTATTAAAAAATTTAATACCACCACTGGTCTCTGCCTATCCCATGCAGCTGCAAGGAATGTTGTTTCCTCTTCTCCTTAAAATCTCTTTTCCAGCACAACTTTCATTCCAACTTCTTCTGAAAGATACTTCTTTGAAGACCAGGTTTCTAGAAACTTCTAGACAAAAGCATTCTGATTCTTTGTAGGACATAAATACTTGCCTGTATAGGGCTAAGTCCAACCCATCAGTGATCAACTCTAGAATGCAACATGCTGTCTGCCTGCAAAAGTCTATTTTGGTTAATCTGCTTCTCTTATTCTTTGGTTTCAACAGGGAAAAAAAAACCAAATCAGCTGTTCTGCTTTCCAGTAAGCTATTTATTCTACAGAACAAAACTATTCAATAAAAATAAAACTAGTCAATCTTTGAAAGGAAGAGACTAGAAAAAGCATCCTGCTATTAACAATAACAGAATTTTAGGTTGGAATTCTTATTTTAAAAAATGTGGCGTTCCCATTTTACATAATATTATTTCTATGTATTTCTTAGCTGCAAGGCTTGTGTGCATGTATGTGATAGTACATATTTTATAAGCCACCTGTGGAAAATTGCATTTTGAAGGGTAGCACATTTTAATAAATAAATAAATAATCTTCTCCATGGAAAATTCGACATATTGAGTGTGAGCAATAGATAGGGATTGTATGGAAAGGAAATGACTTGGGACATAGGCTGGACAATACAAAATATCATATAGCCAAGATAAAGAATATAATCTTATTGCAACAGCCCTTTTTTAATGTAATATATCTCCATTAAAACCTAAAGGCTAAAAGTGGGGAAATAAATCCTGAGTAACAAAACTGATGTTGTTTTTGTAATTTTTCCATCTGCTATGGATCGGATGTTTTTGTTATTTCTAATATCGTTAGCCACCCAGAATCATATTTGAAATGGACAGCCATACAGATCTGTTAATTAACTCAATATATTTGAAGGCTGGACTCAATCTTAAAAGAAAACAAGGGTAAACTACATTCACCCTGTGGTCATGGAAAATTTTGGATATGTCCATGAAGCTACCAAGTTCAACTCAAGGGAGTCTTAACTTTCATATTTCAAAATAATTATCTATAATGGGAGGATATATGACAATATAATTGCTTGTTTTTGTACTTGAGCTTCTCTTGCTTCCCTGCTAAATGATATGCCCTCTTTCTGACTTTAGCCTGAGAGGGAGATCATTATTTAATAGAAAAAGGCTCAGCTGGCAATTTATTTCTGTCTGAACTGTACATTATGGCACCATCATATCAACCACATAATAATCACAATTCAAATATTCAGGATGTAATGCAAACATACATATATTCCAGATGAATCATTTGTGAGATTTTAAATATTTTAATCTGAAAATATTTAAGCCCCCCTTTTTTTTCTTCCCAAAAGTCATTGTTATCACCTCCATTTTCCTTTACAGTGTCTTTTTTTCAGATAGTAATAGAGAACAATTAATAGACTCATCTGATTAACATTTATTTGAATGAGTCTGAATGCAGTTAGTTATCTTCCATGTGCAAGATAACATGATAGGTAAGGCACAATTTCAATATAGATTAACTGGGGAAATATCTAGGCAGCTATCAACATGCACCTATATTCTAGTTTTCAACCTTGGAGAATAAAATTAATTTGGTAAGAAAATACATGAAACAGGTGGTCTTTCAGACCAAATGATAAACTATGGAGAAGCAGAAATATATTGATGGACTTATCAGAAAGTCTACTATCAGTCTTTCAAGTCCTCAAACTTTGGTACTTATCTGCCCCATTGCAAATTCAATCTGCCAAACATAACAAAAAAAGTTATCTTTCCAAACATGGCCATTGTAAGAATAAGGACAAGAATAAGGGTAAGGAACAATATTTAGAATTTGTTCCTCATAGGGACACTTTAGATTAGATTCAGAGGAAAAGGGCAAGTGACTTGCTAAACAGGATAGCAAAAGAAAAATAGTCATGCACAAGAAACAAAAGACTTGATCAAAGTAGTTTCTTTATTGCTGTTCACCCATAGACAAAAATCTTGCCAGACAAGAACACACTCTGCATAATTGTTAGGTAAATCCTGTGAAAGGATTTACCTAACAACAAAGTAAAAGACAATGGATCTCTTTCTGCATACCAAGGACTCCAAACTGATTTGTCTCTTAGTTGTCTGGGAAATTGTCTTGCCCTCTAGCAATACAGAATAGAATGGAATGGAATGGAATGGAATGGAATGGAATGGAATAGAATAGAATAGAATAGAATAGAATAGAATAGAATAGAATAGAATAGAATAGAATAGAATAGAATAGAATTCTTTATTGGCTAATTCTTTATTGGACACACAAGGAATTTGTCTCTGGTGCGTAAGCTCTCAGTGTACATACAAGCAACAAATGATAAATCATGATCATAATCATCATAAAATACATTACAAAATCATAAATACATAAAATATTTTACCATAGTAATATAGAATTAAATTAAGTTCCTTCTGAAGGGATTACCATGAATTTCAATGATGGCAAGAGTGACCTTCAATGGAAAAAGTGGATACCTGAGATTATTAATGCTGGTAAAGTCAAAAGAAGAGAGATTAATCTAAGAGTAATTTTTAGTGAAGTTGAGGGCAAATCTGGTTCAACAGGCATGAGGGGAAAAAGTATTTAGGAGGGATTCTATGCTAAAATCCAAAAGAAGACAATGCCGTGTTCTAATTTGGATGTATAAATGAATTGAGAGGGCTAGCATGGGACACTGTGAATTAGAAGTGCAGTACTGGAACCATGAGATCATACAAAGGAAATGAGTGTCAATGGCACTAAAACAGGACATCATTAAATGCATTCCCACTTCTATTAATGGACAGAATCATATTAAAATCATATTTATTAAAATCAGTGGTTATCAGGAATGTTAAAACATTAAACCCAACTGATTAAACATGTTTAGTTTATATACTATATGTCACATTTAGAGATTGCCTATCATGCTCATATAGAGCAATTGTGGGTGATGCATAAGAGAATGACATACTAACAATTGGATGTATGCAGACAGTATCACTTGATCAGTTGAAAGTTGGAGTAAATTTTATTTTGAAACTAAAAATGGAAGGCAATGTTTTTTATAAATATTAAAAAGAAGAAAAATGTATCATTAAGGCCCTGTCACACTGCCCAACAGATGCAAAACGTTTGTAAAAAGGACACAGCGGACGAGAAAAATGTTCCATCCATTGTTATCCGCTCTCAAAAGGGGCAAAAATTTGCATAAGCAGAGCGGATAACACAGAAAGGAACAGACGGGGGGAGGACGCAGAGCGGATGGAAAGCGGATGCGGAACGGAAGCCTAGCGGATGGAAGCAGATGGAAGCGGATGCAGAGTGGATGCAGAGCGGATGCATAGAGGATGCGTAGAGGATGCGTAGAGGATGCGTAGAGGATGCAGAGCGGATGCAGAGCGGATGCGTAGAGGATGCAGAGCGGATGCGTAGAGGATGCAGAGCGGATGCGTAGAGGATGCAGAGCGGATGCAGAGTGGATGCGTAGAGGATGATGCGGATGCGTAGCTGCATCCACTTTCATCCTTTCTCCGTCAGTGCTACTAACGCTGCGCGTCCGTTCCGCTTCCTCCCTGCATCCGTTTACCGCTGGAACGGATTTCAGTTGCGTGGATGCGCAGTGGATGCCTAGCGGATATAGCAGATGCGTAACGGATGCAGAACGGATGTCCCCCGTATGCCTAGAGGATGCAGAACGGATGCATTGGATACATTTTCCGCTCAAAAGTTTTGAGCAGCTCAAAACCTTCTGAGCAGATGAAATGTCAATAGACGGATGCTGGACGGATAGAGAGGAAGCAAAACGGAGGCAGTGAGTACAGAACGGAAGCATTGCATTAACCAATGGATGGCAAGTGTTTTTCTCCATTTTACATCCCCTTTCCATCCGTTGGTGCAGTGTGACAGGGGCTTAACCAGATATACCACTAAATGTCTATGGAGATTCTCAGTCTTCCAGGTCATGATTGGCACAAAGATGATTTTTCAAGAGGCAACTGCTTTCTGGTTTTCTTTGAAGACATTTTGCTTCTCATCCAAGAAGCATCTTCAGCTCTGGATAAACCAGCATGCTTTGTGAACTACAATTGATACCAAAAGTGATAGTTTTCTTTCTATCTTTCTTTCTTTTTTGGACTCAACAATAAAGATAGACATTATACTAGTGAAGTAGAGAGGACCTTAGTATTGGGAGGAAAGCAATGAGCAAATTAGACAAGATGATAAAGGGAAAGAAAATGTAATGACTACAAAAATTACTAGAATTAAAGTAATGTCTTTTCAACTATCAATGCATAGCTATGAACAATGGACATTGAAAGACAGCAACAGACATTTGCTTAATAATTTAAGTGAAGTTTGCTTAATAATTTAAGTGACAAATAATGTTATAAGTTTCACATGTTTCTTGACTTAGTTTTGGGGAAAAAAATTAAAAACCTTCTCCCAGCCCCAAATGGATATTTAATTTTTTTAAAAAAAAATCATATATGCTTATGAAGGAGAGAATTGTTCATCCTCTTAGAGTACTGACATCACATTTCATCCATGTCACTTGAAGCCCATGAGTTTGGGGAAATATCATGCATACCAAAGTGTATCTCACATTGATCAAGCAGCGTAAAGATTTGAAAGTACTTACACCCTGGAAACACGTATGTACTAAAACTTTCCTAAAGCTAACCAGCCTCTATGTACAGCTTTCTGATTTTCCAAACATAATTTTCTTTCAGCTTTTAAACATCAGGCCCTGCCATGTAACAGAGTACACATTACTTTTACATTGTTTGCTGCCAATAATGGGCTGGTTTATTATAGCTGAGATGATTCTTTTTAAAGGGATTTTTTTTTCAGTAGATAATATTGCTATGTTCATTAGAATACCTTGATGGCTAATTTCCCACAATGATTGTATGCATAATTATTATGGCATAATTATTCATAATAAGGATGCCTAATTATTAGACATAAAAAGCCATGGTAGGCATGGACACAAGCTTTTCTAGTGATCTGAAAAGAAACACATGATTTACAAAACATCTTCAACCTAAGACTGAGTTGATCTGCAGTTCCTTTTCCCCTGACTTATTGGTTTGGAAAATAAAAAAGGCACTTTCAACTCTTTCTGGCTCAGATTCTTCCTTTAGTATGTGAATTCAAATACCACACAATTGTCCATGCAATTACAAGCAAGGATGCACTCAAATGAACACTGGTTCCACTGAAATCTTAATGTACACTGTAGTTGGTACTCAGTTAGGTGATGCTGTGCTCAGTCACAAAGCCAGATTGTGCTGAAAAATTGGTGGCATCTTTGCTGCCATTGTAACCAATCTTCCTGTGCAACGAAGCAGTCAGATTATTGTTTGGCCAGGCAAATACATAAAAGATGTAGACGTTAATATTAAATGAATACAATTGTGTGTTATATTTTATGCAATACATACAAGTGTGTTTTGCCAGCCTAGTTTACTGCTATCCTCTAAAACATGGCTTCAGACTGTCTGTTTATTGTTTTGCTTGCAGACTAGTATAAAATAAATAATGTAGCAAACACTGTAAAATAAATATAAGAATAAAATATCACACTGATGGAATAAAATAAAGAGAAAAATAAGCATTATTAGTGTAGAATTGTGAAGTATAGGAATTAAAACCAGGGAGAAACCTATCAAAAGTACAACTTACAGTCTAAATGTTATAATTAAGGATAATTCTATATACATAAGAAACTCTGAGATCTCTAAGATACTAGGAGAATGTAAAATTATCCTAACTTATTCTGACCCTATTTCCTTGTTGAAGGTGCTTACTGGGGTTTGATTGGGATTATAATTCAACCAACTACATCAAGAAAATAGCAAGATTTAAAATGGAAGAATAAAATTAATCCTTAAATTATGATGATGATTGGGACTAGGATTGCAAGATTGCTGTCATTAAGTGATGAGGTCATAATGCTTGACAACACGACTGCACCATTTAGCAATGGCAATCCTGATTGCCACCTGCCAAACATAAGCCATTAAGTGGGAAGCAGTGGAGGTGCCAAGTAAGAAGCATGCTGAGAATGGAGGAGAGCTTGGGAGATTAAATGTAGGTCCCACTGGAGTTGTCTGGTTGAGGGGAGGGGAGGTCCAGTCCAAATTGCACACAAGTCAAAGAAGGCCAGTTAAAGGCTTGGGAGGCCCAGCAGAGGACATATACAAATTGAATGAGGGTGGGAGAGGGCTTCAGATGCTAGGTTTAGGCTGCATGGGAGTTGAGGAAGTTGCAGGGGGGATGCTTGTGAGGCCCAGTTCAGTCTGTGAATGAGTCAAACAAATTCATCAAGTATGTAATTGCCTCCTTTTGTGCATAAAAATCTTAGTAGGGCAGCTATGCTTCATCTGACCCTCTCTTTTCAAGACTAAATTTGGGTCCACCATAAGCTGGTAGTTTGGAAAATAATTCCAAGATCTTTGAAGGCCATAGTTTGTTAATTACGATTGACTGTTTCCTAGTATGATTTGGTTGCTTATTGTACCCTATGATTATTATTAAGTGATGTACCTGATGATTCTTGACTCTTGACAAATGTATCTTTTCTTTTAGGTACACTGAGAGTATTTGCACCAAGACAAATTCCTTATGTATCCACTTGGCCAATAAAGAATTTTATTCTATTCTATTATCCCATTTACTTGACACCTATCACTGCATCTAAAAACCTTCCTTTAAAAGATCATATTTTTCTGGTTTGATCATTAATAATTAAATTGTTATCTGTGCAACTGATTTTAAAACACTCCTCAAAACAATGGGTGAAATACAGTTAGTGGCTGCATCATCTTCATAATAGCAATAGTGCAGTAGCTGTCCTGGAGAGGGTTGGAAGTTGATATTCTAATTTTGTGAGTTTTGCCACCATATTATTAATACGTAAATTAAATAATAAAAGGGCTGGAATTCCCACTTGCTTTACACCCTTATAAGTCAGCATCAGGTTAGAAAGTAATCATGGGTTGTCAAGTCTTATTTGGATGTAATATTATGTAGGCACTTTAATGAGTACTAGAAGGCATCTGTCAATAGATGATATTTCTAGTTTGGACCACAGTTGTTGTCTAGAGATTAAGTTGAAGCAATTTTAAAATCAATAAATGTCATATACAAGTCTTTACACACACACACACACACACACA
>BLBF01000017.1:16421097-16444078 GCA_015471245.1 Laticauda colubrina | reverse complement strand
CATAAGGAGGGAAAGCCTCAAAAGGTAATTGCAAAAGAAGTTGGATGCTCCCAAAGTGCTTTATCAAAGCACATTAATAGAAAGTTATGTGGAAGGGAAAATGTGGAAGAAAAAGGTGCACAAGCAGCAGGGATGACTGCAGGCTGGAGAGGATTGTCAGGAAACGGCCATTCAAAAGTGTTGGGGACTTTCACAAGGAGTGGACTGAGGCTGGAGTCAGTGCATCAAGAGCCACCACACACAGACAGATCCTGGACATGGGCTTCAAATGTTGTATTCCTCTTGTAAAGACGCTCCTGAACAACAAACAACATCTGAAGCGTCTTACCTGGGCTAAAGAAAAACAGAACTGATGTGTTGCTCAGTGATCCAAAGTCCTTTTTTCTGATGAGAACAACTTTTGCATCTCATTTGGAAACCAAGGACCCAGAGTCTGGAGAAAGAATGGAGAGGCACACATTGCAAGATGCTTGAAGTCCAATGTGAAGTTTCCACAGTCTGTGTTGATTTGGGGAGCCATGTCATCTGCTGGTGTTGGTCCACTGTGCTTCATTAAGTCAAGGTCAATGCAGCCGTTTACCAGGAGATTTTGGAGCAGTTCATTCTTCCTTCCACAGATGAGCTTTATGGGGATGCTGACTTCATTTTCCAGCAGGACTTGGCACCTGCTCACACTGCCAAAAGCACCAAAACCTGGTTCAATGACGGTGGGATTATTGTGCTTGATTAACCAGTAAACTCACCTGACCTGATCTATGGGGCATTGCCAAGAGATAGATGAGAGATATGAGACTGAACAATGCAGAAGAGTTGAAGGCCGCTATTGAAGCATCCTGGTCTTCCATAACATCTCAGCAGTGCCACAGGCTGATAGCTTCCATGCCACACCACATTGAGGCAGTAATTGCTACAAAAGGGCCCAAACCAAGTACTGAGTACATATTCATGCTTATACTTTTCAGAGGTCCGATATTGTTCTATGTACACTCCTTGTTTTATTGAATATATGTAATATTCTAATTTTCTGAGATTGTGGATTTGGGGTTTTCATGAGCTGTAAGCCATAATTATCACAATTATGATAAATCACAGCTTGAACTATCTTGCTTTGCATGTAATGAGTCTATCTCATATATTAGGTTCACCTTTTAAGTTGCATTCCTGAAATAAATGAACTTTTGTATGATATTCTAATTTTTTGAGTTTCACCTGTAAATATTTACAATATTTACATTCAAGTCATGCCCAGCCAGTCATGTGACCACCAAGCCATGCCCAGTGAGCAAGCCACAGCCACCCAGTTACATGACCACCAAAGCACACCCAGAAATTGTTCTGTGGCCATGCCCACAGAACCAGTTGTTAATAAATTTGAATCCCACTCTGGGTGGGAGGGGAATGAATTTACTTAATGACCATTGCGTTCACTTAACAACCATTGTAAAAAAATACGTTGTAACATTGAATCAAGTTGTGTGATGCCACAACTTTCTACCACAATGACTTATGACTGTAAAGAAGGTGTGTAAAAGAAATCTAATTGGTGGTAATGACAAGCACTAAAATTTGAATTTCAACATCAGATTAAACTCAATCCCTTTACCCACCAGCTCATTTCCTGTATCCAATTTCTGACCCATGGACTGGAGAAGATATTTTCTCATCCAGAAACAGCTGCTCCCAGCCTAGTACTATCTGGATGTGCTAGCTTCACAACTCCCCAGAGACAGCTGGCTGGAGCTAGTAGCCAAGTGTTAGTGTTATCCGCTATTACACAGATTAATCGAGACAAAAATTTACAATCAGTTCTTCCAGAGAACTCTGTTGGTTAAAAAACAGAAATAAAGCAAAGTTATGACAATTAGATAGGTTTTCCTAGGGAAAAAGAGGGAGGAGAGAATTATCCTTAAGACTTTTATAGCAAAATGAAGCATCTGCCCTAGATACTAGTATTAATTAAACCAAGCAGTTCTGCAGCTGCTGAAAGCATCTCTGGGAAATTAATTAAAATTTCACTTTAGATAAGTTTTTACACAGAAGGCTAAGCCGAAACACACACACACACACACACACATGCAAATCTGGTATATCTGGATTATTTGCAAACTGAAGTCAGGTTGCATAATACATTTTCTCCTTATGTCCAGCCTCTCAGTAGAAAATCCCAAATTAGAGTCAGCATATATTCAACTGTAATGGCTTGGCAGTTGTTGGCATGCTGAAAAATCATTGTAAGGGACATTTGTTTATAGAAATGACTCTCCTTGAACCAATGAAGTGGGCACATCTTTCAAAGGAAGTGTTGCTGTGCCCTGGAACCTGGAAACGCCTTCAAAATGGCCAAGCCAAGCTTTGGGGAGAATGCCACCACTTCCATAGGGGGAAAGGCAGCACTTTGATCATGTCTCCTGTAGATGTGAAGAAAGTTGACCTTGACAGACATGAAGTGTTGTGTATAGAACTTCGTACACTCCAAATACCTTAAACTGATAGGCCGAGAAGGCCATTCTCGGATTGGTTACTTAGGAACCATCCTGATTGGCCTGCTGGATGTCAGGAAGACTTAAACTACTGTCATTGGCCACAAGCCTCAAGCAAGCCACTATAAGAAGGGCCGTTGTTCCGTTACTAGTTGCTTTACTTGTTAATAAAAAAGCTGTTTGTGGGAACCCGGTCTCGTGCACCTTATCTCCGAATGGAACACTGGTGACGAAGGTGGAATCGTCTCAGAAGAGTGAGACCGAAGCATGCAGCAATCAGAACCGAGCGAGAGATATGGACGGTAACAATGCGCCGCCCGCACCATTCAACCTTGATGAAGAGGATTGGGAGTCGTATATCGATCGCTTTCTAATGTTTTTTGAAAGCAATGAACTGCATGAGATATCTGGCCAGAGGAACAGGGCTGTCTTCCTCACACACTGCGGACCAGCCATTTTTAAAATGGCAAGGGCGCTAGCCAAACCAAGAGACGTTAAACAGATGACCTGGCCTGAGCTGAACAGAATACTCCGAGCACATTACGCACCTGTGGTCTCCAACTTGATAAAAAGGCACGAGTTCTACAAAAGAGACCAAAATGAAGATGAGACTGTCGGAGATTTTATAGCAGCCCTGAGATACATTGGAGAACCCTGCGAGTTCCAGAACATGGACGAGGCCATGAGAGACCGTGTGGTCCTCGGATTGAGGGATGCTATACTCCAGAGTAAGCTGCTAAATAGACCAAACATCACTGTGGCCAAGGCCATCGCAGAAGCCACCGCCGCCGAAGCAACAAAGAAATCCACAGACACTATGCGCCAGATGAACTCAATTCCAGATCCGCCGAATCAACCCAGAGAAAAGAAGGTGGAAGGAAGCAAGAAACAGCCCACAGTGACTGCCCACTATGAAGATCTCGACTCACTGAGCGAAACTGATGATGACAATGAAGATGTCCATAGACTCCAATCAGACAAAAAATGATGGGAAAAAAGAAGAAGCAGGTGAGAATTCCAGTGTGCTGGATGTGGAGGCAACCACCCGTGATCTGAATGCAGGTTCCTAGATGCAATCTGCACAGCTTGTAACAAACGGGGGCACATCAAAAGGGTCTGCCAAAACAAAAAGAGCTATAGTTCTAAAAGATGCAGCAGCACCCCCTCCCCCCTCCCCCAGAAATGAAGAGAGACAAGCCGGAAGCAGATGGAACCGAGATAGTAGAAATAAAAGAACAATCGACAGAGAGGAAACACACCAGATGGTAACAATCGGAAATGCCAGGACAGCAAACATAAAAAAGGTCCGGATAGAGGTGAACATCGAAGGGAAGCCCTATGAGATGGAAGTCGACTCCAGATTCTTTTTGTCCATGGTATCTTGGAACACCATCCGACGCCTGATACCGAACATCAAACAAAAAGAACTTGAAAAACAAAAGCTGATTTTAAAGGACTACCAGGGAAATCGAATTCCGTTAGTGGGCCTTGGACATTTCCTCGTCGAGTTTAAAAATCATGCCGAAATTTTGCCTCTGACCATCATCGACCGTGATCGCCCTAGCCTGCTGAGTATCGAATGGCTTGCACCCCTGGGAATCAGTATGACCGGGATCAACAGCATCGTTGCAGCCAACTGGGAAGAAAGCCTGTTGCAAGAGTTCTGGGATGTATTTGACAGGACCCTAGGCAAGTACAAGGGGACCCCAATATCGTTTAGCCTAGACCCAAAAATAGTACCCATCCGGCTCAAAGCCAGACGCTTCCCTTTTGCCTTAACACCAAAAATTGATGAACAACTAAACAAACTAATAGCACAAGCGGTATAAGAGCCAATCAACCATGCCAAGTGGGAAACACCCATCATGACTCCTGTCAAACCAGATGGATCAGTGCTCATCTGTGGAGACTATAAGGCAACCCTAAATCATGCGCTCCAACAAAGCGCATACCTAGTACCGGTAGTGCAACACTTATTGCACTCCCTAGGGGGAGGAAAAAGTTTTGTGAAGCTTGATCTCACACAAGCATACCAAAAGCAACCCATTCACCCCACAACCGCAGAGGCACAGACTATAGTAACACACAGAGGGGCATTCAAGTGCAACCGACTTCAATTCGGTGTTAGCATTGCCCCAGGTGTTTTCCAAAGCCTCATGGAGTGCCTTCTAAATGGAATCAAGGGAGTCCTCCTTTATTTTGATGATGTACTAGTGTCAGCAAAAAACGCAAACCAATTAGGAAGTAGATTAAAAGAAGTATTACGAAGATTCAGAGATGCAGGCCTTAAAGTAAAGCGAGAAAAATATAACCTAGCTACCAACCAGGTCAAATTTCTAGGCTATCTCATAGATGAGCAAGGGATACACCCCATCGAAAAAAAGATAAAGGCAACCAAAGACGCACCTAGACCTAGGAACAAAACTGACTTGCAAGCATCCCTAGGTCTCATAAATTTCTACAATGTGTTCCTGCCCCAAAAAGCAACCGTAGCAGAACTCTTACATCGGTTGTTAGACAAAAAACTATCTGGAAATGGGGCCACCGGGAACAAGCAGCATTTCAAAATATCAAGGATTCATTAACGTCTAACACCGTTTTTATCCAGTATAGCAATACCCTGCCTTTGACGGTCACCTGTAATACATCATCTTTCTGAATCGGCGCCATCTTGAGCCACAAGCTACCAGACGGCAGAGAGGCACCAATTGCCTTCTATTCAAAAACACTGTCTAAATCGGAAAGAAATTACAACCAACTCGACCGAGAAGCCCTCGCAATCATAGCCAGAGTCAAAAGATTCCACAAGTACCTTTATGGTAGGATTTTTTCAGTCATCACTGACCACAAACCCCTGCTAGGAATTCTGGCAGGAAACAAACCAACCCCGAACATTCTATCACCAAGAATGACGAGGTGGTCTGAATTCCTCGCTGCATACAACTACACACTCACCCATCGCCCAGGGAAGACCATCACCCATGCAGACACCTTGAGCCATTCCCCGCTACCCATCACAGAAGACGACCCAGCTCCCACCGTCTCCACCTTCCAAATCGAGTTCTGGCCGAACCTGCCACTAACTGCAGCAGACGTTGCTAAAGCCACTGTGAAAGACCCACTGACAGCTTGCATTCTACATTGGGTAGGTAAGGGCTGGCCGGATGAAAACAAAACCAAGACTTTTAAACCATTTCACACCCAACAGACTGAACTGTCTATCGAGAAGGGCTGTATTTTGTGGGGTGACAGGGTGGTAATCCCAGAAAAATTACAGGAAGAAATGCTGTGCATGTTGCATGAGGGGCACCTGGGCATAGTTAAGATGAAAGCCCTGGCCAGGAGTTACATCTGGTGGCCAGAGCTGGACAAAGACATTGAACGTTGGGTGGCTACATGCCATGACTGCCAAAAATCAAGGCCTACCACACCACCGGCACCAGTCATGGAATGGGAAACTCCCAGAGGCCCATGGTCGAGACTGCATATTGACTTTGCTGGGCCAACTAAAGGGAACACCTATTTGGTTATTGTGGATGGCTACTCGAACTGGTTGGAAGTCATATTTATGCCATCCACTACCACCGAGGCAGTCATGAAACAGTTAAACAAACTTTTTGCCACGCATGGGCTACCTGATGTTATCATATCAGACAATGGACCCCAGTTTACCACTTTGGCATTTGAGCAGTATTTGGCTGCAAAAGGCATCCGACATGCCCTGACAGCGCTGGCCCATCCGGCTGCTAATGGATGGGCTGAACGCATGGTTCAGTATACTAAGGAGGGCCTCAAAAAAATGGACATGAGGGACGTGCAAGAAAAGCTTAACAGATTGTTAACCATACAACACATTACCCCTAGCACAACCACCAACAAGAGCCCAGCAGAACTCCTCATGGGTAGGAAATAGTGCTCCTACCTAGATAGACTGCACCCCACATATACTTGTGACAAACCCCCTGACTCCTCCAGCAAGTATCACTCATTTGAAATAGGCGATCTGGTGTACATTAAAAACCTTACCGGGGACCCGTTATGGCTTCCAGCCACAATCACCCAAATCAAAGGCCCCTGGTCTTACCGACTTGTGCTGGACGATGGGAGAGCATGGAAGCAGCACATCGATAAGCTTCACTCTCTCACACTAGAATGCAACACCACACTATCACCACAAATAAATGAACCAAAAACAACCAAGGAGGGGGGGGGAAACACAAAATAACAAAAAAAGGGAAGATGAACCTCCAATAACATGACAACAAACACTTCACAAAGACACCCAAATAAAACAAAAAGAGCACTCACCGTTAGACGACCTCCAAGGAAGAAGTCCGGGAGCAGGAGAACGAGGCGAGGCCTTCCTGGAAGGAGACAGCCAGGCCAGCTCAACCAACCTGGACGAACCAGGAGGGAGCAGTGGAGCCACTTCAACCAGCCCAAGAAACTCAGGCGGGAGCGGCAGGCCTGACTCACCCTTCCAGGAGGTTCCATGGAGAAGACGCAGAGAGAAAGCGATCCCATCTGAACCGTTTGAGGACCACGCTGAGACTGAGCAGGTCAACTAGGACCCAAAAAAGCCCCATCTAACTGTGTGACTACTTGATGCACGTTGGACAAAACCAAGGGGGGAGAGGTGTTGTGTATAGAACTTGGTAGACTCCAAATACCTTAAAGTGATTGGCTGAGAAAGCCGTTCTTGGATTGGTTACTTAGGAACTGGATGGTGGGAAGACTTAAACTACTGTCATTGGCCACAAGCCGCGAGCAAGCCGCTATAAGAAGGGCTGCCGTGGCTTGGGCTGTTGTTCCATTACTAGTTGCTTTACTTGTTAATAAAAGAGCTGTTTGTGGTCTCGTGCACCTTATTTCCAAACGTAACATGAAAGAACTGCTGCCTAGGCAAAATAGACTGAAGCATTTTTTTTAAAGTTGCTTAAAACAGATCGTGGCTCAGGCAGAAGCCTCCAAAACTTATTGAATCATAAGAAGGAGAAGGAGAATACACAGGGGTGGAATTCTACCGGTTCAGACTGATTCTATAGAACTGGTTATTACAATTCTGCACAGTTCGGAGACCCAACAAATTGTGCTCCTGGCTGGCCCCGCCCCTCTCTACCCACCCCTCCCAGCCAAGTCAGTCCTTATCATGTATGCATGATATCGCATGCATGCTCGACATCACTGACTGCATTCTGCCCTGCCCAGTCAATCCTTAAAGTATTTCCTCCTTTTTCCTCCCAACAATCAGCTTTTCTGATGATCAGCTGTGCTGGGATGATCAACCTCACTGTCTTACTGCTTCGCCCAGGAGGCTTTCCTGAGGCCCAGGGAGGCAAAAAAGGGGTGCCCCCATGGTCCATTTTTTGCCTTTCTGGGCCTCGGGAAAGCCTTCTGGGAGCAAAAACACCCCTCCAGGAGGCTTTCCTGAGGCTCAGGAGGCCCAAAAACAGAGCACAAAGGGGGAGGTGCTGCAAAAAAAGAAGAAACCATACCTACCCAGTCATATGGCCACAGACCTAGTCACACCTACCTAATCACGCCCACAGAATGGTTGTTAAAAATTTGAATACCACCCCTGAGAATACAGCACAATCAGACTTACAAGATTCTGTTATTATAGCCTATTAACGCACTATAACAATACAATCTCAATGAAGTTAGTTGCAGCCTTGCTGTGAAGTTGATTTCCTAATCAGGCCTATCTAGCGGGACTGACACTTGTCTTCCAGTTTGTATTGTGGGATGTATTGATAATTTCTGTCAACTGATCTATGTAGGAGGCCACAAGTAGTCCTCATTTAGTGACTGCCTCATTTAGCAACAACTTTGCAATTACAATGGTGATGAAAAGATAATTTTGCAACCAGTTCTGATGTTTACAACTTTCATAAGTCTGTAAAGGAAAGCTGAAGTAAGATCGTAACTGTAGTCCTGGTTTCACATAGTAATTGCTTCATAATGATTGAGCTGGAGATCCCAATTAAGATCTCTAAAGAAGGACTAGTTATACTTGAGTACATAAACTGAGGGTTGTTTCTAGATAAACATCCATTACAGAATTGCCAGGGATTCTTTGTTCACTTTCTTAATGAGCTATAATCCATGACATCATTCTTGGTCTTCCCATGAAGTCTCACAATCTTTTTTTTTTAAAAATACAAAAAGAAATCAATTGATAAAACAAGGAAGACTGCAGCTGAAACATGTTCAAAATGTGGATTGGGAAAATTGGAATGTGTACAGATGGCAAATGTGCATGCAGAATTCTCCTATCTTTCCTTATTGCTTTCTTCTACACAGTCATTTGCCTACAATTCATTCTTCCCATAAAAACCATAATCCTTTTTAATAGGAAGCTTGGCTTAAGTATTGGAATACATTAAACATGATCTGATTTGGACTCTCTTGAGTAATACTATTTAATTGTTGATTTTAACCTGGAACGTTATAAGGTTCATTCTAACACTGTTGATGTCAACATGAATGGCAATATTGCCAACAATGGCAACATGTCATCATTCAACAAAAAATTATGTTTATCTAAAATATTAGTATATTCTCTTTTAGCAATCTAGATGCCTAAAATAGCCAGCAATATTATAAATCAGCGTCACAAAAGAGACCAAAGCATTCATGAAAGAGACCTAACACAAGATGGATCAACGACATTAGCAAATATTGCAAGCCCAATTGGCAAAAGAAAGCTTTGGAGTGTATTGGTTGGAAGCATGTGGAGGCCTTCATCCTGCAGTGTATAGACAATAGTTAAGATTGTTGTTGTTGTTTATTTATTTTATTTATTTATTTTGTCAAGTGATTATAAGATAATAGGTATAAGTATAAACATAGTTATGAATACATGAAATGGATACGTATAAGAAAAATAAAAAGAAACAATAGGACAGAGATTGTAGGCACATTGGTGCACTTATGCATGCCCCCTACAGACCTCATAGGAAAGGGGTGAGGTCAACAGTAGACAGTCTAAGGTTAAAGTTTTTGGGGTTTGGGGAAGAAACCACAGAGTCAGGTAGAGTATTCCAGACACTGACACTCTGTTCCTAAAGTCGTATTTCCTGCAATCAAGTTTGGTGCAATTAACCTTGAGTTTGTATCTATTGTTTGCTCTTGTATTGTTGTGGTTGAAGCTGAAGTATTCATTGACAGGTAGGACATTGCAATGTATAATTTTATATACTATACTTAGATCGGACCGAAGGTGGCGTAGTTCTAAATTTTCTAGGTCTAGAATTTCAAGTCTGATGGCATAAGGTATTCTGCAATGAGTAGAGGAGTGGAGAACTCTTCTTATAAAATATTTCTGGACTTTCTCAACTGTGTTAATATCAGATACATAATGCGGGTTCCAGATTGATGAGCTGTATTCAAATACTGGTCTAGCAAATGTTTTGTATGCTCTAGTTAGTAGTGTGACATTACCAGAGAAAAAGCTATGTAGGATTAGGTTAACTCTTAATGCCTTTTTGGCTATGTAGTTACAGTGGGCATCAGCACTTAGACCATTAGAGATGAGTACTCCAAGGTCCTTGATAGAGTTTGGATCATCAACAAGGTCTTGAATATTCAGCTTGTATTTTATTTTCTGATTTATTTATTTTTTTGCCAATATGTAAGACAGAGCAATTATTTGTTGAGATATTTGAAGTTGCCATTTGTTTGACCATACTGATACATAGTCGAGGTCTTTTTGAAGGGTAGCAATATTGTCGGTGGTGTTGAATAGCTTTACATCATCAGCAAAGAGAACATAGTTGCTCTTAATATGATCACAGAAGTCATTTATGTCCAGGATGAAAAGAGTTGGTCCTAGAACACTGCCTTAGGAGACACCACTGTTGACAGGTACAGAATTTGATAGGACATTCCCAATTTTTGTTGTCTGTTTGACAGGAATGCTTCTCTCCAGTTATGCAGGTGTCCAGAGATACCATAAGATTTTAGTTTTAGGAGTAGTTTGTTGTGTACCACTCAATCAAAGGCTTTACAGAAGTTTATGTAGATTGCGTCCATTGTTTTGCCCTGATCGAGTTGTGTACTCCATATGTTTTTGCAGTGTAAGAGTTGCAGATTACAGGATAGTTTTTTTCTGAAACCAAATTGTTTATTAGAGTGTAGGTTGTTTGTCTTCAAGTGGAGGATAATGGATTGGTTAACAATTAATTCAATGACTTTGAGGGGGGAAAAAAAGAGTCTCAGTTCTTTCTTTCTCAGTTTTGTCTGGTCACAAGAGAAATAGAATATTTCCAAGCCTCTAGTTGGCAGTGTTACAAAGTTTCTTTGCTTTCACTTTCCCCCTCCTTTCCCAGCAAAATATAATAAGGATTAACAAGAAAAAAAAGAGAAAAAGATATTTAAAAAGAGAAATAGCTAAAAGGGAGCCTCTAGCCTAAAATGTTGCAAAATCAAAAAGGAGAAAAAAATTAATGGGAAAAAAAAACCCAGTCCAATTTCAAAGTATAAGACCACGTATAGAAAATCCAACTATGAAAAAAATATTACTTTGACATTCCTGTTTAAAATCGCTGCTTAATCACTTCTGTCAAAACTTTTACAGAATCTTTCTTTTCCTTAAGGTGTCCTTTCAGATCTTAAAATAAAGAAAAAGTTCTCACCAAACTGGCACACTCTCTCTTTCTGTTCTCTTCCATTTCGGAGCTGTCCCAACTTCAGCAGCTTTAATGGCTGCCTCTTTGGCTCTGGCAAGAAGAGCTTCTCCTGGATCTACCAGGGATTTTGTGGTATCCCTGGAATCAACAGGTTGAGCTCTTCACTTTCACCGTCTCTTTGAGATGGTTTAGATCCAAATGGACCATCCAGGAGTAAAGATATCGGCAGCGATCTCAGACCTCCAAGATCACATGCCGTATCGTCGTGATGCCAACTCTGCCCTCCTCCATTTTTTTTTCTCAAGGACATTGCTATTTGATAAGATAGGGGGAAAAGCATGGGAGAGTATTATTGCAGGTGCTCTTCTGGTTTTCTATCAACAGCTGGAGCCTGGTGTTGAAGTTTATTGGAAAAGAAAGATGATAAGTCTGTGGAAAAGAATGCTATAATAAGAGCCTTGGATAATTAAACAAAGTGCAGTGGGTTTGGGTTTTTTTTTAGTTCTCCAAAGCTGCGCTACCCCTCCTCAACAGTTTATTTTTTGAAATAAGTTAAATTTGTATGCTTGCTTTTTATTTTATAATAAAATAATTGTTTTTTAAGGGAGTAGTCTTTTTTCCTCTTTTTCTCTTTCTGCCTTGCTGGTATCTTTGTTTTTCCATCTACCTCCCATACTGATTTTTTTTACATCTTCTTGGCCTTTTTTTCCCCTCCTCTTCTCTTATGCAGCCTTTTATATTTTAGACCTTTTAATTTGAATTAAGGTGTTAAAGAACCTGAAGAATTCTTCCTTTTTTTTTTTTTAGCTTTTTATTCCTCACTTTTCCATCTTCTTTGGAATTTTACATCTTTTTCTCTTTTGTGTGTGTTTATGGACTTTTTCTCCATTTTTGAATTTTTACTGTTATCTACTCAACCGATTGGATTAAGGTATACAAGAACCTGAAGAATTTTTTCTTTTTTTTTTCTTTTTTATCATTATTACTATTTGGCTTTTTTTCCCTTACTATTTTTATTTGGAATTACAATTGGTTATTTCATAATTGGATTAAGGTCTAGAAGAACCTGAAGATTTTGAATTGTTTGAAATGAAGAGGAAACAAACAGCTCCTGGTTCTTCAACTTCCACTTCCTCCTCTCCACCATCTGGAGGACAACATTCAATACAGACAGTGTTAAGGCAAGAGAAAGAAAAAGAAAAAGCAACCCTGCAGATGATTTTGCAAGGAATTAAAAACATTCAAACAAGATCTGAGAATACTGAAAAGAGAATAGAGAACATCGAACAAAGAACAGAGAACATTGAACAAAGAACAGGGAAAACTGATGAAAAAGTGGAGAACATCCAACAAATGATGAAGTATGATGAGAGACTACTGAAAATTGAAGAAGAAGAAGAAGATAAACAAAGAGATAAGAAGACTGGAGACATTGATAACAGATTAATGGTAGTTGAACAAGATAAAAGTGGTATGTTGCGATGAGAGATGGATAGATCAGAATTTTACCTTAGATTTCAAAACATAGAGAAAGAAAAAGGAAAAAATCTAGCTGAGATAATGATAGAAATATTGGCTGAAGCTTTGGAAATATCTGAAGAGAAGATGATGGATGGAATAGATGAGGTCTATTGAGTTTTCACAAGATACGCGATGAGAAATAGCCTACCAAGAGAAGTTCACATCATATTTTCAAAGAAAGCCATTAAAATGCAAATATTGCAAGTGTCAAGAGAGAAAACATTGAAATATAAAGATAAGGAGATTGTGGTTTTGAAACAAGTACCCAGAAGAGTGAGAGAGATGAGAAGAGAATCCTGATTTTTGACCAGATTGCTACTTAAGAAAGAGGTGAATTATAGATGGCTGATTCCAGAAGGTTTGATGTTCACATGACAAGAACAGAGATACAGAATTGACTCAATTGAGAAAGCTGAAACATTCTACACAGAATTTTTCAGAGGGGAAGAGGAAGGGGCAGAAAAAGAAATTTCACTAATTGAATTCCAAGAGGATTGCCAAATGACGACTGAAAAAGAAGAAGGTGCAGTAGGTGAAAAGGAGGAAGCCAAAGAACAATGTGAACCAAGATCTATGAGAGCTGCCAAACCTAATTATAAAATATAACCATGGAAGAGAAAAAATTGATTACAATAATATAAATGGACTTAATTCAGCCGTTAAAAGAAGGAAAAATTTCCATAAATTAAATAAATTAAAATTTGATATAATTTGTCTACAAGAAGTACATATTAAAAAGCCACATGAACAATTGTTGATACAGTCAAAACTTGGGAAAATATTTACCTCCTTGACATAATGCAAGAAAAGAGGAGTGGTTTTATATATTAAAGAAACCATTCCAGCGAAATTGATTTATACTGATGATGACAGAAGAATCCTAATGGTGGAAATAATGGACAGCAATATGAAAACCCTCCTGATTGCAATCTATGCCCTGAATGACAAACAAAAAGAATTTTATAAAAAAATTACATATGAAAATAATTGAACTGGAGTATGCTAATATAGTTATGATGGGAGATTTTAATGGAATTGTAGACAACAAATTGGACTATACAGCACAGAAAACATTAAAGCAAAACAGAAAGACTCTCCCTAAATCTTTCTTTAAAATGGTAGATGAAATAAATTTAAAAGATACATGGAGAGAAAGAAATGCCAAAACTAAACAATATACCTTTTATTCAAATAGACATTTATCATGGTCCAGAATAGATATGATATGGATGTCAACAGAACTGTTAACTAATATTCAACAAATAAATATTGAATCAAGTACTTGGGCAGATCATAACCCACTGATAATTAAATGGAAAGGACAAAGAAGAAGATCTTGATGAACTATAGACTTATTTCCCTACTAAACACAGACTATAAAATTTTTGCTTCAATATTGGCAGAAAGACTTGAAAAATATTTAAATAACTTTATTCATCCTAATCAAAATGGATTTCTGCCAAAGAGACAAATTAAAGACAATATGAGAGTAATTTTGGACACTTTGGAATATTATGAGGCACATCCTGAAAAACAAATTGCTTTGATATTTCTCGATGCAGAGAAGGCATTTGATAATGTGAATTGGCGATTCATGTTATTCCTGTTGGAACAGATGGGCTTTACTAGAAAATTTATCCAAGCAATAGAAGCTATATATCATGAGCAAACAGCAGAGTTTGTAAAGACAGAGGGAGACCTGACAGATTCTATTGACATAAGAAAAGGAACAAGGCAAGGTTGCCCACTGTCACCTTTGTTGTTTGTATTAACTTTGGAAGTGCTAAATAGAAATATTAGAGATGAAAAGAGCATAAAAGGGATGAAAATTAAAAAGGAAGAATTTAAGTTGCAAGCATTTGCAGATGACCTGGTTTTTATCTTAGAAGATCCACGAGAAACAGCACCAAAATTGATAGAAAAGATAGAGACATATGGTAAGGTGGCTGGTTTGAAAATAAATAAAGATAAGACAGAGATCTTGACAAAGAACATGCTATCTAGACAAAAGGAAGAACTGGCAGATTTATTGAAATTTCAGGTCACGAACAAGATCAAGTACTTGGGATATACTTGACAGCAAGATGCAGTACATTAAAAGAGAATAATTATATCAAACTCAAACAGCACATAGCACTAGATTTGGCGAAATGGGAAAATTTACAACTGTCATTAATAGGGAGAATATCAACAACCAAGATGAATATATTACCTAGAATTTTATATTTGTTTTAGACAATTCTAATTAGGCTTGGAAAAGATTACTTTGAAGATTTGAATAAAATTGTGTTGAAATATATATGGCAAGGCAAGAAAGCAAGAATAAAGTTAAAACTTTTGCAAGATGCTTGAATAAGAGGTGGATTTGTTTTGCCTAATTGGGAGTTGTATTACTTAAGCCCCTGTCACACTGCACCAACGGATGGAAAGAGGATGTAAAACGGACAAAAAAGCTTGCCATCCGTTGGTTAACGCGATGTATCTGTTTTGTACTCACTGTCTCCATTTTGCTTCCTCTCTATCCGTCCAGCATCCATTTATTGACGTTTCATCCGTTCCAAAAGTTTTGAGCTGCTCAAAACTTTTGAGTGGAAAATGTATCCAATTCGTCCGTTCTGCATCCACTAGGCATCCGCTTGGCATCCGTTCTGCATCCGTTACGCATCCGCTATATCCGCTAGGCATCCATTCCGCATCCACGCAACTCGCATCCGCTTGGACGCAGGGAGGAAGTGGAACAGACGCGGAACGGATGCAGAACGGATGCCTAGTGGATGCAGCATGGAAACAAAGCATTTAAAATGGAAAAAAAATTCGCAGAGGGGATCTATCTTAGATATTAAGGATGTCTAGAGGAAGCCTAGAGGATCCTAGAGGATGCAAAGGGACACATAGGGAAAAACCTATACTGCCTGTAAAATGGGGGAGCAACTCATCTGGATCTCACTTTCACCACCGACGACAACGATGCCACCCACGCCAGTCCTCACCCAGCTGCAGAGCAGACAGCCCCACTACACTACTCCTTCCTCCACCCCACAGCCAAGACCGGCCTCAGTACATCTGTCATCAGTACTGGGGCTGACACCACATGGCATGGAGGAAGGACCTCTCAGCATCTCGTCCCCTGTTGTACTCTCGAGGCCAGGCACTCCAGCACCACCCACCACCACAGCACCTGGACCCTTCACCCGTGAGACTAGGCACACCTCCGAGTGACCAAGAAGAGTGCAAGAAACCGGCTAGCTTGGTACCTGTGGACTTTATTTGGACAGTTGACTTGGGTCATTTTTTTTTTTTACAGCTTGTTGTTCAATAAAGTTTATCTTTGATTCACACACTTGCTTCATTTGTTTTTTTTTAATAAAGTCTTGGTGGAAACTTTTAGAATTGGCTTAAGCCTTTGCAAGCTTGTGGGATGGGTTAAGAGAGCAGTGGGGTGGGCAGGGATACCTGTGGAATGAGCAGGGATACCTTTGGGATGGCTAATAGCTGTGGGATAGATAAACCTCCAGTGCAAGCATAGTGGGACTGTATGGTCCACCCTCCCAGGTGCCACACCTATGGCCCTTTATTATCAATAATAATGTAATCAATCATCCACACATGTCAACGTAAACACAACTCTTTATTAAACGCCCTGTTCATTGTAGGCCAACCAAACATACATGGCCCAATCTCATCCATGTGATGAGACAGGCTGAAGGAAGCATCCATTAAGCATCTACCATCCTGTCTTGCCACTCCACCGCTCCAGCTGGGGAGTTGCACCACTGTTTCAGGAGGTTGCGCTGCTTCTTCCCTTCACGTGAGGCTCTGTTGTGGCCTTGCACATCCTGAGTGTTGATCAGGTTTCGCCCTTGCCTCCATTCACCAGGCTCCATGTCCCCATTGCCTTGTTGACGGTCCACGAGCCTGTTCTGCAAAACTGGGTAGCGGGTGCGCATGAGATTGTGCAAGATGCAGCAAGCTTCCATGATCCTCCTCACGGTCTCTGGGCGATGCTGCATGGTGGTGAGAAGTACCTGGAACCTGTTGGCCAGGATGCCAAAGGCATTCTCCACCACCCGCCTTGCCCTGCACAGCCTGTAGTTGAAGATCCTCTCTTCACGGGTCAGGAGTCTGGAAGTGTATGGCTTCATGAGGTAGGTTCTGAGGGAGAAGGCGTCATCCCCCACGATGAAGTAGGGCACATCTTGCGTGTCGTTGGGCAGGGGGTCTGGATCTGGGAAGCCCACGATGAGGTTGCCTTCCAGCCCCTCCTTGAGGTGACTGGCGTTGTATACCTGGGCATCTGAAGAGGAGCCGTAGCCTGAAGCATCGATGTACATGAACTTGTAGTCAGCATCGACCATGGCGAAGAGGATGATGCTGAAGAAGCCCTTGTAGTAATCTAAGTGGACCCCAACTTGGCTGGAGCTTTGCAGGCCACGTGCTTCCCATCTATGGCTCCAACGGTGTGTGGGAAGTTCCACTTCTGGTACCACTGCTCTGCAACTTTCTTCCATCCTTCTTCAGTGGAGGGGAACTGGAGGAGCTCCTCCTTGTATTCTTCGATGATGGCCTGCACCACTTCTCTGACCACAATGCTGATGGTGTTGGGTGGCACCCTCCAGCCGTACTGCATGCTTTTGTTGGTGGTCCCTGAGGCCAGGTGGCGCAGAGTGAGTGCCATCTTGAGCCCAGGTTCCAGGCTGGGCCGGAAGTTGGTGTTTGCCTTGGTCAACCTGGGTATCAGGCGCTGCACAACTTCGTCAAATAATGGCTGGAGGCATCCTCATGAAGTTCTGGAACGCCCGGGTGTCTTCTTTCCTGAGCTCCACCATCAGCTTGTTGTACAATCCGTACTCTGCTCTTCTCCCGATCCATTTTCGGACCCAGACGCTTCTTGGCTGCCTCTTTTTCTTCCCATAGTAGAGTTCACAGAGCCTGCAGATGGCTTCGTACTGTTGCAGAAGGATGGGGGCTGCCAAAAGGACTGTGGTATGATCCACAGTGGACATGACTGGATGCTGTGGAAGAGGAAGAGTCAGATGAAGGCTGCAGAGGTCTGCACAGGTGGGCTGCTGGTCTGAAAGTGAGATGCAGACGAGTTGCTCCCCCTTTTTATAGGCAATATAGGTGTCCCTTTGCATCCTCTAGGCATCCTCTAGGCATCCTCTAGACATCCTTAATATCCGAGATAGATCACCTCTGCGAACGTTTTTTCTGTTTTAAACGCTTTGTTTCCGTGCTGCATCCATTCTGCATCCGTTCTGCATCTGTTCCACATCCGTTCCGCTTCCTCCCTGTGTCCGGGCAGATGTGAGTTGCGCGGATGTGCAGCGGATGCCTAGCGGATATAGCGGATGCGCAACGGATGCGTAACGGATGCGTAGTGGATGCATAGCAGATGCAGAACAGACGAACTGGATACATTTTCCGTGAAAAAGTTTTAGGCAGCCCAAAACTTTTGGAGCGGATGAAACGTCCATAAACGGATGCTGGACGGATAGAGAGGAAGCAAAACGGAGGCAGTGAGTACAGAATGGATACATCGCGTTAACCAACGGATGGCAAGCTTTTTTGTCCATTTTACATCCTCTTTGCATCCGTTGGTTCAGTGTGACATGGGCTTTAAATCCACACATGGTTGGAAAAAATGACAAAAAAACATATAGATTTGAAATCAGAGATATTTTTATTGGGAATTTTACCTGAAATATATAGTAAAGACTTGAAATACCTGATTGTAAATGTATTAACAGCGGCTAGGATTGTGTTTGCTAAAAACTGGAAAAATGAGACAATACCATCACAGGTGGAAATTATTTAGAAAATATTGGAATGTGCTGAAATGAGTAGATTGACATTTGAAATTAGAGAGCAAGAAAATAAACAATTTTATAAAATTTGGGATCTATTCTTTCAATGGTTAGATAATAAAATATAGTAATGAAATATGTAGACTTTTAGAAAATACTAAATATATAAAGATTTTTTTTTTCTTATTATATCTACAAAATGATTTTAGGATAGATTTGGGATGACAATATGAATTGTCAAAAAATAAATTGAGTAAAATATGATTATTTCTTTCATCATGAATGAATAATAAGTATAGTTAAATGATTGATTGATAATGATATTAATGCATTTAATATTGGATTGAAAATACGAGATCATATATAATGTAATTGTAATTGAAGACTACCAAATGGGAGCACAAAAAAATTGTAAATCAACCGACACACTGTATGGATATATATATGGAAGATGGCCTGGTGTTTTTATGTTTTGTTTGTTTATGTTTGTTTTAAAAACCAATAAAAATTTATTTAAAAAAATTGATTCAATGACTTTCAGGTGATGCAGCATAAAGAGATTGGTCTGTAATTTTCAACCAGGCTGGGGTCTCCCTTTTTGAAGATGGAGATGACCGTGGTTTGTGACCATAGTTTTGGCAAGGAGCTGGTCCTGAAAGATTTTTCAAAGATTATGCTTAGAGGTTCAGCTATGGCACTGGATAGGTTTTTTAAGAAGTAGACAAATATCCCGTCCGGTCCAATAGAAAGAGATGGTTTTAGATTGCGTAGTACTTTTTCAACATTGTCTTCTTTAAAATTGATAAGTATTAGATCATTGTAATTGTCTGTGGTTCGACGAGGAAATACTGGGCATGATCCATTGCTGTTTACAAATACTGAGCCAAATAATGTGTTAAAGAGGCTGGCTTTAATGGTGTTACCATTGGAGTGGGATGGAACTTGAGTCTTTTAGTTTGTTGTTGTAAATAAAGGAGGGAAAGGAAAATCAACTATTCATTAATAACTCTGGAAATACTCTTAATCAGACAGCTGTAGGTAAATATCAATGAATGGCATCTTATGAATGCTTATGAGAAGAACATTTCACGATCCATACTGAGTCACAGAACAGGCTGTTATGTCTAGATACCACCTAAAAATTGTTTAAAGCAGGGTGCCTTTGATGATCTTTAGAAGGAAGTATAGATAAATGTTAGAACAGATGATTTTTCAGAAATCTTGATCCCAAAGCTTTCAATTCACAACTGGCAAATCTTATTGAGCAATCTGGATGTCCTATTCCAAATAAGCTATAGCTTCTCAGTTATTAATCAAAATCAGCCCAAAGGAAAAAAAATATGTTGTATTTCCTTAAAATGGAGTTTATGGATAAGAACCTAAGAAAAGTCCTGCTGGACCATTTCCAAGGTTTTTCTAGCCCAGAATAATAATAATACCCTCCCACTAATTTTCCAGAAACTGCTATTGTGAGATAAAATGTAATAAATTTAAATGATGGATGGAAGGTCAGAGAGACTGCAAACTGCTGGTAATTCTGATTAAGGAAAAAGGCATTCTCATATTTCCCTTGGCCATTTAATAACTGACTTAATGTAAAACCACCATTTTCTACCATGGAGAATTTTTCTGAAATTTTCTTTTAATTGAAAGCAAATTGGGAACCAGTTAAAATACAGAACATTTGTTTTAAACTCTATTACATGTAAGTTGTATTTATGAACTCAATGGCACAGAGATTATTGGATGCCAAAAAATTGATTCTGAGAGTTTATACACACATAATACTAAGGATGTGGTGTGTTAGGAATATAAGTCACCTAACAGGTATTTGGGTTGGAAATATAATAAACCAGGATAGACATTTTAATACTATCTCTTGAAGGGAATGCAAGAGCATGCAATTGGGTGTGGTTTCTCAAATGGCCATAAGATGGAGTCAGAAACCTGGGTTGTTTTAGTCTTAGTCTGAGTCTCAGAAGAGAGTGTGAGTGTATCTTTATTTCCTTCTGTTGGAAAGTATTGCCCTTGCTCCATTTCTTCTAATTGACTGATATTACTGGAATTTAATGTAAGTCTGATACTGAACTGTTTTTCACACTGGACTTTGTTACTAAATTATCCCTGGATTGAAAAACTGACTGATTAACCTGTGAATGACTTTTGGATTGTTTATTTTGAACTTTGCTTAAACCCTTCTGGAAGTAAAAACCTACATTTACTGTACAGTGTATCTGTGTACTGTGTGTGTATTATTCAAACACTACTCTCTATACATCTTCCTGTATGCGCTCATTCTCCTAACAGGGAATTACCTCAACATGGTGTCCTTGAGATAGTAGACAAATCTGTCAGTCTGAAAATAACAGCTCCCACGATGTTCCTTAATAAACTCTTGAGGTGAACGTTGGTTGTGTAAGTTGCTTCTTATGCAGAACCACTTGCACTACTTTTTTCTTTATAGGTCTATAAACTGCAAACATCATATTTCCGAATGTTTTCCTTTTATGAATCTTTCTTGTATTAAGTAACCGAGCACATCAAGGCTATTGGAAGCAATAAATAAATGAATTGAACTGAAACTTCCAGTTCCCAAACTTCTACAGTCTTATTAAGTATTGTTTCATTTCCTCCAAGATTAGGTGAAGCATGTAATTGTGCACAAGTTAAATGAGCTGAGCAGTTTAATCCTCTGGCATATAACTTTCATTGTGACAACAGAAATGCCACTCCTTCGGGAAACATTTTTCCACAGTTATAGGTAGGCTGAAGGATAAGAAAGGGATTTTAACTATATGGAAAATATTTCAGAGAAATGCAATTAGGCCTCCTCTGATATAAGCAGATAAGGTGATTGTGTTCTTGAAATAAAAGCACATCCAGGGTGTGGTCTTATCTTTCATTTCTAGAATTCTTTAAGCCTACATTGCTGGTCTATACAATGATGACTCCAAGCTAATTGAGTTTCTCAGTAATACTAAGTAGCCATATTGACAGCACAGCAAATACATCAAGTCACAGATAAATGTGTATATTATTTGTTAAGGAAACATCACAGAGACAGCAGCAAGCTTTAAAACCAAGGAACTCTAAGCAGCATTGGGATATGTGTGTGTTTTCTTTGTAGGCAGAGACAACATCTTATTGTTTCAATCCTAAAATATAATCTATCTGGGGAACTCAATTTCTAATTGATACCTGGATCCACTCTTATTGTGATACTCAGCAAATCCTATTTTTACCACCAACCATTATTGTATCTACTCTTATAGAGACAAGAATCTGAATCTTGACAGGAAGGTTGTGGTCAAATCAGTCCACAGGTGAAATTCAAAAAATAAGAATATCATTCAAAAGTTCATTTATTTCAGGAATGCAACTTAAAAGGTGAACCTAATATATGAGATAGACTCATTACATGCAAAGCAAGATAGTTCAAGCCATGATTTGTCATAATTGTGATGATGATGGCTAATAGCTCATAAAAACCCCAAATCCACAATCTCAGAAAATTAGAATATTACATGCAATCAATAAAACAAGAATTGTACATGGAACAATATCTGAGCTCTGAAAAGTATAAGCATGAATATGTACTCAGTACTTGGTTTGGGCCCTTTTGTAGCAATTACTGCCTCAATGCGGCATGGCATGGAAGCTATCAGCCTGTGGCACTGCTGAGATGTTATGGAAGACCAGGATGCTTCAATAGTGGCATTCAGCTCTTCTGCATTGTTCGGTCTGATGTCTCTCATCTATCTCTTGGCAATGCCCCATAGATTTTCTATGGGGTTCAGGTCAAATGAGTTTGCTGGCCAATCAAGCACAGTAATCCCATGGTCACTGAACCACGTTTTGGTGCTTTTGGCAGTGTGGGCAGGTGCCAAGTCCTGCTTGAAAATGAAGTCAGCATCCCCATAAAGCTCATCTGTGGAGGGAAGAATGAACTGCTCCAAAATCTCCTGGTAAACGGCTGCATTGACCCTGGACTTAATGAAGCACAGTGGACCAACACCAGCAGATGACATGGCTCCCCAAACCAACACAGACTGTGGAAACTTCACACTGGACTTCAAGAATCTTGCAGTGTATGCCTCTTCATTCTTCTTCCAGATTCTGGGTCCTTGGTTTCCAAATGAGATGCAGAAGTTGTTCTCATCAGAAAAAAGGACTTTGGACCACTGAGCAACACATCAGTTCTGTTTTTCTTTAGCCCAGGTAAGACGCTTCAGATGTTGTTTGTTGTTCAGGAGCGTCTTTACAAGAGGAATACGACATTTGAAGCCCATGTCCAGGATCCGTCTGTGTGTGGTGGCTCTTGATGCACTGACTCCAGCCTCAGTCCACTCCTTCTGAAAGTTCCCAACACTTTTGAATGGCCGTTTCCTGACAATCCTCTCCAGCCTGCAGTCATCCCTGCTGCTTGTGCACCTTTTTCTTCCACATTTTCCCTTCCACATAACTTTCTATTAATGTGCTTTGATAAAGCACTTTGGGAACATCCAACTTCTTTTGCAATTACCTTTTGAGGCTTTCCCTCCTTATG
>BLBF01000017.1:16404766-16420697 GCA_015471245.1 Laticauda colubrina | reverse complement strand
CTTTCCCATGATTGTGATTCCTACTGAACCAGACTGAGAGACCATTTGAAGGCCCAGGAACCCTTTGCAGATGTTATGGCTTAATTAGCTCATTAGAGTGGGACACTTTGAGCCTAGAATATTGAACCTTTTCACAATATTCTAATTTTCTAAGATTGTGGATTTGGGGTTTTCATGAGCTGTATGCCATAATCATCTCAATTATGACCCATCACAGCTTGAACTATCTTGCTTTGCATGGAATGAGTCTATCTCATATATTAAGTTCACCTATTAAGTTGCATTACTGAAATAAATGAACTGCTGCATGATGTTCTATTTTTTTGAGTTTCACCTGTAGAAGACCAAAGAAGCACCTCTCTCCTTTTATCCATTATGAATCACTTGACTTTCCCTCCCAAAAAAATGGATGGTGAAGCATAACCATTTTTAATACCATAAAGTAGTTTCTGTACAATCTGGAATTAAGAGGAAACTTTATTTTAACATAAGGAGAGTTAACAATTACGTGTGCCTGTCTCACTCATCGTGGACTGTATAGGAGTTGAACATAGAGTCAGTCATGGGAAGAAAAAGAATTTGGGAGGGTATATTTGCCCCATGGTTACATGAAAAGGGAAAAATCCCTTTCAGAATTTTTTTGTGACAAAGTTAATAACTGTAAGACATAAATGACATAGATGACCCTTGATCCTGGTTGCATTCCCATCTTCTGTTTAAGCCCATGTCACACTGAACCAACGGATGCAAAGAGGATGTAAAATGGACAAAAAAACTTTGCCATCCATTCGAAAACGTGATGTACTCACTGCCTCCGTTTTGCTTCCTCTCTATCCGTCCAGCATCCGTTTATTGATGTTTCATCCGCTCCTAAAGTTTTGGGCTGCCTAAAACTTTTGCGTGGAAAATGTATCCAGTTCATCTGTTCTGCATCCACTACGCATCCGCTACGCATCCGCTATATCCGCTAGGCATCCGCTACGCATCCGCGGAACTCCATCCGCCCGGATGCAGGGAGGAAGCGGAACGGATGCAGAACGGATGCAGAACGGATGCCTAGTGGATGCAGAATGGAAACAAAGCGTTTAAAAAACGTTCACAGAGAGGACCTATCTTGGATATTAAGGATGTCTAGAGGATGCCTAGAGGATGCCTAGAGGATGCCAAGCGTAAAACCTATACTGCCTATAAAAAGGGGGAGCAACTCGCCTGCATCTCACTTTCAGAACAGCAGCCCACCTGTGCAGACCTCTGCAGCCTTCATCTGACTCTTCCTCTTCCACAGCATCCAGTCATGTCAACCGTGAATTGTAACAAAGTCCTTTCGGCAGCCACCATCGTTCTGCAACAGTGCGAAGCCATCTGCAGGCTCTGTGAACTCTACTGCGAGAAGAAAAGGAGCCACCCAAAAAGAGTCTGGATCCAAAGATGGTTCACCAGAAGAGCAGAGGACGGACTGTACAACAAGCTGATGGTGGAGCTCAGGAGCGAAGACACTCAGGCGTTCCAGAACTTCATGAGGATGCCTCCAGCCATGTTTGACGAAGTTGTGCAGCGGCTGACACCCAGGTTGACCAAGGCAAACACCACCTTCCAGCCCAGCCTGGAACCTGGGCTCAAGGTGGCACTCACTCTGCACCACCTGGCCTCAGGGACCTCCTACAGGAGCATGCAGTACAGTTGGAGGGTGCCATCCAACACCATCAGCATTGTGGTCAGAGAAGTGGTGCAGGCCATCATCGAAGAATACAAGGAAGAGCTCCTCCAGTACCCCTCCACTGAAGAAGGATGGAAGAAAGTTGCAGAGCAGTGGTATCAGAAGTGGAACTTACCACACACCGTTGGAGCCATAGATGGCAAGCACGTGGCCTGCAAAGCTCCAACCAAGTTGGGGTCCACTTATTTCAACTCCAAGGGCTTCTTCAGCATCATCCTCTTCGCCATGGTCGATGCTGACTACAAGTTCATGTACATCGATGCTTCAGGCAACGGGTCATGTTCAGATGCCCAGGTATACAACGCCAGTGACCTCAAGGAGGGGCTGGAATGCAACCTCATCGTGGGCTTCCCAGATCCAGACCCCCTGCCCAATGACACACAAGATGTGCCCTACTTCATCGTGGGGGATGACGCCTTCTCCCTCAGAACCTACCTCATTAAGCCCTACACCTCCAGACTCCTCACCCGTGAAGAGAGGATCTTCAACTACAGGCTGTCCAGGGCAAGACGGGTGGTGGAGAATGCCTTTGGCATCCTGGCCAACAGGTTCCAGGTACTTCTCACCACCATGCAGCATTGCCCAGAGACCGTCAGGAGGATCATGGAAGCTTGCTGCATCCTGCACAATCTCATGCACACCTGCTACCCAGTCTTGCAGAACAGGCTCATGGACCTCCAGCAAGGCAATGGGGACATGGAGCCTGGGGAATGGAGGCAAGGGCAAAACCTGATCGACACTGAGGATGTGCAAGGCCCCAACAGAGCCTCACGTGAAGGGAAGAAGCAGCACAACCTCCTGAGACAATGGTGCAACTCCCCAGCTGGAGCAGTGGAGTGGCAAGACAGGATGGTCTTAATGGATGCTTCCTTCAGCCTGTCTCATCACATGGATGAGATTGGTCCATGTATGTTTGGTTGGCCTACAATGAACAGGGCGTTTAATAAAGAGTCGTGTTTGTGTTGACATGTGTGGATAATTATTACATTATTATTGATAATAAAGGGCCGTAGGTGTGGCACCTGGGAGGGTGGACCACACAGTCCCACTATGCTTGCACTGGAGGTTTATCTATCCCACTGCTATCCTAACCCATCCCACAGCTATTACCCATTCCACAGGTATCCTAACCCATGCCAAAGCTATCCTTACCCATCCCACAAGCATGCAAAGGCTTAAACCATTTCTAAAAGTTTCCACCAAGACTTTATTAAAAAAAAGAAATGAAGCAAGTGTGTGAATCATAAATAGACTTTATTAACAACAAGCTATAAGACAAAAATGAGTCTCTGGCACTCCTCTTGGTCGCTCAGTCTCAGGGGCTGGAGTGCTTGTCATCAGCTCCTCCAGAAGCAGAAGCAGCAGAAGCCACAGCCCCAGAAGAGCGAGCCCGTGCTGCAGAAGCCCCAGCAGAACCAGAGTGAGGGCCAGGGGGTGGGATGGTAGCCCTGTCCTTCTTGCCAGGGCTGGCAGCAGATGGCTGAGGCTTGCTGTGCTTCCGCATGGTTGTGGGGTTGCTGGCTGGCAGGGAGGCTGGCAGGAATCAAGGCTGGCAGGAAGGCTGGCACCAAGGCAGGCACCAAAGCTGGCAGGGAGGCAGGCACCAAGGCTGGCAGAAGGCTGGCAGGCAGGCAGGCAGGCAGGCACCAAGGCTGGCAGGAAGGCTGGCACCGAGGCAGGCACCAAGGCTGGAAGAAAGGCTGGCAGGCAGGCACCAAGGTTGGCAGGCAGACATGAACCAAGGCTGGCAGGAAGGCAGGCAGCAAGGCTGGCAGGCAGACTGGCTGGCAGCAAGGCTGGCAGGGAGGCTGGCAGCGAGGCTGGCAGGGAGGCTGGCAGCAAGGCTGGCAGGCAGACATGCAGGCAGGACAGGCAAGGCAGTCGATGTGTCTGGAAGCAGGTCTTTCCTCTGAATGGCGACCTGCTTCCGAGCTGCTTCCGTTATATCCGCAGGGCTGACGCAATGCATCCTCCCCGCATGCACAATTAATGCCAGGCATCCATTAGGCTTCCGCTGTGCATCTGCTAGGCTTCCGCTGTGCATTCGCTTCATCCGTTCGGCGTCCACTCTGCATCCACTCTTTCCCTTCCGCGTCCGCTTTGCTGAGGTCCCCCGGAAGCCTAGCAGACGTGCCATCCGCTCTCCTCCACTTCCATCCACTGGGCTTTCGTTCCGCATCCGCTTTGCATCCGCCCTGCGTCCTCCCCGCGTCCATGTTATCTGCTCCAGTTATGCAAATTTTTGCCCCTTTTGAGAGCGGATAACAACGGATGGAACATTTTGCTCATCCGCTGTGTCCTTTTTGCATCCGTTGGGCAGTGTGACATGGGCTTTAAAAAGGACCCTTCTGTACCTTGACATGATGGGTTTGTTATGAATCTTAGCAGCAATTTTGCCAAATTCAATGTCTATACATCCATACTCCTGTTAGTATTTGCCAAATAGGACCATTACTGTTTAGGTCTTCACCATGTCTAAATTCAGCCCTGGATTAAGTAATACTTTATCTCAATGAATATTAGAGTCAATAGATCTAAGCTTCAGACATCATTACTTTCAAATAATTATAAGGTGTTTGTGAAAAGCATCATAACTTTGTTCCTCATTTGTCATGCTGCTTAATAGAATTTTTATTAATACAGGGAGAAAAAACACCTGCAGTATGTTTCTCATTCTTTTTTCATATAAGCTAGCTAGGTCTTTATATTTCTACAGATAAATGTCTGCCGAGTAATCATAAAACTTTAATAACAGAATCACAGAAGGACACTTAGGACATTAATATTTTTATTAAAATAGAATTTCTTTTCTTACCAAATGAAAACATTAGACTAGACCAACAGCTCCTATGGTTTGCATAAAGTTGTTTAATGTTCATTTTCATCAAGGAATCTTAGCAGATTGGATGTCATTTACTTCTGTTTTGATTTCTTTTCTCGGACATGTATTAGCGTAATGGAATGGGCAGGAGTATTTGATGAAGCTCTATGCCACTTATCCATTTTTATTTGCACCAAAAAGCCAAATATGGATCTATCTCTAGGGAGCTTATGTTGCGCCAGGATCTTGAAGGATGTTTTAATTCATCTTCCATGACCTTTCATGACCACGACGCAAGTTTTCTTAAAACTTATTTTCTGATACCATTCTGTTTGTGTGTGTGCATATATATAATTTTTAATAAATCATCAGTCAGGGATGATCAGGAATGATCAAAAGCCCTATCTGACCATTCTCCTCAACTTCTCCATGTATTCTCACATTACAGAGGTACATACCAATTTATACCTGCAGTGATCTCTTGTCAAGTGATCTGAATTATGGTAAGGAGAATATAGCTTTATTTATGTTCCCCTTGCCACAATTAAGCATGTGAGGAAAATGCCCAAGTCACACTAAAAAAGGAATTGTCCCACATCTATGCAGTCAAATCTATAAATGATAATTGTGATTTGATGACCATCAACTTATGGTAATAGAATTCTCCTCTTTGGTAGGCAATTATTTATCTTGCTATTGTTTTTCTTTTATTTGTATTGTTTAATGCTTCTGTTTTAAAAATGAAACACAATGTAGTTTCAAAGGAATGGGCTCTGTTATAAGTGCTCTCAATGACAATGCAGAAAAAAATCTTATTTTGATCATCCATGCTGTTTCTTTCAGTGACATGCTTTATAATATTATTAATCCAATTTCTACCATTTTAATTACCAAAATTCAATATTTGCCAGAGCACAGACAATACAGTTTCACTGTTGATAGAGATGAATATGATTACAGAGATAGATTCAGATATTCATTTCCCCAATCAAAGATTAATACAAAATCAGAATTTACACATAATATATAACTGATGGTCCACAGATGTCTAGGTCATACTTTTGACTCTCTTGCTTTGTGTTTGCTGTTCTAATAAAAGCTGATAAAAAATTGATAGCATTACTTTCAAAGTTCATACACATTAACTATTAGATATGATAAATAATGAAAGATTTTAAAAAAGTGGAATAGAATATTCAAAACTCAGGGTTGGACTGGTATTCTTTGAGCATAATTGATATTCTGCTGTTGTTTCATGATCCAGCTATGTAATATCATCAGTGGGAGGGAGATTGGGGTCTGTTATGTGTTGTAGATAATGGCTTCCCCTGTCAGTATTAGTGTGCCTTCTTCCTTGATTCTTCTTGATTAAGGCATTGTTACCACTCTGATTTTTTATCCAGTTCTGTTTCCTTATTCCCTAGGTGTAAGTTACTAAGTGTGTGCATGTGTTTTAGGTTATTTGTTTCAGGGGTGGGCTTCAAAAATGTTAGCAACGGGTTTTTTGCCTGGTTGCTGTGTAGGCATGGCCATGGTGGGTGTGGCCTAGTTGGCCTCCTGCACCACAACGGTGTGTGTGTGTGTTTTTGCCCTCTCCAGGCTCCAAAGGCTTTCCTCGAGCCTCTGGGAGGGTGAAAACTGGGTCCCCCAGTGTCAGAGGCTTTCTGGAAGCTGGAAATGGGCCCATTTTTGGCCTTCCCAAATTTCTGGGAGGCCCGTTTTTCATCCTCTCTGTGCTGTATAAAATAGTTTATTCCAAATCCTCGAATGTGATTGGCTAGAAAAGCCGGCATAGGGATTGGTTCGCTAGGAACCAATCCAAAAGAGCCGCCAAAAGGTGGCAAAATCAAGTAACCATCATTGGCTACAAGCCGGCAGGCAAGCCGTATATAAAGGCTGCCGCGGCTAGAGCCAAGTTGTTCCGTTTTACAATAATTGTTGAAATAAAGACTTTTACTGTTGGAACCCGGGCTACCTCACGTTTTTCCGGACGGAACACTGGCGACGAGGATGGGATCATCCTAAAATGTGAGACTGTGCACGCGGAGAATTGAAATCCTGACTTGAAGCGACGGCTGGAAATAATGCACCGCCCACAGCCTTCAATCCCAATGAAGAAGATTGGGAATCCTACGTAGACCGTTTCCAAATGTACTTAGAAAGTAATGAGATGGAAGAGATCTCAGACCAGAGTAAGAGGGCTGTCTTCTTAACGCATTGCGGACCAACTGTGTTCAAGATGGCCAAAGCATTGGCGAAGCCCAGGGATGTAAAGCAAATGACCTGGCCCGAACTCCAGCGAATGTTAAAAGCTCACTATGCACCAATGGTGTCAAATCTCATCAAACGGCATGAATTTTACTGAAGGGACCAAAAAGAAGGTGAGACCATCGCTGATTTTGTGGCAGCCCTCCGACAACTGGGGGGAGCATGCGAGTTCGTGAACTTGGATGAAACCATGCGAGATCGAGTGGTATTGGGTTTAAAAGACTCTAATTTACAAAGTAAATTGCTAAATAAACCCAACATAATCGTGGCTGAAGCAATCGCAGAAGCCACAGCCGCAGAAGCCGCAAAAAAGTCAGTGGCCACCATGAAACAAATGAACGCGAATAACGACGAAATGAGCCTAACCAGAGGGAAGAAGCAATTTCCCGCCACTACACACCACGAAGATTTTGACGAGACATCAGAATCCGGAGAGGATGACAATGAGGTCCACTGCCTGTATGCCAACAATAAAGGGCACGAAAAAAGAAATTGGCGGGAATGCGCCGGTTGCGGAGGAAACTACCCTCGAGCCGATTGCAGATTCCTCGATGCCATCTGCTGAGCTTGCAAGAAAAGGGGACACATCGAGAAAGTCTGTAGGAATCGAAAAAATAACAGCCCTAACAGACACAGTAACTCTCCCCCACAAGCTGAATTGAAACAAGCCGAGAGAAAGTGGGAGCGCAACAAATGAGCCAGCAACCGAGAAAAGACCCATCAAACTGTCACTATCAGGAGCACTCAGACGGAAAGCGGAAAGAAAGTTAAAATCATCGTAAAAATTGAAGGCAGCCCCTGTGAGATGGAAGTCGATTCAGGGTCTTTCCTGTCAATGGTGTCGTGGGACACAATCAGACAACTGGTCCCAAATATCAAACTAAAAGAACTCCAGAAACAAAAATTAACTCTGAAGGACTACCAGGGGAATCGAATCCCTGTGGTAGGTCTAGGACATTTCTGAGTCGCTTACAAGCAGCATGTCGAAGTCCTGCCTCTGACAATAGTCGACCGAGACCGACCCAGCCTCCTGGGCATCGAATGGTTCCCACCATTGGGCATCGGAATGACCGGAGTGGACCAAGTGGCCGCAACCGACTGGGAAGAAAACCTGATCCACGAGTTCCAGGATGTTTTCGATGGCACCCTAGGCAGATATTGGGGGACCCCAATTTCCTTTAGCTTAGACTCCCAGGTGGCCCCTAGAATATTAAAGGCCAGATGAGTTCCCTTTGCATTAAAAGCAAACCTGTTGACCATGCTAAATGGGAGACACCAATAGTAACACCGGTTAAACCTGACGGGTCGGTACGCATCTGCGGAGACTACAAGGCTACCCTGAACCATGCACTGCAACAAAACGCATACCCAGTGCCAGTCGTACAACATTTGCTAAACTCACTCAGGGGAGGAAAGATTTTTGCCAAACTAGATCTAGCACAAGCTTACCAACAACTTCCAGTAGACCCCTTAACGGCCGAGGCACAGACAATAGTGACTCACAAAGGGGCATTCAAGTGTAACAGACTTCAATTTGGAGTGAGTGTTGCCCCAGGCATTTTCCAAAGCCTCATGGAACGCCTATTAAATGGAATAAAAGGGGTCGTACCATATTTTGACGACGTCCTAATTTCGGCTAAAGATACGACCCAACAAGAAAAAAGACTCAGAGTTGTACTAACAAAATTTAGAGAATCCGGTCTGAAAGTTAAAAAAGAAAAATGCTGTTTAATGACTGATCGCGTCGAATTTCTGGGCTACTTAATTGACGGAGAGGGTATACACCCTACTGAAAAAAAAGTCAAAGCCATTAAAGACGCACCACAGCCAAAAAACAAAACGGAATTGCAGGCATTTTTGGATCTAATAAACTTCTATAACGTATTCCTCCCCCACAAAGCAACAATAGTGGAACCATTACACCGTTTACTGGATAAGAAAACTAATTGGACTTGGGGTCATAGAGAACAAAAGGCATTCCAGAAAATAAAAAAATGTATTAACATCAAACACCGTTCTTATCCAGTTTAGTAACACACTTTCATTGACGGTAACCTGCGACGCCTCACCGTTTGGAGTCAGTGCCATCCTGAGCCACCAATTGCCAGATGGGAGAGAGGCACCCGTCGCTTATTACTTATTACTAAAACAGAACGTAACTATAGTCAATTAGACAGAGAAGCCCTGGCAATCATCGCCAGAGTGAAACGTTTTCATGAATACCTTTTTTTGATTGTAACGGACCATAAACCGTAACTAGGAATTCTGACCATCTAGTCATCCGTGGGGATAAAATGTTCAGTGTAGATTTGTTTCCCGCCAGAATTCCTAGCAGCATACTCTTACACATTGACACATCGACCCGGGAAGCAAATCTCCCATGCAGACACATTAAACAGAGCACCACTGCCGACGATGGAGGAAGACCCGACGCCAACAATGACCACCCTGCAAATAGAGACATACCCCGAACTACCAATATCTGCAAACGATGTCACCAGATCCACCGCAAAGGACCCAGTGACTGCCCACATATTAAACTGGGTAGGTAAAGGCTGGCCGGAAAACCAAAAAACTGAAAACTTTAAAACTTTCCGGACCAGACAAACCAAACTCTCAATTCAAAAAGGTTGTTTATTGTGATCGGGTAGTAATCCCTCCTAAACTACAGACTAGAGTGTTGGGTATGCTTCAAGAAGGCCACCCTGGTATTGTAAAAATGAAAAGCCTAGCTAGAAGCTATGTCTGGTGGCTTGGTCTAGATAAAGACATCGAATACTGGGTTGCTACTTGTACGAAATGTCAGAAAACCAGGCCTTCCCCACCACAAGCACCCATAAGGGACTGGGAGACCCCACGAGGCCCCTGGTCTCGGATCCACATTGACTTCACGGGTCCTACTAGGGGGCATACCTTTTTAATTGTCGTAGATGCATACTCAAATTGGCTGGAAGTTGTAGTAATGTCATCTATGACAACCGAGGCGGTTATTAAACAACTTAACAAACTCTTCGTAACCCATGGATTGCCGGACGTCCTAGTGTCCGACAATGGGCCACAATTAACTACCATCCAATTTGAACAATACCTAGCCTCCCTAGGTATACGCCATGCACTGACCGCGCCGGCCCATCCGGCAGCAAATGGTAGGGCGGAGAGAATGGTCAGGTTTTCGAAAGAAGGTTTAGAGAAAATGGACCTTGGGGATGTCCAGGATAAAATTAACCGTCTACTCACCCTCCAACATATCACACCCAGCACTGTAACCAACAAAAGCCCAGCAGAATTATTAATGGGAAGAAAACTTAGGTCGCAATTAGACAGGTTGCATCCAAATTACACTTTGGAAAGACCCCCTGACTCCTCCAGCCGGTTCCGAACATTTAAAATCGGCGACCAAGTCTACACAAAAAATTTCACCGGGGACCCCCTATGGTTTCCAGCCACAATCACACAACTCACAGGCCCCCGGTCCTACCGACTAACCGTAGATGATGGCAGGAAATGGAAGCAGCATATAGACCAGCTTCATTCGCGAAACATTGAAAGAAATACAAACTCACAACCACAAATAATAAACATCGACGAAAACAAAACCAAAGAGGGAGGAGGGAAATACAAGAAAATAATAAAGAACTTCTTAAAATAAACCCAGAACATCTAACCAATCAAAAAGAGCAAAAAAGAAACTTACGGTTAGATGAGACTTGCGGGAAAAATCCAGACGAAGGGGCCAGCCAAGCCAGCTCAACCTGCCCAGAGAAGCCAGGAGGGAGCAGCAAAACCACCGGCCTGAGAAACTCAAGCGGTAGCAAAATGGCCAACTCACCCTTCCAGGCGGTTCCATGGAGAAGAGCCGGAGAGACAGCAACCCCTTCCGAACCGGTTGAAGTCTCCAGCGAAAATGAACCGCGCAAGTCCAGTAGAATCAGAAGAAGCCCCACCTACCTGCGCGACTACGTCACCACGTAGGACTAAACCAAGGGGGAAGGGTATGCTGTATAAAATAGTTTACTCCAAATCCTCGAATGTGATTGGCTAGAAAAGCCGGCATAGGGATTGGTTCGCTAGGAACCAATCCAAAAGAGCCACCAAAAGGCAGCAAAATCAAGTAACCGTCATTGGCTACAAGCCGGCAGGCAAGCCATATATAAAGGCTGCCACGGCTAGAGCTAAGTTATTCCGTTTTACAATAATTGTTGAAATAAAGACTTTTACTGTTGGAACCCGGTCTACCTCGCGTTTTTCCGGACAGAATACTCTCCAAGCTTCTGAATGCACTCTGAACTTACCTGCATCCAAAACAACTTGCGTGGGAATTCCTGGGAAGGGCAGGGTGGGGCGGGGCAGGCCAGCCAGGAGTGGGATTTGGGGGTTCTCCAAACTGCACAGAATCTTAGCTAAAGGCACTCCCAAACCCCTGAAAACCCCCAGCAGCCCACCCTGTTTTGTTTCCTTCCTAAGCTTTTTGTTGTGACTTTTGCAGAAAAAAATTAAAAAAAATAATTTATGAACAATCAATTGAAAGAGAGAAAGAAAAATGATTGCACTTCTTTACATTGTGTACATCAGCTTCACTGACTGCAATACACACAAATGGCTTCACTATAGTTTGCCAAATTATGATTTGTTGGTATAGTGGTTAGAATGCAGTATTGCAGGCTAATTCTTCCCACAACCAGGAGTTCAGTCCTGACCGGCTCAAGGTTGACTCCGCCTTCCACTCTTCCAAGGTCCATAAAATGAGGACCCAGATTGTTGGGGGCAATATGCTGACATTGTAAATTGCTTAGAGAAGGGCTGTAAAGCATCATGAAGCAGTATATAAATCTAAGTGCTATTGCTAAGTGCTATTTGTAGCAGTCAAGAAGAGAGAGTTATATTTTGGAATTAACAATCCATTTCCATAATTTCTCTGAAAAGAAAGATATTTTTTCAGACAATTTTAAGATTCAGTTTTGCTCAAAGAGTGTCTAATGCAACATCTTGACTGAATATCCAATATTAGATATTGCTTTAGCTTGCAGTTAATAATTTTGCCATTCTTGCTATGTCAGTTAAGCAAAAAAAAAAAAGGCTCCTAAAATAGAATGCCAAGCCTTTTTCTTCCCTCTGAAAAACCACTTTACCCAGCCAGAATATTGGAGTATACTGTCATACCAGCATTTGATTCCAATTTATCTTTGTTTTTATTTTTAACTCAGTTTTCCTGGTGTGAATGAAATAACAAAATAACGCCAGTTCTTTGGGGACCAATCATTTCAGTATTTTAATCATATAATAGAAATATTGTGGGAATTACTAAAAAAAAAAAAACCTTCCCTAACAAGAGAGTTACAGAAAATTTACCACTCTCCTACCCTATTTTTTTACTTTCTGGAAAATAAACTTTATTCATCTTCTGTTTGTCCAGCTTCTGCTTGTAACTTGGCATTGCCAATGCAACCCAACCAGCATTTCCTTCCTACATCAATGCAATTTCATTTTCTGCATCTCATGAGAAAAGGACATGTTCCTTCCCCTGTCCTTATCCATGTTCTGTATGGAGGGATGATTAAGAGCATCCTGTCATATGGCATTACTGCCTAGTTTGGAAGCATTACTGCTTCAGACAGAAAGGCAGTGCAGAGAGTGGTCAGGGTGGCAGAAAAGATCATTGGTAGTTCACTTCCTTCTGTCCAGGACATAACCTATAAGCGATGCTTGAGCAGGGTCTGCAGGATTGTCTGGGATGCTGCACGTCCTCTTCATGACCTGTTTTCCTTGTTTCCTTCTGGGAGGAGGCTTAATGGAAGCAGAACATCCAGATTCAGTCACAGTTGTTTCCATGTAGCATCTACCTTGTGAACTCTCAATTTTTTTTCTTTTCACTACCTATTCAACATGGACAGTGATACACACACACACATATATACACAAGAATATATATGTACATGTATATGTGTATATCATACACAAATATGGTATTCAGCTTTGTTCGGGTATTTTCCCATGTCATTATAGTTGTGCTTTTAAAGTTGTAGCAACGTTTCGGCAGAATCTCATCTGCCATCATCAAGCTTCTGTATTGTGTTCATCTGTGAGTCAGACTTTTACAGTTGTTTCAGTTTTAAATTTGGGGCTAGCCTACTGCTGTGCCAGAATGGTTTTTTCTTCATCCCGATTGGTTGGGAGTCTTGGTCTGTGTTTATTGGTCTTGGAGTTTGCTTGATTGGTGTTTCTGGTTTCTTCTGTCTGTTTTGTGGCTTTGATTGGCTGGCAACATTGTGTTCCTGTATTGGAGGCTTTTAGTGCAGCTTGGCTCCGAGTAAAAGGACAGCTATCATTTGTTAGGAAGCTAGGTTTCATCTGGGTGCCTGGTTGGGGTGTGTTTGAGCTGGAGGTATCAGGAGGGATCTGTTTGTGCCCAGGTATTTGCTTGGCTTGTGGTGTGTATGTATGTGTGTGTTGGTATTCTGCCAACCTAGCAGTTCGAAAGCATGTAAAAATGCAAGTAGAAAAATAGGGACCACTTTGGTGGGAAAGTAACAGCATTCCGTGTGCCTTCGGTGTTTAGTCATGCCGGCCACATGGCCACAGCGACATCTTTAGACAGCACTGGCTCTTCGGCTTTGTAATGGAGATGAGCTCTGCCCCCTAGATCCGGAAACAACTAGCACATATGTGCGAGGGGAACCTTTACTTTTTTATACACACACACAGACAAATATGCAACGTGCACATGCACATACACATGCACATACACACACGTACACACACACACACCACATGTACATGCTATAAACCAGTGGTGAAATGCTACTGGTTCGGCCTGGTTAAGCCAAACCAGTGGGGGGGGGGGGAACTCTGACTATATATATGTTAGTTTTGAGGGTATTTTTATTTATATATTTGTTAATTTTTATTCCACATTTACTATTTTTCAAATAACTCAAGGCAGCAAACATATCCAATGCACCGTCCGCTTCCTATTTTTCCCAACAACAATACCCTGTGAGATGGTTTGACTGAGAGAGAGTGATTATGCCCTTTTATTGTGAGAAAGAAGGAATAGAAAAAGATCATGTGGTTCTATCAGCACTTACTAATAAATTAAATGTGATGCACACGTGTTTTGGTTGGAAATCCTATTGTATTTTTCATGAAAGAGCATAGCTGCTCCAGTTTTCCAATAAATTCATTTTTGAGACAGAACACAAAAATAACAGTTTGTATAACACAGCTATTTCCACTTACCAGGAATATAATTTTCCAGATAGCACACCAAATGTTGAAAATAACATCTGTGTTTCAATACACCCACTCCATTGTGTTTCTCAGTGTATATATGTGTAATGCAATTTCAAGTATCACTTGATCCAATGAAAGGAATTATTTCAAATGCCATACTTAATCCTTTCTCTGTAGCTTTGATGCCATCTAGTGGATAACAAAATATTTAGCAAGATACAGGAAAAGCCAAAGACACATTAAAATATAAACCTTCAAAACTGTTTTAAAAAAGTCGCAACTCTGTGTATTTCAGCTTGGAGATATTTTTGTTATAATACAGTAAAATTCATTGGAGCCTCTCCCAAGCTAGTCCAAGAGCCAGCTAAATCTGAAATCTAAGTTATCTACAAGTATTGTGGGATGAACCATATGTAGAAAACTATCAGTTTAAGGCAGGGGTTTCAAACTCAAGGCCCAGGGGCCTCATCCGGCCTGTGGGGTTTTTAGTTCTGATCTGCAGGACCACCTTAGAAATAGCAAAGGACAGGCCCATGGTGCCTCTGCCAGTAAAAACAGAGCTCATTTTTGGCTGTGACAACCTCCGTTTTCACTGGCAGAGGGCAGCAGGAGGCTGTCATGGCTGGCAGGAAGGCTGGCACCAAGGCAGGCAGGAGCTTGGGAGCCCATTTTCACTGGCAGAGGACTTGGGCCATCACAGATATTCCCAACATGAGTGACTTCAACCTGGCCATGCCCACCCAGCCCCTGAGGTCAAACACAACCCTGATGTGGCCCTCAATGAAATTGAGTTTGATACCCCTGATTTAAGGGATCTTGACAATCCATTTCTTAAGAACTTGAACTCTCAAATAACAGATATAACAGATAATCAGAGATGGAAAAGACCTTGTAGGTCATCTAGTTCAACACCCCACCCAAGAGGGAAACCCTACACCATTTCTGACAAATGGCAGTCCAATCTCTTCTTGAAAGTCTCAAGTGATGACGCTCCCACAACTTCTGAGGGTAAGCTTTCCCATTGGTTGATTATTCTCACTGTCAGAAAGTTTCTCCTTATTTCCAGGTTAAATCTTTCCTTGTTCCTTGTTTCCAGTCTCCATCCATTATTCCTTGTCTGGCCTTCGTGTGTTTTAGAAAATAGCTTGACTCTTCCTCTCTGTGGCAGCCCCTCAAATATTGGAAGACTGCTATCATGTCTCCCCTGGTCCTTCTCTTCACTAGACTAGCCATGCCCAGTTACTGTAATCGTTTTTCATATGTTTTAATCTCTAGTCCCCTAATCATCCTGGTTGCTCTTCTCTGTGCTTTTTTTCTAGAGTCTCAACATCTTTTTTATAATGTGGTGACCAAAACTGGATGCAGTACTCTAGGCGAGTTCTTACTAAGGCTTTATAGAGTGGTATTAGTACTTCACTTGATCTCAATTGTATCCCTCTGTTAATTCAACTAGGATTGCATTAGCTTTTTTGGCTGCTGCTGCACACTGCTAGCTCATATTTAGCTAGTTGTCCACTAAGCCCCAAGATCCCTCTCACAGTTACTGCTACTGAGCCTGGTTTCACCCAGTCCAATATTAAGATGCTGGGCTATCACTGGTCTCCAGGCTGAAATGCATTCCAATTATGATTCAAGCATCATGGTTACAGATGATAGATGATTGTTGGATGGGAGTATTTCAGAGACAACAAGAGCTATTAAGAGCTGCAGTGGTGCAGTGGTTAGAATGCAGTACCACAGGCTACTTCTATTGACTGCTAGCTGCCTGCAATTTGGCACTTCGAATCTCACCAGGCTCAAGGTTGACTCAGCCTTCCTGTCAGCCTTCAAGATTTTCTAGTATTGCTTTGCATCTTTCGACTGCCATAAGTAACGGGGGGGGGGGGGGGGAAGGG